>CM057095.1:5940000-6317500 GCA_029959045.1 Taenioides sp. WSHXM2023 | reverse complement strand
AACCCTTTGTTATTAGTCTGTCCACATCTTCAAAGCTCAAAAGGCTCTGTTCCACCTTGTGATGTCATGAAGTGGTAGTTTTCAAGTTAACAGCTACATTTTACTTTTTGTTCTGTAGAGATTGGTAATTTAAGGACTGCAAATTTTCAAATGTTTCTAGTGAAGGTGCATGAAGTTTAAAACACAGTGAAGCACTTCCTGTATTACCACATGACATCACAAGGTGGAACAGAGTTGAGAGAAGAAGCCTAAATATGCAAGATTTGTGTTTTGGAAAATAGACACTTTATTTTCAGTCTACTTTATTCCATTCTTTAAGGAGGAAATATTACACTTAACATATTTAGATCACCATGTTACCTTTTATTGTTTTGAAAATGCTATATTCGCCAAAAACAGCATACTAAAATGTTTAAAGTTTCAGTTTCCGTTCTGACGCACGTTTCATTTAAGTTTTCGCTCCCCTTACTAAGTCTCAGCGCACTATCACAACACATTCAGCGTGCATTTTGCCGTCTCTGAAACTACTCCACATCAGGTTTGTCAAGTTGTAGCGCATTGTCCGCGCTGCTAACCGTAGGGAAGTTTCAAATAGAGATTGGGACCAACTTTCGACTTCCAAGATTAATGTTTGTGCGATGAATGAGCGTAATAATGACACCCAAAGGCCCCCCACGCTGGTGAAGGTGGGTCAGAGGGAGCAGTGTATAGGCACATGTACTATAGTGGGTTGGAGGATACGAAACAGAAGACTGGGTCGTACCTAGACAGCTTGCTTGCTGGATGTAGTAGTAGTAGTAGTAGTAGTAGTAGTAGTAGTAGTAGTAGTAGTAGTAGTAGTAGTAGTAGTAGTAGTAGTAGTAGTAGTAGTAGTAGTAATTACTACTACTACTACTACTACTATTATTACTACTACTACTACTACTACTACTACTATTATAATAATAATAGTAGTAGTAGTAATAATAGTAGTAGTAATAATAGTAGTAGTAATAGTAGTAGTAATAGTAATAATAATAGTAGTAATAATAATAATAGTAGTAATAATAATAATAATAATAGTAATAATAATAATAATAATGCATCAGTTTAATATAGCGCTTTTCTAGACACTCAAAGACGCTTTACACAGCATAAATTTGATACTGTTGGTAAGAATTTTCTTTATACCAAAACATTTTTTTAAATTTTGTATTTAAACTGCAGTAAATCGTCACATTAAAGAGGAGGTATTATGAAATCGACTTATTGGAGTTTTCTACCATGATATAACATTGTTCCCTAAAACTTAAAAGAGGTTTTATGTCATCCATACATGTTTGAGTAATCTAGTGATCTCTATCGTGCCCTTTTCGAATCCTCACAGTTAGCTGTAAGATTCAAGCATGCACGGATGACGTATAAAACCACTTCAGGCGTGTTTTGGATGAGGAAGCAATGTTATAAAATGGTAGAAAGCTCCGAAAAGTCCATTCTGCGTGACACCCCGTCTTTAAAAACGAATTAATAAATGTAGCGCTTCTTCTGTGGCGTGTGGGCGCTCATGTACGCTAACTTGACAATAGAGCTAGCAGCTGTGTTAGCGATAAATGATCTCTCTCCACTGTGGCGGGCACATTATAGCAGTGAGCTGTGAAACGGGCTATTACCAGACAAGCATCACTCACGCTTCACTGTCCAACGCGTTCTGATGAAGTGCAGTCAGTAACACGCAAATTAACTCCATCTACATTCGATTACAGGCGGTTTTAATGTCATTACAAATGTGACAAAGCAGCACAATTGAGTTTCAAATGCAAGAGGAGAGCGCATCATGGCTGAAATATGCAGGGGTGGGATCATGTCTGACAATATGGATAGATGGAAGTAATGTAGTGTTTGGTATGGGAAGCAGCTGTGTGCGGAGTTCAGTGTGTGTGTTTTTTTTTTTTTTTTCCAAAGTTGTATGCTGATGAAAAAAAATCTTCCAAATTTGTTTCGTTCATGTGAAATCGTAATATTGTTAAAGGTCCATAAAACTGACTCTTGTGAGCTTTAAGTCATGTTATAATGCTGTTACCGCCTTAAAAACATACCTGGAGTTGTGTTTTGTTTTATTCACACGTTCAAGTAATCCTTTATTATTAGTCTGTCTATAGCTTGAAAGCTCAAAACGCTCTGTTCCAACTTGTGATACCATCAAGCGGTAGTTTTCAAGTTAACAGCTGCCTTTTAGTTTTTGTTTAGTAAGGACTGGAAATTCCAGGGCTAAAATTATCCAAATGATTCTAGTGAAGGTGTATGGAGTTTAAAATCATAGTGGAGCATTCCTTGTACTACCACATGACATCACAAGGTGGAAGTATCTAAAATAAAACATGCTTTTGATGAGGAAATACAATATGGACTCTTTAATGTCCATAATTTAAAGAGACTGTACACATTGTTTTTCATTAAATGTATGCTTATGCTTAGAAAACACACATTATTTAGCATGAGCTGCTCTTCGCTTGGATTTTTGTTTGTTGGAACTCCATCTAGAGGCAGGAGTGAGAATGAACCATGAAAAAAAAAACTTAGCGCGTTAGCAATTCAACAATGTGACCGGCATGCTAATATAAGTATGCAGTAGTATTGGACACAAAGAAAAAAAAGAACTACACAGGATTTCTACCTGTGAAGTAATAATCCAGGTAAATTTAAAGTATTTTCTGAGGCTCAGACAAGACATCCTAGTAAACGAATTAATGAAGCAAGCCTAAATGAGGCTAAATACAACTCCAGGAATGTTTTTGACGGGGAAACAATGTTATAACACGATGTCCGTTAAACTTGCTTTGCCAAAGGGTTTGTAAGAACTACAGAAGTACTACTTTCTATCATGGTTTGAAAATCAGGCACCCCAGCTTTTACTAATTGAAGCTACATTAAATGAAATTAAAAATGCAGTGGTGTGGTTGTGTTGTAAATCGGAATATATGAGTACAGAACAGATCCGAATATTACACTGGGCATAGCAGTACAAAAGGCAACTGTCAAAATCAATTCTCCATTGTGAAACCCTTACAAATGCTCTCAATAGTGCATAGACTTAAACTTTAGCATACAAATTTCACTTTACAAAAGATCTCAAGTCTTAGAAAATGGCTGGCTTGTGAATTGGGTGTTCAGACTCAATTACGTAGTCTGTAACAGAGATGTATTCTGTTAGCAGCAGAGGCTCACACTAAATAAAACATTGTATAAAAAAGTTATGAGGTGACAGAAGATAGACTTTTGTATGAAGGACGTGCAATTCACTCATAGAAATTCTCTACCTCGGCCCTGGCTAAAATCGGTAGGCAATATAAGATAGTATAGGTATGGTGCTGGCTAAATCCTGACAGTGGAACATTTAGTATATGGTCGAAACTTGTAAACAGAAATGGATGACTCTCATAATTGCAGGTTTGATTTTTGTCAGTCTTGTTGGAAAATCTTCATTTCACCCATCCTAAGGCAAAGTTTGTGGTTCCAGATCTTGAACTAGGAGTTGATAGATGATTAGCTATTGTGTATGACTTAAAGAACACATATGTAAAACTGACTTTTTCAGTTCTAACGCTCTCTCATCATCTCTCATCAAAATATATATCTAGAGTTGTGTTTTGCCTCATTCATGCTTGTTTTGGCAATCCTGTTTATAAAGTCCTCTCCCTCTGAGCCTCAGAAATCGCCCTGTTTTAATTTTCCTCAGATTATGACGTCCAAGGTAGAAATCCAGTAGTCTCCTGTGTGTTTTTGAGTCCATAAATCATTGCTAGACTCGTTTTGAGCATTTTAGACTACATTGCTTAATGGCTAGCATGTTTTATTAATGGTAATCTTTAATGCTGCCAGTACATGGTGCGTTAAAACCAAATCGTCCCCTTTGAATAGGTTTTGTGTACATTCTGACCACTCACAGAGGTCAATGCAGTTGGAAAATATTTTTTTGTTCATAAACACTTACCAAACATAAATCATCTTAAGACTTGTTTTGAGCATTTCTGCCGTCAAGTGGTTTCTCATTACTATTAGCTGAATTGTTTTCTCTATGGTAATTCCTTCTCCTGGAAGGAGATGGCGAGCTGCACCAGGTTAAAGTATAGGGCGCACTGACGCTGTGAAATTATGTCAGTTTTGTAAATTAGGTGCTAAATCGGGACATTTCATAGCAAAGATAGTCAAGAAGAATATGTTTAAAGGCCAGTAACAATACAAATAATACATATTTGTTCTTCTTTCCTCGAAGTAAACACAGGACGAACTTACAGACTCCACTTCAAAAGACCCCAGAAGGCTCAAGTATCACCACATTTAACCATTAGAGCAGTTTGTTTAAGCAGCTCTTTAATCTTCTAACATCATCAAACATTTACGCCATAGGGAAGTGGTTATTTTTGACTCAAATGATAACCAAAGGGAAGAAGTTGTAGATGCTAGCTCCACTGTGTTGTACGTTTTACACTTTTAACTCTGGCTGGCCCTGGGTTAAGCTCTCGTGCACATCTCAAGGCACCACTTTGTGTTTAAGCTTGCGCCGACTTCAGAGCAGTCTTGCAGAAAAGTAAAAAACAGTACCACACGCTTCTTTCTACGTATATTTTCTTTTAAATGAATTGTATGTAACATGTGCTCTGAACCTGGGTTGACAGTAACTAAATCTGCAGATCTAGTACACAGAGGCTGCAGTAGCACTGATCATTATTGGCTGCAGGTTCTAGGGTTTAGGTAGTGACCATTCAATTCAGAGAGAGGCATTTTAGGTTTAAACCAACTGGATTTCAGCGTTGGAACTGGCAAATGAGAGACTCACATGAGGCTCCGTCTGCTTTTTGGTCATATACTACACAAAATACCTTCTCACATACATACCTGGAGTTCCTCCTCACATACATGCCAGGAGTTTATTTACTAGAGATCAGCAATGCCAGTGCTGAAATTATCCAAATGATTCTAGTGATGGTGTATTCTCTGAAAGAAGAACTCAGCCTAAGTATGCAGAGTTTGTGTGTTAAACGTGTGAATGAAACAAAACACAACTCCGGGTCTGTTTGTGATGAGGAAACCACATTTTATCATAGATCATAGTAGTGTAATATGGGCCCTTTAAAAATCTATCTCTGAGCCTTGAGCGTAGCTGGGTACGCGTGTCATGCTTTAGCCTAGGCGTGCTCAGAGGAGATAGTGGTCTAACTGGAGGTGGCAGATGCGAGTGAGGATGAGAGCGCAGTGTAATCAGAGAGACACACGAGGCAGCGTGGAGCAGGCAGCCAGGGCACGCCATAAAACATGAAAGTGAAGGAGGCAGGAAATGAGAGCAGACACCGACTGAGCGTGCTCCCACCGACAAGGGCTGGGACTGAATTATGACGGCGTCTGGTAAAGATGGAGAGGAACAGCAAATACAGTGTGTGTTATGGAGAGAGCTGCTGTAGTCAAAAATTGTGCTCAAGATTACAAGTTGCACTGTGCCTCCATGGATACTGAAATATTCCACAGTATGACATTAAAGAGCTCGTATGATGCTGTTTTCTGATCTGTTATAATGTTTTCTCATCACAAACATACCTGGAGTTGTGTTTTGTTTCATTCACACATGTTTAACACACAAACCCTGGGTATTTAGGCTGTGTTCTTCTCTCAAATAGAAAACACTGTGTTCCACCTTGTGATGTCATGCGGAAATACAGGAAGTGCTCCACTGTGTTTTTAGACTGCATGCACCTTCACTATAATCATTTGGATAATTTCATCCCTGGAGTTGTCAATGTCTACTGAAAAAAAGGGAAAAGGTAGCTGCTAACTTGAAAATGAACTTGAAAACTCCCACATCATGACATCACAAGACGGGACAGAGCATTTTGAGCACTGGAGATGTAGACAGACTGATAATAAAGGATTACTCAAATGTGTGTGAATGAAACAAAACACAACTCCAGGTATGTTTTTGAGGAGGTAACAGCATTATAACATGGCTTAAAGCTCACAAGAATCAATTTTGTGTAATATAGGCTCTTTAAACACGGAGCCATCTGCCAAGACCTGCAAGTTACAGGTCAGAT
Organism: Taenioides sp. WSHXM2023; assembly: GCA_029959045.1. Classification (NCBI taxonomy): domain Eukaryota; kingdom Metazoa; phylum Chordata; class Actinopteri; order Gobiiformes; family Gobiidae; genus Taenioides; species Taenioides sp. WSHXM2023. The sequence continues at coordinate 6,311,435 of CM057095.1, read as the reverse complement.
CTGTGGAGAGGTGATCTGCCTCACAGTTATAAAGCATGTTTGTTTACATGAAATGATGCATTCCGAGCATCCTAATTACTCACAGCAAAGAGTTTATAAGTGCTTTTCGCAACTTTCAGGACAGAGCAGTGTTTTGCCACCAGAGTAGACTTATGTTAACAACAACTAGCATGCTAACCATACACTCACTGATTATAACACCAATAAAAAGCTTTATAATTAGATACAAGCAGTACACAGCAGACTTATTTTGACCTCACGAGCTGCTTAGACAATTCATCTGTTGTGGAAAAACAAGCAGGTAGCGAATAAAAAAAAAACATACAGAAATGCCAGTCTTCAGTCGTGTAATATTGTCAACATACAGTTTTTGTCACTTACTCACTGTAGGAGGAGTAACCAAAAGCTTTACTCAAATAAGAGTACTGTTACACTGTAAACTAGGTTAGGAGTAAAAGTACTGTCTGAAAACTACTACCTACTTCTGGCTGTCACATAATACTTCTTACAAAACATAGAATTTACTTTGGAAGTTACATGAGCACTATCTGAACATTGTACTGAACATTATCACTGAAAACACCATTTTCTGTATGTGTTCCAGCCATGTTTTAACCACTACCTGCAATTACAGTACATGTATGTATACTAGTATTTTCTATGAGCTCCTGCAGTCTTCACTCCACTGACAGCAGCTTGTTACATTTAACTATGAGACCTTGTCCTCCCTGCACTGCCTAATGGACATGTATGTAATAATAAAACAGGAGATGCTCCATACAGTAAATGAGATACTGTGTACATGTACAGAGGGCAAAGGTTCAACTGCATCTAGCACCTACTTTTCCTGATTATGAACAGGGAGGAGGAGAGGAAGAATGGTCCTATGAAACACAAAAGGATTACAAATAGTTGCTTTTTTTTCAATTATCTCTCCATTCTTAAATATGATATAAACACGTTGAAAGTAAATATTGATTCAAAGGTCTTATATTACACAAGCTTGAGTCTTGTGAGCTTTAAGTTAAAATGTTGTTACCTCATCAAAAACACACCTAGAGTTGTGTTTCATTTACATGTGTTTGAGTAATCCTTTATTATCTGTCTACATCTCCAAAGCTCAAATTGGTCTGTTAGTTCTCAAGTTAACCGCTGCCTTTTAGCTTTTGCTCAGTAGAGAGTGGCAATACCAGGGATGAAATTATACAAATGATTCTTATATCTGTATGGATTTAAAAAACACAGTGGAGGACTTCCTGTATTTCAAGATGACATCACAAGGTGGAACAGAGTGTTTTCTGTTTGAGAGAAGAACTCAGCCTAAATATACAGGGTTTGTGTGTTAAACATGTGTGAATGAAACAAAACACAACTCCTGGTCTGTTTGTGATGAGGAAACAACATTATAATAAATCAAGTGACCACTACCTGCTTGTTTCCCTAAGGATGTTATTGCTTTGCACGGAATGTTCCACAGTATAGCATAAAACTGAAATGTGTGCTGTGTGCGTATAGTTAAACATTGCAGGGAAAGCAATAACTTTTCCAAACCGATGGCCAATGCTCCACTGGAAAAGTTAGAGTGCACATTTATCTGAAAACAACTGTAATATTGCTGAAATATTTGCAAAAACCTTCATGGCCAGCGAGACAGAGGTGAATAGGAAAGAATCTTAAATTTATAGATATCGATTTGAGACTTCCACTCACATAAATGTAAGGAAAAATGTATTGTATTTGGGACATATGAATCCAAAAAGTACATGGAGCCAGGGTTTAAATTTCTTGCTTTATTTTGTTGTCATATTAGATACAAATATATAATAATAGGTAATCGGTAATTTTGGATATCTTATTTACTATTTGAGTAAACAAAATCTGACTGAATAACTGCCTAAAAATAAAATACTTTACTTTTTCACGTTAAAACTTTAATAAATCGGGCTTGAATTAAATAGCAAAAAAATCTTCAGTGTGTTTCGCCAAAATCTTGATAAGTCCAAGACAGTAAAGCTTGCACAATATCCCATATAAATAAATGGCTGCAAGTTGATTGAATTGAATATTAAAACATTTTTCAGTACAGAGTGGACAGTTTTATTTCCATATGAAAGCTTGGTAGACCAAATTGCCAGAAAAATGTTATCACTTCCCAACCCTTAAAGTTGTTTTGATTATAGCTTGTGATTTGGGTCCCAGGTCGATTATCCAGTCAGAATATAGAATGAGCTCCTCACTTTGGGTTGCCTATGGTCTATGATTTCTTCTCAGTAACTTATATAACAGTTAATGGCATCTTAGTTGTGATTTTATTGATATATGGCAAAAAAAGGAGAAAATTTAATTTGTCAACTGGACATAGTTTATTTGGTTGAATACGTTTCGCAGCTCATCCAAGCTGCTTCCTCAGTTCTGGTCAGATGCTGGCGGACACTGCTTTATATCTGCCTGAAGGGAGGAGCTTAATTACAATGAAAATTACTCTGAGACAACACATATTTAAATACAGTTTCAGTATTTTGAAATCAGTAGGAGCACAAGTCACAGCTATTACCATAAATCCATTAATTAAAAATAAAACCCAATTTTCTGTTCTGTTAAGGTTATAAGAGTTATTTTCTTGGTGTTTTCTGAATACGATTTTTGACTTTCACAGATGCATTTGTCATTAACATTGTTCCCACACCACTCAATTTTAAACGACATGCAGTATTACTAATTACGCTTTTTTATTTTATTGTCTTTTAATGGCTTCCCAGGCGCAAACATTTCCGTTGGGATTAATACAGCTGTACACATACATGCATATTATTTTTGGTTACCCATGTCCTTAAATATCCAGTTCTGATGAAACAGAGAACCTTTTATATATTGTTCTTTTTGAGGACAACGCAGTAGGGGATGTATCTACCTTGTTGACATGTTTGGGCTGCTAGCTGCAAGCCATCTTCAGAACAGTCACTGGTGTTGGTGGTGACATGTCATATATCAGCTGTTACGTCCTGTAGGCGTGGTCAGCTGTTATTACTTCCTGACAGGTTACTTAGACTGGCCACCTCTCTGTCACCAGGTTCTCTCAGACTGACCACGCCCATGTCGCCTCAGGGGAATAGGAAACCGGTAAGACCTGGCAAACCCAAGCGTATCGTGAGGGTCTGTTGGGAGCGTCTGGTAGAGCCCTCTGTCAGCAGGGCTTTCAACTCACACCTCTGGGAGAGCTTCTTCCAGATCCTGGCAGAGACTGGGGACATGGAGTCGGGGTGGACCATTTTCTCCATCTCCACTGTCAATGCGGCATTCAACAGTGTCCCTTGTGGTGTCCTGTGGGGGATGTTCCTGGGAGTATGGGGTCCGGGGCCCTTTGCTAAGGGCTGTCCGATCCCTGTATGACCGGAGCAGGAGCTGTGTTCGCATTGCCGGTGGTAAGGCAAACCTGATCCCAGTGCATGTTGGACTCCACCAGGGCTGCGCTTTGTCACCAGTTCTGTTCATTTTTTTATATGGACAGGATTTCTAGGCACAGTCAGGGCTCGGAGGGTGTCTGGTTTGGGGATCACAGGATTTCATGTTTGCTGTTTACAGATGATGTTGTCCTGATGGCTCCATCGAATCAGGACCTGCAGTGTGCACTGGGGTGATTTGCAGCCAAGTGTGAAGCGGCTGAAATGAAGATCAGCTCCTCCAAATCCGAGGCCAGTGTTCTCGAACGGAAAAAGGTGGCTTGCCCTCTCTAGGTGGGTGGAGAGGTCCTGCCTCAAGTGAAGGAGTGAGGTCTTGTTCACGAGTGAGGAGAGGATGGAGCGTGAGATGGACAGGTGGATCAGTGCAGCGTCGGCAGTGATGTGGTCAATTTAAAACAAAATAGCATTTCATTTGAATGAGAAAAAGTCCTGAAATGTTGCATATAAGAGGAAGCAAAAACCTATGAGTATGTGAGAGTTATGCAGTTTTTTTTCTATGATTTCAAATTATACTGATGTACAAATCAATAAAGCAAATGTATAAATAAAAAGTCAGTCTCTTCTCTCTTGTGGCGTAAGGAGACGTTTAAATGCACGCTGTGGTTAGGTCAGATCAGGACAGTTCTGGTTTGTTTGAGGAATAGTTGGCACTACATTTGCCAACAGCAGACCTTTTGGCCCTCACCACATGGCATGTTTGACCAGTCTCAGTTTGAAAAATCTCACAAAGCTTCTGTGAAAACAGTCAATCTGAAAGAACAGCAATGCATACAGTCAAAAATGTCTCAGAAAATGTATGGAAATATTTTATAGGTTCAACTGGATCATTCAGTGGGACCATCTACATTTGTTTTGAAGTGTCCATTCACACTTACCCCATGTTACGAATAATTAAACGTAACCAGAGGAGCTCAGACCACACGTGTGCAGTCCTGTGTGGATTCTTTCCATTTAGAGTCTATTTTTGCCAGAGCCGACCACAGCCTTTTTCCTTCATAAATGAATAGGTGTGAACAGGTGGTCTCACGCGTGAAGCTTTAAAGACTGTGACACAATGGCACAACAGAGCTCCACTGTGAGAGCGAGTGTAACAACACAAAACTAAACTAAAGTAACTGGGGCTGCACGACAATCTCCGTAAAATCACAATTTCAGTTTGTGCAATTATCAAATTGTAAAGGCGCAATTTAGATAAAAGAATGTCCTGTGCAAAGAATAAAATATCTGAAATTGTTGTACCTGTAGTTTAGACCTCTACAAACATGTTCTAAAATATATAGGATTTTTGTATTATCACTTATTTCAGTTTTTTCTCTCACAGCTGGTCACGTGATCTGGAGGGAGTGGGGACCAGACTGATATGAATCTGTATAAGAAATACAGCGAGGTACCATTCTAGATTTGCCTTCTTTAATATATCACAATTCGAATCAATCCCAATATTCAGAGAAATTGCAATTAGATTAGATTTTTTTTTTTTTTTATTCAATATTGTACAGCCCTAAAACTAATATTGTAAATGTCCATTGTTTGGGTATTAAGCTAAAAACCCAATATTCCTTCTGCTCATGCTTCCTCACTATTCTGCAATGAACTCTGCTAAACCATGAAATAACACTACGAGTGTCTTTGAAGTGTCTATGCAGTAACACACACATAGAGAATCAGTGATGGCAGTGGAGTGTGTGGTGTGTGTGTGTTTGGGCACAGCGGAGAGAAGGAGCCCAAGGCAAAACGGAGATATCAACAACAAGAAGGCGGTCAGAGAGAGGGGAGACATTAGAGGAGATATGAGACCGTGCCAAATACTGCAATTGGGTGTAAGTTTAAGAAATACATTTCATTTAAAGCTTTTTAAAACATAACAGCAGTGTTCAATCTATATCCTATATTACTCAAAATGGACTCTTGTGAGCTTTAAGTCGCGTTAGAATGTTGTTACCTCCCCAAAAACGTACCTGAAGTTGTGTTTTGTTTCATTCACACATGTTTCAGTAAGTCTGTTCACATCTTCAAAGCTCAAAATTCTCTGTTCCACCTCGTGATGTCATGAAGTGGTAATTTTCAAGTTAACGGCTTCTTTTACCTTTAAAAGTAGAGATTGGCAGTAGAGATTGGCAATTCCAGGGCTGGGATTATCCAACTGATTTTAGTGAAGCTGTATGGAGTTTAAAAAACACAGTGGAGCACTTCCTTCATTGCCACATCACAAGGTGGACCAGAGTGTTTTCAGTTTGATAGAAGAACTTAGCCTAAATATGCAGGGTTTGTGTGTTAAACGTGTGAATGAAACAAAACACAACTCCGGGTATGTTTGTGATAAGTAACAACATTATTACAGATCAGAAAACAGTGTAATACAGATATAGTACAGATATATTGTATAAGCAGCTTCTGAGGTCAAATTAAATCCACTGCATGCTCTGTACATCTAATTAGAAAGCATTTTAAGGTCCAATAAAGGAAGTGCGTATTAGCATGCTGTAGGTGTAGGTTTTACGGTCATGGCAAAACTCTGCTCTGGTCTCTGAAAGCTGTGAAAACTGCTTATAAACTCATCGTGCTGAATAATTTGGATGCTCAGAATATGTAAAGTAGGTGAGGAATAACATTAGGCCACTGAAAATAGTTAAAAATGAATCAGTTCTTTTTTTGAAGTCAGGTACAGCGTCTTGTACATTTGCCTATGAAGCTCGACGGGACAGTTTTCCCATCATTTTTTTCCATAGACTTTTTATCCAAAAAGAGTTCAGAAGCACAGTAGAGGCTATACCATTATTATATTATACCATTTTACCATTATACCATTATTTTTAACCCTTAGTTTATGTAAATGTAAAATATTTGCAGTTTATAAAATTTTAAGGGTAGTGATGGATACATAGATAGATAAATAGATAGATAGATACATAGACGGACAGATGGATGCTGTTATCTCCTCAAAAACCTGGAGTTGCGTTTTGTTTCATTCACACGCTTGAATGGAATTAGTCTATCTCCAAAGCTCAAAACGCTCTGTTCTGCCTTGTGATGTCACGTAGTGGTAGTTTTCAAGTTTACATCTACCATTTATCTTTAGTTCAGTAGAGATTGATAATGAGTGAAGCCATCCAAATGATTCTAACCACCCTATGCGGTCAAAGATTTTAATGATAATGTATTTTCATGACAGCTGCTAAATGGATAAAAATGAGACAGTTTGTGTTCACTGCTGAAATGACAGCGTGACAGAGAGGAGGGTGTTTTTATTGGAATGAAAGGAGAGGCAAAGGAAGCAGGATGTAATTGGCTGACGGTGAAGTGATAAGAACTACTATGAACGAGATGGGAAATACGCCGTTTCTGGCCTGTTTAATCAGTGGGGATTAAAATCTAGTTCTGAGATTAACCAAATGACTTCTACCTCTAACTCAATTCTAGTCAGATTCCAATTTTAGTTCTGTCAAGAGATTCTGTTTTCTTCATGTAAAATATTCATGAATTAAGCTTGGAAAGATTAGCTATAGGGCTGTGTGTTGATGAGTACCTCACAATAAGATATCCTGCTACAAGTATATTCATAAAAAGGGGTTTAAAAGTTTACTAAAGTGATGTTTCATTATGACAAATCTAAACTGAAATACATTGGAATTACATGCTATGTTGACAGAATGCTTTTAACCTTGTTATATTGTTGTCCCTGATCACAAACATACCTGCAGTTGTATTTTGCTGCATTCACACTTGTTTTACACAGGAATCCAGAGCTGTCTTTTCTGAGAACTAATAAATGCTGTTTACATTCTGGATTGTTGCATCACAGATAAAACTCTGGACTTCTCTTGCTCTGTTTTTTAGCCCATAAACCATCACTGGACTCATTCTGTGGTCAAACTCGGTTCACAATAAACACATGTCTCTATTAGCATAGCATTCATGTGTCATAAGGGCTTCTTTTGTCTGTCTTCTCATTATTTATTCCTGTTACTGACAGCAGAGGGAGCTCCAACACCTACATGCCACATTGGAGTCATATGTGTCATTTAATATCAGAACAAAATGGATTCATAAATAACTCTAACTTTCTGCTCAGCAGCCTGACTCTTTATGCAGTAGTCAACCAGTAGTTATATACTTATATAGTTGGAATGTTACAATTTATAATGAATTTATGTAGCATAAAAACTGCATGATGCAGTACTTTGTACTGATACACATATCATACTACTTACTGTAGTATGATTGTGGTGTGTGAGTGCTGGCGACTTTGAGCGTCTGCAAAAGAGCTAAATAAAACGGACGCATTTGACTGTTCTGTTAATAAAGCCAGTAAAATATTAATTAATAAGAAGCTTAGATTCAAGCTTTTTTTGTGCTGCAAATGTGTCCTTTTCCACCAAATAAAATAATTCTGTCTTCCCAAAACCGATCGACTGCGAGTACGCCAATATTTTTATGGCGTCTTACCTTTGCAGAATTACAGTAGTTGAAGTGTTCCCTGTTCTTTGGAGCTCCAATGGCCTCCCTCTGTGTCAGTGGAGGAAGGGGAAGGGGGGAAGGGCTGATGCTTTTAGTAAACAGTGGGTAGTAAATGGACTCACGGAGGAGCTGCTTTAGTCCGAGGATCCCACCGAGAAAGTGTGAGGAAAGAGAAATCTCAAACTGAAGCCTCGATCACAAGAAGGAGCCATGTCGGTCTGCTAGCTCCTGGATACTCTTTTTATAATAACTTCAATTCTATTAGCTGGAATAATTTAAAAGCTGTAAGAGGACAGAATTGAACCTTTCCTGAATAGCTTTTGAGTGATCTTGAGCCGTTTCAGAACAAATATAAGACCACATGGATTAGTCTACGCCCATGGACCACTATGGAACCTACCTGGACCACTGAGGGATTATACAGATATAAAACCACATGTTGAAAATCACATTCTATTGTCTAAAGAAAGTGTTTTTATTATCATTGTGCTATCAGAATCAGTATTAAGTATTGAGTCTAATTCTTTTTTTTTTTTTTTTGTGTGTAACTGAATAAATCATCATTGTAATTGTGATCAGTATAATCAGTATTGACTTTGAACATGTTTACTTAATATCTGGGGACACATGCCTTATGCATTCCGAACATCTTCATTTTTAGGGCAATGATTTTAAAAAGTGCTTTTCATAACTTTTTATCGCCCAAATTGGAGTTTTGCCGCCATGGTAAACCTAACAACAACTAGCATGCTAACACACACTGATTATTTGGCAACAAAAAGCTTTCTCATAAGATGCATACAGCACACAGCTTATACAATATATCTGTAACTTTACCTCAAATACATAGACAAAAATCATGTACATCTTTAAAGGTGCATTGTGGAACATTTCGGTGGAGGGTCCATCAAACAGTTTTCGTCATGGAGATGTTATTGCTTTGTCTGGAATGTTTCACAGTGTGGCATTAAACCTTTCTATCTTCATGGAGACCAAACCAGATCAATTTACAGGACACATCTGTGGAGAGGCGACCCCGCTCACAGTCAGAATGCCTGTTTTTCTAGGCGTTTTTGAGCTATAAAACCACCTGTATTTTAACAAATGTAAGGTCACACTGTGGAATATTCCAGTTCCAGGCAGAGCAATGACATATCCATAGAAACAAGCAGGTGACGGACCCACAACCGAAAAGCTACATAGTGCAGCTTTATGTATATTCAGTTACACATGAGTTTCTCCACAGATAATAATGTTCTGTCTATAACATTTACACTGGCCTGGCTGTTGTTGTGAACTCCATTCACATCAACCCTTTAATACATTCAAGATGGTGGTTGTATCTGCAAGGCCATGGGATGTGAATGTTTATATTATAAGAGGAGTTATTTGTAAAGGCACGCAATGGAAAGAAAAGAAGAGAGGAGATGTAAATGTACGCGTGATTATTGATGCTGTCCATGGTCCTGAAAGAGTGTTTTTAATTGCGACATTGGAAAGCATTGAGTCTAACTAAAAATAACTGACTTCAATAAAAATATTACTCAAGTAGGAGTATAAAAACATTGCTATAAAAGTACTCTGAAAAGTACAATTTCTTCAAAAACTTACTCAAATTATAATGAAATACGACCCACCTTTGGCTATTAGTTTGTATTCATCTTTGTTATAATTTTGACATTTTAAATCACAATATTCATCTAAAACAATAATAAAAGAAACAAGTTAGCTGATTTCCGTGTAAGAAAACTGGGGGAGCTGACGACACCCTAAACATCATCACAACAAAGAGCCGTGAAGTTGTCAGCACCTCCAAATGGATAGTTGAAGATCACACTACGCAACGCTGGCGAATCCTACATACATCACCAAATGTGAAAAAGTAAAATTGGAGAACGAAGTAAGTACACAGCAGCGGGCGTATGCTGGTGGCGGTAAAAACGCAAAAAAGTTGATCGGCGAAATGGCGTCTTTAAAATATTCAATTAAAGATGATTCAAACATGCACGAATCTCTCCAAATGCAACTTCAGGTGAGTAAATCGTGATGAGAAACAACTAAAAACTGAAAAAGTCGATTTCGCATAATACCTCTGCTTTAATCTTCAATGTAACTGAGTACAACGCCCCCTGCTGGTTAAGAATATTTTGTGAGTATTGATAGGTTTGAGTAGTTTGATGTGGTGCTTAAGACGTAATAAAATAAGATAATGTAACCATATCTCTGTAGTTCAAATCAGGCAATGGTGCTCAATACCAGCCTGCTGTTCTAATCTGTCTCCAGCCGTATTATGTAAATATTCTTTCACATTGCGTCGTTATGTGAGGCCTGGAGGGCAAAACTCTGTTACTCTGCACTGGCCCTATAGCACACGCAGACAAGTATAAATGAGTCTGCCAATATTGTAGTACTATTGAATTAAGTCAAAAGTATGGCTGTGGGAGCGTGCTTAATAAGGAAGAAAGCAACACTTAAAACAGTGAACAAAAGGGGAGCTATTAGCAGAGGTACGACAAAAACTGTACTCAGTAGAAGTACAAAGTAGTGGTACAAGAAATTACTCAAGTAAGAGAAGTATTTGGGAAAAGTACTAATCAAAGTAAGAGTAAGTAATTTAAAGAGTAACTGTCAGGATGTGAGATCTTATTTATAGTTTTATTATAATAATGTAACTGGAAGGACAAAATATTCAGTAATATGAGACTTTATAACCACATAAATTAATAACTTAATTATAGGTGAAGGAGAGCTGCATGAAACACAAGTGTTCAAATCATTTCATATTGTCAACATAAAACTTTTGCCACTTATACTCACAGTGGGAAGAGGAACCAAAACTTTTACTCTAGTGACAGTACTGTTACAATTTCTTTAAAAAGTTACTTAAGTAAATGTAACTGAGTAAATATACATAAGTACTACTCACCTCTGGATATTAGTTAGTATTCAAACACTTAGGAAATCACTTAAGCTAATAGTTTATGAGCAGTAACACTGGTCAAACTCCATGTTGCTAATAATAGTATTAAGGGAAACGTGTAAAAAGCTTTTAACATAACATTGTCCAAACCATAGTTGTATCCTGTTTACAAGAGCATTCTCAGAAGTGATCTGCATGATTTCCCTGATTGTGATGTCGTCTAACAGACTGGAAACACACAGAATCACACACTCTGGTGTTTGGTTCTGATCAGACTCACTCTTCTCACATGGGTGAGCAGGGCGCAGCTCTGTTGGTAAACGGCTGGTAAAAGGCTTTTCTTCCATGGTTCATGCTCAGGGGGCTCTAACACACAGCTAATCGATTGGAAATAGAATTTTGCTTTTTCCAAAGGAGTCGTGAGTCGTGTACTGCCTCATTTGTCCAGGACTGGCTCATCGTAGAAACAGAGAAGATAGAAGATTAAACAGGACATGCGAGAAACTAGTGAGCCATGAATATGTGGTCTCAAATTCTGAACCCAGTTATGAACTTACAGAAAACAACAAAAAAAATACCATAAATTCTATTATTATGCTTTACCTCAGTTTTTAAAACAGCTAGCCTAGCCTACTGTGTAAAAACGTCTATGCACAAATACACCAGCAGAGGGCACAAGAACCCCTGGAGCAGAGTAAAGAAATTTGGACTGAGCCAGAAACAATAACTAAACCCTGTAAACTAAGCCCCAACACTGATCAGTTCCTGACAAAAACGGACCAAATACACGATTTAGTGGCCAAACCTTCTTGTCAAAGCCTGATCTGAGCCTGTGGCAAAAAAAAAACAAACAACACACTTCACCCACATTTCTTAGTTCGAATATGGTGTGTGTGTGTAGTGGTAGTGGTTGAAAATCGTGTTTTCATGCACGCAAAACCTTTTACATTAAACCCTTGAACATTTCCTGCGACTTCTGCTGGCACATGCAGCACAGTCTGGGAGAGTACAGTGAATTCTATTTGACATAACAGTGACCAAACTCCATCACCTTAACTACATAATAGATCTATAACATTAAACATCATTTGCACCCACGTAGGTGTATAGTTTGGCTGTGACCCTGTTCCATTAGCTGTGAGTCATGAGAGATTTCCCCTGTTTTCAGATGCGTGCCGTCTATTGTGTTTCTGCATCTACACCTACTCAAGCCACTGTCCCTGTGGTGCATTACACAGTGTAGTAATGACCTCCTGCATGGGGGAATATGAAAACATCTCTTTTCCCAAATTGTCTCTGGATACAGTTGCCATGGGAACTGCCACTGATGTTCCTCATTTGTCTTTTTCCATCAAATAAAATGGTGAAATGTGTTTATTATAGTTTTTGTGTGGTTTAACAAGGCAGTCATTTTATTTAGTTCAAATCTCCATCTTGTGAACATGAAATGACGGATAGGCAGGCATGTTTATTCTCTGCTATTATTATTAGTGGTAACAAGACAAAAAGAGGATGACTATAGACTAAAGCACAAATTTTTGCAAAACTTAAAAATGAACCCTCCTCTTAATGGTCCTATACTACACAAAATTGACTCTTGTGAGCTTTAAGTCATGTTCGAATGCTGTTACCTCATCAAAAACAGACCTGGAGTTGGAGTCACCAAAGTGCAAAATAATCTGTTCCAACTTGTGATGTCATGTAGAGGTACTTTTCAAGTAAACAGCTACTTTTTTACCTTTAGTTCAGTAGCGATTGACGATTCCAACGCTGAAATCATCCAAATGATTCTAGTGAAGGTGTATGGAGTTTAACTTTCTGTATTACCTCATGACATCACAAGTTGGAACAGAGTGGTTTTTTTTTTGTTTTTTGTTTTTTTGAGAGAAAACACAGCTCCAAGTAAGTTTTTGATGAGGAAACATTATAACTCAGATCAGAAAAAAGCATAATATGGGCCTTTTAAACTGTAAAGAAACCAGTGAAGTGAAAGTACTAGGCAACATAAGAAGATGAAACTATGCAATCCACGCCCAATTATGAATTAATGGGAAAGGTAGGCCTATTACAGGGTAGGCCTGTACTTAAAAGCACTAGGCCTGAACTTAGGCTAGGTATGCAGGGTTTGTGTGTTAAAGAATAGATGTAATATGTAATGTTTTTGCTGCCATTCTAGGACTGTTTTTTTGGAATTAATGTCACCAACACATAACCTTTTTTGTCCAATCTAAATGTAAACACATGGGGAAAAAAAACACACAAGATCTTTTTTCCACATGTGCGCTCAGTCTCACAAATTGTGTGCAATTCTTCACTTAAAGAAGATCTAAGTGCTTGGGCCTGTTACTTATATAATCTATGACACTCATGGATCATTATGGCATAATTTGCATATTTTAAATCACAATACTCATCTAAAACGACTTAATAAAAGAAACAGGACTTCTACATAAAAACAGAAAAAAAAAGAACTAGGCCTACTGCAACAAGTACTTCAATACTGAAGTACTACTGGAAAGACTAAGAAGCCTAAACCTATGGAGGACTTGTGTTAATGAGGATTTTTGGATGACTTTTCATCATATACTGTATTTCTGTTAGGCAATGGTGGAAAAATGGAAAGAGTAGACTACAGAAAAAGTGTACTGAATTGAAAGTACAAGTACATGACTAAAAATACTACATAAATAATACTACTAGTTCTTACACAATTTTAGTAGGATAGCAATTTAGACTGGCACTCTTGTATTTCTATTATTTTATTATATGGCTAAATTATACTGAAGTTATACTTACTTATACCCCTGTAAGTAGTACGTCTTTAAAAATATACTTGTATATAAAGTACAATTAACCAAATTACCCATGTGCTTGATCACAGTAATGTGATTAGTTTGTCCACCCTTAGTTTAATCATCTAGAAGCTCACACAGTTAATGAAATAGTCTAAATTAAAAAAAAATAAAGCACTGCAGTTTTGACTTCACCATTTTACGTGGGTTTGCATATGCGCATATCATGTTTCATAGGTCACCAGTAGGTTAGGCTGTTTTATTACCACCCCTGATGCTTTCATGTCCGTTAGGGGGCGCCATTGCGCACTCGACTAGTCTCTGCTCCGGAGAGGGAGGGGGCGGTGCAGAGTGAGCGAGCCCGGGCTGAGAGCGTCTGAGGCGGCCACAGAGGCACAGAGCTCGCTGCCTCGCACTCGGAGCAGAGCTGTGGAGCGGAGAGGCCGCCCCATGCCGCCGACCTTCACTGGGATTTATAACGCCTTCTGACGCGCCTGTCGCTTCTGGAGCTCGGACTAAAAAAATAAAGGACACGACACGATGCTTCTCTCGGGGTTTCCGACGGTGGCGATGCTGATGGCGGCTCTGCAGGTAAAACACTCGGTACCAGGCACCAGCAGCGAGCGGGAACAGCGCAGTTGCATCCCGGTGTAGCGAGGATAACGCAGCCGTATTACTGCTCCGGTTTAACGATCAGTGTTGACGCCTTACGAAGCCACATCAGCGCTCAATATTAGTCAAAAACTCAATTATTCAAAAATGATTTTCAACAACTATCAATGCTTTCTATTGTATTTGCGATTAAACGTAGGTTTTTATGTGTTTTAGCCCTCGCATCCTCTTCGGGAGCGTGCGTCTCGCCTCTTTACGCACTACTCACGGCGCTTTCCGCTGCACAGTTAACGGGCCGGTGTGCGAGCTGAGGTTTAGCCCAGCCTCGGTGCACCCAGCCCGGGCACGTTCAGCGCTGTGACCCGGTGATGGAGGAGCACAGAGCGGGCTTTGTAGCGGTCCGAAAGATGGCAGAGGGGTTTGTCTGCCCGGAGACGTGTCTGGTTAACGTTTAGTGCGCCCGTGCGTGAGGTGGTGAGTGCGCGTGGCAGTGATGGTGGCACCTGACTATAGGGCAACTGTGACACGGACTGTGCGCAGGAGTCACAGGAGGTTACAGCGGGACGTGGGATTTTACGCAAAGTGACAACATAATGATTTCATATAGGAAGAATTCATATAGTAACACAGACCAAGAAGACAAAGAGACGATTTGATTTGCAGGCGTGTCGATCAAATAAGTGCCCAATATACAATCTGCAAACAGCCCACAACTTCAAACTTCAAAATTCATCGACAAATCGTGACTAGTCGACTATAGCCAAAAAAATAATCATAGTTCTATTTTGATCTTAATCGTTATCTGGACTATGGGCTACAGAAAACACAGAAAATGGGCTTTATTATTATTATTATTATTATTATTATTATTATTATTATTATAGTCAATTATTATTATTATTAAATCAAAATGTAAAACGAACAAAAGAATAGGCTAGATTTTAAGTGGCTGATTTTGATCAATTTGTGAATATTATCAACTTAGAAGCCTTCAGTCACCAAATTTTAACCTTTAGTTTTGTTTATATATTTTCGTCCGGTAAAAAAATACAGAATGAGATACTTTCAACAACAGAATATGAAGGATGGTTACCAAAAACCTTGAATCAAAAATGTTGAATCCTCCATATAAAACACAAACGGAGCTAATAAAATGGTGGAGAATTCAATTTGTAGCTTATGAGACATGATAAGATACAGAAATACAGTTTGGTTATTTGGCTGACTATAGAGATCGATATGTTTTGGGTTTTTTTCATGGTCGATACCGATATGGATAGTTTAGAACAGAGAACAACCAATGACCGATAAGCTCTGCCAATGTTTTTCAGCCGATATGTGAGCCCAATTTTGATCATTTTTCCCCAAATTATGTTATTTGAACTTAAAGGTGCACTGTGTAACTTGTTCGGTGGAGGGTCCGTCACTTGCTTGTCTCCATGGAAATGTGCCTGGAATGCTCCACAGTATGGCCATAACCTTAACAATCTCCATGGAGACTTGCAAGCCAAATTACAGGTTAGATTTGTGGAGCGGCGACCCCACTCACAGTAAGAATTTGTGAATTTTTAAGATATTTTTGAGCAATAAACGACACCTTTTTAAGGAGCAGGTTGACCAAAACAAAATATCGGTCTATGCTGGAGATTTAAGACCGATATCCAGTGCGATAAAAAGTCCAAATATCGGCCTGTTGTGTCGATATATGGTTCTGTCTGTATAGTTGAAATAAATAGGCCTGCCTATTTTAAAGTCTCCATGCAAGAGAATTCATCGTTTGGCTGGTTTTGGCTAATCTGAAAATGAAACGCTGTTGCTGTATTGGTGTCATTAGAATGTGTACGCATGGGTAACTTGGGGATACGCAGCTCTAACAGCGCTGAACCCGTCTGCAAATTGGATCAAGTGTGCATTATGTGGTCCACAGTATTCAACCTCTCTGTTAGAAACCCCGAGGCAGCCCAAAACAGAACTCTCTCTGTCTATAAAACGCATTAGTGAATAATGTATGTACCACAGTAGGAAATGCACAAAGGGGTTACATTTTTCTGCACATAAATCATGCTATCTTGTAGAAGTGGGAGATATCGAAAAATGTATAGTGTCAAAGTTGTTGTTTTGGAGATTAGGACTGGGAATCACTGGGTCCGATATACTTTACATGGTTCACGATACGATATTATCACGATATGGCAATACGTGCGATAATTGATCTATTTTAATCATCAAAACAGTGAATATGTCAAGTGTATTACATAAACAAGTTTTCTTCCACTTACAAAATTGTAATATTGTCACAAAAAAATGCTAAAAGATGCCAAAAAAAATCTCTTGCCGATATATCGATACAGCAGCCCGCATTAACGATGCTGTATCACCAAATTTAGCACAATTATCGATACACTACTGGAGAGATGCAAAATTATAGCATCAAGTATATGTGCCTCAGTGGATCAGATTTGTGTTTTTGAACTAATGAGTAAAAATGGAAGTAGAAAAGCAAGCAGCAAATTATTTTATACCCCAAATAAGCACATTTTGTTAATATTTTTTTTTACAAAAGTGTAAAGTTAATTTGTGATCTTTATTACAACTTTTAAGGGCCCGTATTATACTATTTTCTGATCTATGATATAATGTTGTTTCCTCATTATAAACATCTGGAGTTGTGTTTTGTTTCATTCACACATGTTTAACGCACAAACCCTGCGTATTTAGGCTGAGTTCTTTTCTCAAACTGAAAACACTCTGTTCCACCTTGTGATGTCATGTGGTAAATCATGAAGAAAGTGCGTTTTTAAACTCCATGCACCTTCACTAGGATCATTTGGGTTATCTCAGCTCCGGAATTGCCAATCTCTACTGAACTAAAGGTAAAAAAAAGTCGCTGTTAACTTGAAAACTACCGCTACATGACATCACAAGGTGGACCAGAGCTTTGGAAATTAGGCAAACTAATAATAAAGGGTTGCTCAAACATGTGAATGAAACAAAACACTCCATGTTTGTTTTTGAGGAGGTAACAACATTCTAACATGACTTAAAGCTCACAAGAGTCAGTTTTGCGTAATATAGGACCTTTAATTAGCCTAACCTTAGCTTCAGTAGTTTTTCATTCTTTAGCCTGTGTTTTAGACTGAAAACACGTAACTGATTCACACGGGAGAAAAATTTCACCTTTGAAAATGAATAAAACATCATTATAGTTCTGCATTAGACTAATTCTGGTGTTTTGTGTGGTTTTAAAAAAATAGTCCCATCTGTGGAGAGTAATGTGTAGAGCTAATGTATGCACCCCAGGCTTGAATTTAAATGCAGTGCCAGAGACATGATCCAAACCAGGTCTGAATCAATACAGAGTCGCGCAGTGCCAAAGGGGTCAAAGGTCACCTCCCAAAACGAAGCTCTTCATTGGAAACGGCAGCATCAGCCCCGAGCTTGAATCAGTGCAGTAAAGACATGCAAGGCTCTCTCCATAATTTTTCTCATTTCTAAATAGGACTGAACAGTGTGATTATGATGAGATTTGCGACATATGTTTTAATTAATAGTTGGATTCTCGTCAAACTTCAAAGTTGGATTCTCATCTGGTTTATATAAGAATCACATGTATTTTTGCATGTTGTATTTGGCATAGGTCTAAACTAGGGATGTACAATTCGGCTTTTTCTTTTCCGATACCGATGTCGATACTTTGGCTTTAAGAATCTCCCTCTACTCGATATCAACTGATACTAGGGCAAGACTGAAAGTAGCAGTTATTTCCTTTAAACACAAACAGAAAAAATATCCAAATGTTTTTTAATCATTTAAAATTATTACAGGACAGCTTTGACAAGTATTACAAGATCATTTGGGCCAACATTGTCCATTACACGAATTTGTGTAATAAAATAGGATATCGAATAAACCGATATCTTGGAACCAGTATCCGATCCATCGAAATTTTAAGTATCAACGACAATATCCAATACTGGTATCGTATCGGTGCATCCCTAGTCTAAACTACGGGGTTAAATTATTGCAGTATTTGCTAATTGTGACCATTCAGTTCATATTGCAGCTCTAAAATAAAATCGGGTTAGTTTTTCAGTAAATAAAATCAACATTTTCTAAAAAACCTGTATCACATCAGTTATTTTACAATCAGCAGTGTTTTATTACTGTAAAGATGCACTATGTAACTTTTTTAGTGAAGGGTTCGCCTCCTCCTTGTCTCCATGCGCAGTATTGATGGGGATCCTCCTATAAAAAATCTAAAAGTTAAATTCATTAATGTATTAACCTGATTATTTCGTAGTGACTAGACATAAAACTCAATATATTACAACAAAAATCTGCATTGTATCTATATTTTTTTCATCTGTATTAAATATTATTGGCCCATTAGAATGTTGTGATGTCATTTAAAATCCAGTAATATGTCTTATCACCGTGGACGAAATTGGGTGATGCTGGTAGGGCAAGATGGAGGTCAGATCTATGGAGAGGTGAGTAAAAATGCATGTGTTTCTAAGGTATTTTTAGCAATAGAACCACATTTAATTTCATTTAATACGCTCTCAATGGAGTTTAATGTCATATTGTGTAGAATTCTACGCAAAGCAATAACATTTTCATGAATCCTTCACCAGAAAAGTTACACAGTGTATCTTTAAGTTGTTATTCAAGTGAACTTCTTTAGAGAGTTCATACCTCTTTGGGATTCGTTAATACGCTCTGTCGCTCAATCACATGACACAGGCCGACCAATAGGAAGAGAGGTTGGGAAAAAGTGCCTATTTAACCCCCATTTCACTGGAATACTATCTTTTCTGTTATTTCTACCAGATTCAGAATTTGAAATCATGCCTAATATATAAACAGATGAAATAAATTATGTTTATTTGTGAGAATTGTTTCATATTTTTCATATTAAGAAAAAATAATCAAATCGAATAAGCTAATCGAATAATCCTGTTTACTATTCAAATCAATGCGCCATAGATGTGCCTCAAAAAAGACTCAAGTAAATCATTTTCTAGGCATTATTCCAATGTCAAAACCTTCCATCAATAAAACAGGTTCATACACACAGTGCTGCGTTTTAACATTAAAATTGCATCATTTATCGATTTCTTTTTTCAGTATTTTCTTGCCATCTTCCACCTCGGTGTTAGCTGATCTATTTTCTTGTCACATGTTTATCTTAATTGTCTTGACCTCTCGACCCCAGTCCTGTCAATACGTTTCCATTAGCAACAGAAATCACTTTATTTTTCCAGAAAAAAAAAAACCCTACAGATTGGTATTTCTCATCTCATAAAGAAGTGGGCTTTCGGCTCCAGTCAAATGAAGCTCACAGAGGCTAGCTATGGACAAAATAGCAAAATAAAAACATCAGGATTATATAGAGCAGATTAATACGAACATTTTAAGACCAAAATGACCAGACTCACAGCAGCAGTTACAGGGAGTGGGGCTACAGTTTCTCAATAAAAAGTCAATCGGAGCCAGTGTCGATGGAGCCAAAGTGCGCCCATGCTCACTTTCTATTTGGATGAAATTGATGTCCACTTTTCTGACCTGCTAGTTTAGACCCACAGTAGTAGTAGCCTCCACTTTTATTCCTCATGTTAAAGGTACATTATGTAACCATCACCTACTTGTTTCTATGGAGATGTCATTGCTTTGCCTGAAATGTTCCACAGTATGACATTAAACAGCTCTACCATACATTTATTAAATTACAGGTGGTTTTACTGCTCAAAAATATCTAGAAAAACAGGCTTTGTGACTGTGAGCGGGGACGCCTCTCCACAGATCTGACCTGTAACTTGGTCTGGTCTGGTTTGGTCTCCATGAAGACAGAAGATGCACCTTTACAGTCTCTGTATCTGATTTTTTTTGCCCCATGTAGCAGAGCAAAAATGAGATGACACATAGACTGCCGTGTGCTGTCTAATAATAAAGCGTTTTATCGTCCGCAAAACAGGAGGTGTATTGTTAGCATGCTAGTTGTCGTCGGCGTTACTGTGTCCATTTTCGCAGCAGGCAGAATTCAGCACCGGCTAATTAAACTGATCCATTAAACGGTCACGCTGCCTCTGCTCGCCTTATGGGAGTCGTATGCTCAGTGCAGAGGTAGGGGTAAGACTGGGTGATATGCCAAAAAAGCTATATACTGTATTTTTCCCTCTTATTGAACTGTCTCAATTTTGTTTTGTTTTATTTCAAACAGATAAAAATGGCTGTCAATATTCACTTTGAAACAAACAATACAGGCTTGATTATTGCCATTTAAAAAAAAGAAAACACATAATTTCTAACCAGGGATGCGCTGATACCTCTACTGGCACTGGAAATCGGTGCTGATCCAAGGACATTAGCTGGGGCAGGTATCGGTTCTATGATATCGGTTCAGCCATTGGTTCAGCTGGTTCAGCCTTTATTTGGATGTAATGAGAATATTTACTGACTGATGTAGGCCCATCTCACAGTGTTGAATTCATACAAAGCTGTTCTGTAGTTATTTGCAGGATAATCAAGTTGTGTAACAATTGGATGAAATTTTGTAACTGTAATTTGAGAGGAAAAAGTTCAATTTTTGATCCCTAACTGACTAACTTTCCTGGTGGAGGGTCCGTCAAATGCTTTTCTCCGTGGAGATGTTATTGCTTTGTCTGGAATGTTTCACAGTATGGCATTAAACTTTTCCATCTTCATGTAGACCAAACCAGCCCAAGTTACAGGTCAGATCTGTGTTGAGGCGACACCGCTCATAATCAGAATGCCTTTTTTCTAGTTATTTATGAACTATTAAACCAGCTGTAACTGAATAAATGTAAAGTAGAGCTGTTTACTGTCATACCGTGAAAGATTCAAAGCAGAGAAATGACATATTCATAGAAACAAGAAGCTGACGGACCCCCAACCGAAAAGTTACATAGTGCACCTTTAGTATTGGATATCTTGAGGCCATAGTATCAATATCGGTATTGGAACTGAAAACGCTCAGTACATCTTTACTTAAAACCAGATGCTTTTACTGTCAGGTGATTGGCTGTAGATTGGCTGTAGCTGATCATTGGCGATAAGAAATAAAACACGAAATCTGGATCTTGATTCAGATTCAATTAACTGCACAGCTCCGCGTTGGACCAGTTTATTCTGTTTAAGCTGTGTCATTGCTTTTCCAAATGGGGCAGGTGTTTGGCAAGCTATTCTGGCCCATGTTTGTAGCTCAATTAGGAAAGTGCAAAGACTGCACTTGTTTAAATATAATGTCCCCTACAAACAAAATGAACAGTTTCTATGGGCTCATGTATCAAACCTTCTAGCTGATTTTATTTATTTTTTCCTCAAATCTTTAAATTCCTGGATGTGTTTAAAGGTGCACTGTGTAACGTTTTTGGTGGAGAGTCTATCACCTGCTTGTTTCTATGGAGAAGTCATTGCTCTGCCTGGAATGTTCCACAGTATGACATTAAACAGCTCTACCTTACATTTATTAAATTACAGGTGGTTTTACAGCTCAAAAATACCTGAAAACACAAGTATTCTGGTCGTTTCTCCACAGATCAGACCTGTAACTTGGGCTGGTTTCACCTTCATGAAGATAGAAAGGTTTAATGCCATACTGTGAAACATTCCAGACAAAGCAATAACATCTCCAAAACTGTTTAACTCCAAAAGTTACACAAAGTTGACCCCACTGTGAAATGAATCTTTATATTAAAACATAACCCGCAAATCTAACTGAAATTGCCAAAATTTGTCATGAAAATTACAATTGGATTTTTTTTTTCCAAAGTTATTGTTAGATTTGAAGTGTGGACCACAGCCAAGCCCTCTTTGAACACGTTGAACAAAATCTGAGGTTAAATTGTTAGCCTGGTTTAAACCTGGACTATCTTGGTGTAGTGCTGTTTATGGTTTAATCCTGGTTTAGTTCTGTTTAGTCCAGCTCTTCTAACCCTGTCTTTATATTGGTTTAGGGATAGTTCAGGCCTGGTTTAGTCCAAATTTAGTGGCTTAGTCCTCCTTGTTTAGACTAGGGGTGCACTGATACGACTCTGGTATCGGATATCAGCTTCAATAATGACAATTGTGATGAATCGGATATTTCCCCAAGGTATCGGTTCAGTCGATATCCCATCCTGGTCTGTAAATTGGTTTAATAAGAGATTTACTGACCAATGTTGGCCCAAAACGTCTCATAATATTAAACGTGTATGTTCCAGTTGTCCTGTAGTTACTTAAAATCATAAATACCTGTTTACCTTATGTGTTTCTGTAGATATTTGAAGTCATAGTATCGACATTGGCATTGGAACAAAGATTTATCAGTGTTTAGACCTGATTTAATCTTGATTACACATCCAGTTTTAATTGTATATTTTGTTCAGTACCCACATCTCACAGTATATTCTCCTACCCCATATGTAACGTTAAATTCATCATGTACAGTCCTGCCTCACCTCTCCTCGCCCCTGGCTGGTTGTTGATAATGCCATTTGCGGCTGTGTGCGGTGAATGTGGTGAACTTAACTCTGTGGGGAGTACAGATAGAATCATATACGAGTGTTGATTGATAGTCCAACAGCACAGCAGAGGTAGACAGAGGCGCTCACTCCTGTAGCAGCAGGGAGGCAGTCTGGATCTCTATTCAAATACAGCTTTTCAAACCTCGTATCAGCTTAAAGGAAATCCACTGGTCTAAAGATTATGCTAGCTCTTATGCATGTGGGTATGTTAGGAAGATCAGGTGGAGAATTTAGCGTAGAAGGTTAGTCCAGTTTTGAACCATTGTCAAAACTACAAATATTTCATATCATGCAGCAAAATTAAAAAAAAAAAAAAATAGAGATTGACGATATGGTTTTGTTCATGGCCGATAAGATTTGCCGATAGTTTTGGGCTGATATATAAGGCAGATTTTGATTATTTTCCTAAAATTATGTAATTTAAATGTACTAAAAACCCATAGTCTTTTTTTTTTTTTCATTTTAAGTGCGCAGTGTATTACATTTATATCAGTTATCTCTTCATATTTAAGTGCTAAAATAAAGCTTTGTGTGTATTTTTAGGCAGCAAATTGGCCAAAACAAAATATCGGCCTGTGCTGGAGATTTAAGGCTGATAGCCAATATGCTAAAAAGTCCAAATATTTGCTCCATATATCGGCCCACCGGTCTCTGTCTTGGTCTATCTCTAAAAATACTACAGTCATTTTTTTGGATATTAGTTTGGCTGCAGTGTTCCACAGTATGGCATTAAACTAATATAGCATTTTCAAAACATGGTGATCTCAATATGCTAAGTAAAAGTCTGCCATTGTTATCATTTTATATGGATATTTTGAATACAATAGACCAGGTTAGCAATGACTGTGGTTCCTCCAAGTACTTCAGGGAACCAGAAATTTGATATACTATATATTTTGCCTTTGCTGTCGCCTTTGTAAAGCAGAACTGCCAAACATTTGAGAACAGAATGGTAGATTTCAGGATCTTATAACTTTAAACACAATATTATTATTATTATATTATTGACCTATAGAATGCTGTGATGTTTGTGTGATGATGTTTAGAATAGAGATCGACCTATATGGGTTTTTTTCATGGATTATTTCCCCCAAATTATGTATTTTAAATTTACTACAAACCCTCTCCAAGCCCTTTTTTTTTTTTACCACAAACCTGTGCTGTGTAGTCACATTTTGTGCAGTTATCTCTTCATATTAAAGTGTTAAGCTTTGTGTGTATTTTTTAAACAGCAAACCAGTCAAAACAAAAAATCAGCGCTGATATTGAAAGTTTTGGTGGATCGGATATGAGCTTCCAAGATATCTGTTTAGCTGATATCCCATTTTGGTTTATAAATTGGTGTAATAAAAGATTTACTGGCCTATGTTTGACCAAAATGTCTCTTTTTTTTATTTTGTATTTTTACAAAGCTGTTCTGTAGTTACTTTAAACAGACAAATAACAGTTACAAAACACTTTGATTTGATTGATTTGAATCATTTTTTGCCTTATGCTGTTCATGTTTAAAGGAAATAAATGCTATTTTCAGTGTCTTCCCTGGTATTGGTTGATAGAACCAAAGTATCGGCATCAGTATCGGAACTGAAAAAGCTAGATCGTTGCATCCCTACTAACAAGTCCAAATATCGGTCTATCTCTAGTTTTGAATGACCAAGTGTGATGCATTACATTAGAACTTACTATTTATGCTAACAATTATAAAACTAGTCAAAAGAACCTAGTAAAAGAGAGGTTGTAAATGTGGAATCGGTTAATGAGAAACAGCAGTTGACTCAATGTTTTGGTGATTATTAAAAATGCCATCTCAACTCAAAGATAAAAATACGTTTATTGCTTGAAAATCTCAGGAAGTGGAGCGCAGCCCTAATCCTGTCCCTCCTCCTCGGACTGCCTGTGGACACAGTGTCATGAAAACACATTGAAGTGAGCAGTCTCCACAGGCTGTAGATGCTCCGTCAGTGACTCATCCCAGGCTCCTTCCCCCTGGCCCTACACTGCACAGACGCCTGGTACCGGTCTGATCCTGGTCCACCCTCCCTCTGGCCCTAATGGGACTCCCAAGATGAAAGCCAGACCTGCTAACCCCATCCTCCCTCACGCCTACCCCATACTCCCCTCTCTCCTAGCCCTCACCCTGTCTCCTTCTCTCCCTCTCTCTTCTTCTCTCCTTGAGTTTTTTGGGGGGGCTTTAAGTGGGAAGTAGTTGGCATGAATGGTTCTGCTCTATTGTTGTTGCTTGTTTAATCACTGCTTAGTGCAGCTATAGTATTGAACAATTTCTGTAAAACATCTCATTGTGATTTTATTATTTTTGCAATTAGATTTATATATTAAGATCCAGAATACATGTTTCTCCAATGAAGATGTGAGTCTGGTCACTGTTGAATCTCCCTGAGTTCAGGTGAGCGTGATTGACATTTGGATTAGCCAATCAGGGACATGCACGGTCCGTCTGTATCAAAACAAATATGACTGTTTACGAGGAAAAAAGTGAATTCTTGGGTGACGATTAGTTGCCTAAAAAGGGGCATGACAGAAGTTCTCAAAAGTCTTACGTATCTCTATGTATTTGAGTCAGATACACAGGCATTCATGCAAAAACAACTAAAAACAACAAATTTGTGAATCATGAGTTTAATCTGCCTATTTAGTAGGGATGCACCAATTCAGCCTTTTCTGTTCCGATACTGATATTGATACTTCGGCTTTAAGTATCTGCCGATACCTGTTATCCACCGATACCAGGGCAGAGACTGAAAATAAACAACACAGACGGATACATAAAGAGCAAAAGGTAAAAAAAATTACCCAAATGTGTTTTGTAACTCAGAATAGCTTTGTAAAAAAAGCTAACTAGTTTAATATTATGAGAGGGTTTGGGGCAGCATTGGCCAGTAAATCTCTTATTACACCAATTTATAGACAAAAATGGGATCTCTTGCAAGCCAGTATACGATACACCAACATTGTCAATATCAGCGCTGATATCTGATACTAGTATTGTATCAGTGCATCCCTACGTTTTACATATAAATATATAAATAATAATAATAATATAATGAATAATATAAATCCTTCTAATCGAAATAGAATATATTAGTCGATTAAACACCATTGACCGATTGATCTATTTAAAGATTAAAAGACCTACTCATAAGACAATGCAGTAGTTTGTTGTTTTCGATTTGCTAATTGCAAACATTGAAATTTTGGACTAATCTTGCCGCCTTTGCCCTTGCTGGTTTAGTCTAATTTCAGCCTCTAGTCTTGTTTTTATCCTCAAATCCACCTCCCCTTTTCTCCATCCCTCCTCCCTTCTCCTCCTCTTTATCCCTCCTCGTGTCTGTAAGAGCTCGGAGTTTTTTGGGTTAAGTGGGAAGCAGCGCGCCTCTCGGCTTCATTAGTTTAATCTTAAAGGAGAACTCCCCCACACACGCTAGCTACCAACCCCAACACGCCAGTACTCCTCAGCAGATATAGGCCAGGGGGATTGTCATGGTGGTGCTACGGAAGGGGAAACAGGAGGAGGGGGAGGCCAACTTGGGAAATCCTGCATCAGTCTAGACGCTAATTACAATGAAAATTAATTGACCCAGTTCTGAGGCGCGATTAATAATCGGATATTTGTTTGGGTCCTACGTTTTTCCTACGTGCTATAAACAAAAAGCTAACCCGATGTAGCGCGATGTACGAGATAGGAACAGACAATTAAATGATTGTGGAATGCTAATTACTTTGGCTATCTACAGTTTCGGCGAAGATCTCAATAAATAAAGAGGGTGATGTTATTGTATTGATAAACATAGTGGATATTTCTATGGCGGGATTAGTTAGCCAGACAGATGCTAAGTTGCTGAATAGTACGATATAAAGGATCTCTTGGCGTAGCAATAGCTGGATAATGGACAAACTTAATCCAGGATTTGTGAAGTTGACTGGTGTTGAACAAGATGTAAAGAGCGATCTGCTAATACGAGTGCTGGTGTATTTTAAAGATGCATTGTGTATCTTGTTCTTGTTTCAATGGGAATGTCTTTGCTCTGTTTGGAATGTTCCACAGTATGGCATTAAACACATCTACCTTACATTTATTTTACATCTGACCAGTAACTTGGTCTGGTTTGGTTTGGGTTGATGATAGAAGGTTTCCCCATGCTGTGAAACATTCCAGACAAAGCAAAAACATGTCCATGGAGAAAAGCAGAAAAGTTACACACCTTTAAGCATACATTGAGATTGCATAATGTTTGTATTGCGTTCCCATTATGTGTTTGTACTAGGCTTTCACAGTATAAAAAAATGTTCATGGACACTTATTATAGGCTTTTCAAAAGTAAGAATCGGCTACTAATCAATGCTAAAACTAGTATCGAAACTAGATACTCATTTGAGCAGGTATCAATACTCAAAAAGTCACATTCACGGGACAGAAATAGACCTTTACTTTATAGCTTTAGAATGATCTTGAGCTGTATCAGAACATGGACCACTATGGAACCTACCTGGACCACTGAGGGATTACACAGATATAAAACACATGGTAATATAAAGCAAAGTACTCCGATTTAATGTTGAAAATCCCATTCTATTGTCTAAATAAAGAGTTTTTTTAATTATCATTGTGGTATCAGAATAAGTATTGAGTATCTAGTCAATTCATTGTCCCTGGTTTTCCTGGAATGTTCCACAATGTACTAAACTTATCTATGGTACTTTTTTTTAACTTCTCTACAGATAGACCAACAGACACCTGAAAAATTACGACGTGTATCTTTAAACGTTCACTTCATATTTAGTCAACACATTACTAGTTTGAAATGCTAGTTCACTAATATTAACACTTTTCCAGTGAATTTCAAACTAAAATGGATGATCTATGAATCTGAATCTGTCATAAATTGATGTTGTAAAAACTCCTACAGCATTACCTACCGTACTATGTTTTTAATATGGACTTTTATAATATTGTGCAGCCCTATACTTCATGCTTTCCAGTTACGACTATTAATAAACTCCCCTTAACCTTTTCAATATGCAATGGCTACCATGTGATCAGCCCCTATCATTAAACTGTCAAATGACTGGAACCACTGTAACACATATATGCCCTATCGGTGGTGACAACAATTGGACACTTCTTAACCATAGAACAGTGTAAGTAGTCAATACATCTAGAATATCTTTGTGTCGGTACAAAAGTGGTGCCTATATTCTTATATGCTGATGCTGTTCAAGTCTATGTAGCATTGTGGAGTGGAGTTTTAGATGAGTTGATGTTTTTGGACCCTACCCTCTCCCTTAAGTCATGAGTCAGGGCCTATTACTTTGACATATGTTTGGCGGTGTGTGTGTTT
The DNA here is from genome assembly GCA_029959045.1 of Taenioides sp. WSHXM2023. Classification (NCBI taxonomy): domain Eukaryota; kingdom Metazoa; phylum Chordata; class Actinopteri; order Gobiiformes; family Gobiidae; genus Taenioides; species Taenioides sp. WSHXM2023. The sequence continues at coordinate 6,283,310 of CM057095.1, read as the reverse complement.
GAGAGGAATGAATATCTTGATGTCTTTGGTAAGTTTCCCAAATACAATTATCAGCTCAGGTTTGCAGTGCACTCAAATGGGCTTGTATGGGTCATTCTACAAAATCTGTAACTTTTTTAAGGTCGACTTCTAGGGATGTCAAAAGCATCAGATACTAAAACTAGTATTGATACAAAAAAGATCACATTCACATAGGGCTGGGCCAAAAATTGAAAGATCGATAGATGGCGATTTAAACTTAAGCTGATCTCGATGATAAGGCAAGCACGTTTTAATTGACAGGTCTACAGCCAGTTGCCAAAAAATTGTGATTCTTTTCCCCCCCATATATCGCCCAGCCCTGCATTCACCGGACAGAAATGAGACTGAGGCTAAGCTTAACTCAGCCTCGGGAGACAGTAGCTCAGTTGGTGTTTGTCCACTGATCCAAAGGTTGGCGGTTTGAATCCTACTGTTGACATAAACCTCATTGGTAGAACCACTGATCCCACAGTTGAATACTGTTTGAATATTTAACCCACCTCGCCCCCCAGTGTCTGTGGACCTTGGTGTATGAATGCGAGTGTGAATGGGAAAAGCGCTATGTAAAAATTTGACTGCCGTAAATATGCAGGGTTTGTGTGTTAAACATGTGTGAATAAAACAAAATCCAACTTCAGGTATGTTTATGAAGAGAAAATGCTTATGTCAGTCTGCACTATTATCGATAGAACTGAAAAAGCCGGATAGGCGCATCCCTAATTCTTCAACATATCCCACCTCTTCTAACCTGCTGATATTGAGATCTATGGTGTCGATTGTACTTTGTCATGTAATAAGCAAGACCCTGAGAATCCATTGTTTTTCATTGCCGTTTGCCAGACTTCACATATTTCTGTGGACTATACGCGTGCAATATGATGGTATGAGATTGTGAAGGATTGGCTGTCAGCACGGAGACACAGATTTGGCTACACAGCATTTTAATTTGAAGTTCTCTGCTGCTGACACAAAGTAAACTCCGAGTTTGCTTTTCGCCGTAGTTCAAAAACAAGTTTCGGAATGTCTTGCTTACCTCATGCAAGTTTGTCATAAGTCTCTGAAAAGCAAGTAAATTAGGGGGTTGTGTATTAAAAAGTGCATAGAAAATGTAGAATGGATGAGAACCATGAATTAAAGGTGTTGTACTTGATTTTTACTGTTTTAACTGTGTTGAAAATGATTTGCAGTGGTCCAAAGTTATTCCTCACTTTACTTATGCATTCAAGGCATCCAAATTATTCACTGTGATGAGTTTATAAGCGCTTTTCACAGCTTTCATAGGCCAGAGCTGAGTTTTAACCACCATGGTAAATGGCAACTAGTATGCTAACAGATCACTTCCTGATTCTTATACAATAAAACACGTAATAATTATATGCACATAGCACGCAGGGATCTTTTGACATTTAGAGATGCCACTAGGGATGCACCAATACAATACCGGTATCGAATATACTGAAATAAACAGATACTGAAAACTTGGCTGGATCGAGTATCGAGTCCATGATATTGTTTTAGCTGATATTTTTTACATTTTTGAACTGAACTTTTATTCATACGAAGCTGTTCAGTCGTGATGCGAAGTATAAGTAACAGATACATAACACTATTGCATCTTTGTGTAATAAGTTAACTGCGCTTTAAAGTACCATTTTCCATCTCTACACTTTGATATCGGGTATCGGTAGATAAGTCAAAGTATTGATATTACTGATATTACTGACTATCAGAACTGAAAAATCTGGACCGGTGCATCCCGAGCTTATAAAGTATAAATGTAATGGGGCAAGGCAAATGTTGGTTAAATACATAATAACAAATTAGATACAGTCACTGAACAATTCCAGCTGCTCCAAGAAAATCGTAATAAAATATTTTTGCTATATTGTACCTTCCTCTTGAGGACGAGATCCTGTGAAGTTGTTTCTCTATCATGGTGCAACTAATGAGGGAGAGAAGTGGGCAGAGCTACAGTAATAGTTCAAATGGATCCATGTTCCTCACTCATGTTTGAAAATTCGGTGTACGGGGACTTCAAGCAACAGGATTTTAGTCTTCACTCTTCAGCCTTCACCCATGTACTGATTTAACGCTCACTGCACACTTACTTATTTATTTCAAAGATAAAAATAGCATGCTCTACAAATTCCCCTTGCATACCTACCCTTTTTGGGACAGTACTTCTCAAATTGGCATGAAAGAAGCAGTTGCATTTACAGTACAATTATGAAATCCCCAAATCCTCCGACTATAAAATACTACTACTAAGGTACTACTAAACAACTATTAGTACTTTGAGACTTCTATAATTGTGACTTTATATATTTTTATTAGCTACAGTATTATTTAGCTCTGCGTCAGTGTTGGGACTGGGTTAAGGCTGTCAAAAGTATCGATAATCAGATAATATTCAATACTAAAAGTAGTATCGAAACTAGAGATACTCATTTGAGCAGGTATCGATACTAAAAAAGTCACATTCACAGGACAGAAATGAATTGAAATCGAGAAATTTTTGTATCATGACAACACTAGTTTTCACCTTGCTTATTTCACGATTTAGTTCGGATTTAGTCTTGGCCCAAACCAGTAAAACAAAAAAAATATTACCTGATTATGGTACAAAAAGTGTATGAAAACCACTAATATGAGTTGTCCAGTGTAAAACAATTGAATATATGTTTATGAAGCCAGTGAAGCCTCCATTTTTCTATATGATAAACATTACAAGGCTCATTTCACATCTTTGACCTACATACCGCACATAGGAGTTTCCCATAGTCTGTGTTTTGTGTATTATTATGGAAAGTAGCCTTTATCCTTCTCTCAGCACCTCCCCAGTCACGTATCGTTCAGAGCACAATTTGGGTCAGTTTTTCTCATGGCTGGAAGAGTATGTTTTCAACAATATGTCTGCATGTTTTTAAATATTATATGTTTGACAGAATTATATGCTCACTTGGAGATGGTTTGTTTAGTTAAAGAGTTCTTTACAGACCTAAGCTGATAAACAGAAATGACCAAGGGTGGAAAGTAACGAAGTACAAAAGTAAAAGTACAAAGTTTTAGGCATCTTTTTACACTGGATTTTTTACTTTTACTTCGCTACATCTGAGAGCATACTGTACTTTCTTCTCATACATTTTAGATCTAGACTAAAAAGTACTTTCCTTTATGGTTTGATACCTGCTGAAAAAGCTGAGACTTAATTTTTTTTTAGCACATTTAATTTGAGTTTCCGTCCCAACTTTGAGAAACATAACACACAGAAACACAAATAACTGGAAAAAATAAGAAATCATCAGTTGAAGTCAGTTTCATCCTTTGATTGTTCTAAAAATCTCTGCTAAATACTTTTTACTCTTTAAGTACATTTTTAAACAGATACTTTTACTTAAGTAGTAAAAGTATCTGTTTAAAAATTTACTTACTTTTATGTGATACTTTTACTTTTGCTTGAGTGACTTTTTGCCCTTGTATTTGTACTTTTACTTAAGTAACAAAATCGAGTACTTCATTCATCACTGGAAATGGCGTACCTATGATGTGATTGGTTACAGTGGGTTTCCATATGAGGTTATAAATTGTTAAAGGTGCATTGTGAAAGTTTTCTGATGCTTGTTTCTATGGATATCTCACTGCTCTGCCTGGAATGTTCCACAGTATGACATTAAACAGCTCAACCCTATATTTATTCAATTATAGGTGGTTTTACAGCTCAAAAATACCTAGAAAAACAGGCATTCTGACTGTGACTTCTCCACAGATCTGACCTGTAACTTAGTCTGGTTTGGTCTCCATGAAGATAGATAGCTTTAATACCATACATTCCAAACAAAGCAATAACATGTCCACCAGAAAAGTTACGCAATGCACCTTTAACACTAAATCCAATGCTAAAACAAATTAATCTGAATTCAGTAAAAAATTAATAAAAGCACTTTTTGCACAATTGTTATCAGTAAAAAACTGTGTAAATTCACATCTGGGGACATAGATAGTTGATGTCCTATAAACCACCGCACTTGAAAAGCTTGTTACCAAATATAAAAACATATCTTTTCTTAATCTACTATGAAAACTTTTGCAGCACTATCCATAAACTACATTCTCACCATCTGCTTTTGTGAGCCATGTTTTGACTGTGTCTCCTCTGTCTCCTCAGGTCTCTGTTCTGCTTGGAGAGTCCAGCAGTGCTCCGCCAGACACGTGTGAGAGAGGATTCACACAAGACGAGTACGTCATAGAGGTGGATAGACAACTGCAGAGCCGCCAGGCACTGTGTAACGGTCAGTACTCCAAAACACACACAAGCATGGTTATCCCACTCCTGGTCTGATGGGGGCGCTGCTGTGGTTGTTGAGAGATTTTGTATGCTACAGTTAGAGTGGAAAAGAAAAATTTAAAATTGTATGTGTGTGTGTGTGTATATATATATATATATATATATATATATATATATATATATATATATATATATATATATATAAAAGACATCAGCAGTGTCATAACATTACAAGAAATGAATGAAAGGAAGCAGAAAGAAGAGTAATCTTATGTTATCTGCCCCCACTTCCCTTTTCCAGACAATAACACTGATAGTTACTATAAAACATTTCATCAATACATTTCATTTCAATCACAATTATTAATCAGAAAAGCTTAACTTTTATGCACAACAATTTAGTTTTCTTTTTCATACATACACATTGCACTGGATTTTATGTATTTTTTTAAATGCCATTATTGTACTTGATCATTTGATTTGATTATTCCATAAATTAACTCCTCAACTCCATACACCTTCACTAGAATCATTTGGATAATTTCAGCCCAGGAATTTCCATCTCTGTTAAACAAAACGTAAAAGGTAGCTGTTAACTTGAAAACATTACAAGGTGGAACAGAGCATTTTGAGCTTTGGAGATGTAGAGTAATGATGGTTACTCAGACATCTGTGTGCTTTAGATTCTAACATTCTAATGGCTTAAAGCTCACAAGAGTTAATTTGGCATAATATAGGACCTTTAAATGACATTATTTTCTATCCTAAGGGCATTGGATGTGTCTGTTAGTGAGTCAAGATTAGTGAATCAAAGTAGAAGAGCAATTAGGCCAAAACATGTAGCTGCATGTTTACACATCATGCAACAAATTCTTGTATATCCCAGTTTTGTATTCAAGTGAAATAAAAGGTGCACAATGAAACTTTTCTGGTAGACGGTCGACCACTTCGATGTTTTCTTCTTGAAATGTTCTACACTATGACATTTAATTTAACTGTTTCCACGGAGGCAAGCGGGCCATGTCACCAGGCCAAGTTACAGGTCAGATCTGTGTAGAAGTAGACCTGCTCACAATAATAATGCATGTTTTTGCGGTAGTTTTGAGAAAGAAAAAAAAAAACACCTTTACTGAATAAATACAAGGTATATTTGTTTAATCCCAATTCTATGGAACATCCCAGGCAAAGCAATAACTTCACCATGGAGACAAGTAGACGGCAGACACTCCAGCAGAAAAGTTACACAGTGAACCTTAAATTTGTGAAGTGAACTGTGGGATGTCTGATATTTCCCAGTTAAACGTTACGAGTTACAGCTGAATTATCTCATAGTAAACAACATGGTAAATGCTAAAGAGAAGAATATTGTCCGATTAAACTGTTTCAGGTGTTTACAGGGTTTATGTGGTGGTTAAGAACTCAGAGCCACTTTTTGTTGAATCTGAAGTGGGAGTCCTCCGAAGAGCTGCTTTCTGGGCAAGTTTTCAAGTCAGAGGTGGGAAGTGTCCCAGTTACCAGTTGCCTGAAACACAACATATAACTACATAAGGTGCATTGTGTAACTTTTCTGGTGGAGGGTCTGTCAAATCCTTTTCTCCATGGAGATGTTATTGCTTTGTCTGGAATGTTTCACAGTATTTCTAACTTCATGGAGACCAAGTCACAGTCAGAAAGATGTCTTTTTTAATGTCATACTGTGGAACATTCCAGGCAGAGCAGTGACATATCCATTGGACGGACCCCCAATTAAAAAGTTACATAGTGCACCTTTATCCTCAATTGTTGGGTTGTGTTATTTTAAAATCTTAATATCAGTATCCGCCACAACAGCAAGACAAATATCAGATATCGGTATCGAAAAAAAGACCATGCATTGGGAATATTTTTTGCAGATTTTCCAGACACTGCCTAAATAAATTCTGCCTTTGCCATTTACTAATTGCTACCATTCAAATCTCAACTCTACTTCGCCAGTCATTAATCTCGCGGCCGTAGCAGTAATCCCCCTCCCTGTCTGCGGGGGTGCTAGTGGGGGATGGGTGTACGTTGAGATGTGGGCCGTAATGGATGTTGAAGTGCAGTGACCTTTGGCAAACTGAGCTGCTCCAGGATTAGACAGAGAGGCTGCAGACGGAGGATAAGAAGCCCGCAGACAGTGGGCCCAGGGTGGGAAGGACAACGCGGAAACAGTGGGCGTGCTGGAGCTTTGGGGTGTTGGGTTTGAAAAAGTTGAAAAGAAAAAATAAAGTTGTTAGAAGAAGTGTGTAGAAGATTAAATGCATGTGTATGGTAAAATGTTCTAGCTGTTTCGTTGTTTTTAGATTTTTCTAGATTCCTAAAGCTAATTTGCTCTAACGTTAGGGCAATTACCTTCTCAAAAACATACCTGAAGTTGTATTTCGTTTCAGTCACACATGTTTGAGTAACCTTTATTATTTGCTTACATCTCCAAAGCTCAAAATGCTCTGTTCCACCTTGTGACATCATGCAATGCTAGTTTTCAGGTTAACGGCTCCCTTTTTACCTTTAATTTAGTAGTGATTGGCAATTCCAGTGCTGAAATCGTCCAAGTGATTCTAGTGAAAGTGTGTGGAGTTTAAAAACACTGTGTAGCACTTCCTGTATTACCACATGACATCACAAGGTGGAACAGAGTGTTTTCAGTTTGAGAAAAGAGCCTAAATATACAGGGTTTGTGTGTTAAATGTGTGAATTAAACAAAACGCAACTCCAGGCCTGTTTTTGATGAGGAAACAACATTAAAACATGGATCTGAAAATAGTCTAATATGAGCCCTTTAATTGCGATGGCCAAGCATGTGATTTGGAGCAGATGGAAGACGCTGGAGAAAGAAATGTGTTTATTTTTTGTGTTTACAGACTTTAAATCAGTGCCATTTTTGTTTATGTTCATGAAATTCTAAGAGGCTTTTAATTTTGTGTTTCAAAAGACTAAATAAAACTGAGGAATATGAGGATTTTTTTTAAATTTTCCCGTATCACCCGGCCCTATTTAATGTGGTTACAACTGAGGCTTTATGATTATGGGCTGGCCAAATACAAACTAAATATAAAATGTATACATTGCTATACAGATTATTTTAGTTTCACAGCTGACTTCTAGCTTTATTTATATTCCTTATTCATCAAACTATAGAAAATTACCTTTCAAAAGCATGTTTAACCACAAAGTGCATCAGATATCTAAATAATGTTCCCTCGTGCACTTTCTGTCACAGTTAGATCCATTGAGCCATGATTATAACTGTCTTAACGTTTAACATTCAGGGTGCATTGTGTAACTTTTTGGCTGGGGGTCCGTCACCTGCTTGTTTCTATGGATATGTCACTGCTCTGCCTGGAATGTTCCACATTATGACATTAAACAGCTCCAGCCATGAGTCACTACTGCGCTAAAGCACTAATGTCTTCACTAACCCCATACTATTATTACTACTACTATTACTACTATTGCATTTTAACCGTATTTTTTTCTTTTTGCTTGAAGGAGGTTTTGGTATTTGGTATTTTCTAACCACTAAACCACTTCCAGCCCTACAGCTTTTACTTTGCTCCAGTCTAATTAAAAACTGTGTCACTTTTCTGGTGGAGGGTCCGCCATCTGCTTGTTTCCATGGAGATGTTGTTGCTTTGTCTGGAACGTCCCGGTAAGGCTTTAAACGACTTAAAAACTTGCATTCTTACTGTGAGTGAGCTCGCCTGTCCACAGATCTGACATGTAACTTAGCCCTATTGCGTCACTTGCTGCCTCTGTAGAGATAAATACCTGTAATGCCAGACTGTGGAACATTTCAGGTAACATCTTCATGGAGAGAAGCTGGTGAAGGACCCTCTACCAGAAAAGTTACACAATGCACCTTTAGAGACTCTCTCCTTCTTCGCTGCATTTCTACTATTCACCCATTGTCCGATGTCCCTGTAAGACCCGTTTTCTTGACTCATTTGTCCTCTACAGTTGGACGTTGTCGTCTGGAACACGTCTTTTCTCTCGTCTCGTCTGTAGATGCTGTTGTCGTGTCATTATCTGTGCTGACAGATGTACTGGCTGTAGGTTTGGGAGCACAGAGGGACAGAGCTGTGTGCGTTTGATGTCTCTAAACGAATGTATTTCTGCTCATTTGGCCCTGTCTCACAAAACCAAAACTGCGGGCTGCCTCTGGATCAGCACCAGGCATCCTCTCTGATATCTTCTCAGTGCATATTTATCTGGTCTGATTCTCTTTAAGGCTGAATGGTTAATTAACATTGAATTGGAAGAGCAGTTTGAATGGACGCAGGTTGGTTATTGTTGTTTATGCAGACAAGCAAAATATTCGGCCTCCATGGAGTCGCGTATAAATTTTGCAAACTCTGGGTTTTCATTGTTGTATTTTCATTATGTATATTTCCTTTTTTTATTTTATTATTATTTTCTTAGTAAAGCCATCTGAGAGTTTAACTGAATAGTTTAAAACTATGGATGCAATTATTAAACTTTCCAGATTTTAGTCCTAGTTTTGGAATACTACTTATTGATACTGCGTATTGATCATGTATTAACAATAATCTTACTGTAACTTAAAGAAAAAAATAACTTTTAAACATCTGACATAATTTATTTCAAAATTAAAATTTTACAAACCAATAAAAGACTTGGGGTTTTGTTACCCATCCCTAGTTGTGAATTTCTTGATTTGAAAAAGAAGAATTAGTTTAATGTCCCACTGTGTAACTTTGTAGCCAAAAAAATACACTAAAGCTGCGTTTAGACCACAGCATTGAAAAATGTGCTGGACGCCTCTAGTTGGACGCATTTCCAATTGAGTTCAGACGCCCCCGATGGATAATGACGATGCTATGTCACTGGAGAGTCCCTGATTGGCTGACTCGGTGCATCCAACGCCAAAAGTTCCGCTTTTTCAACTCTGGCATTGGACCCTCAAGACATGTCGCGTCAAAGGCAGATTGGTGCTGCACTGATGCCTGAAGACGTGCTGCAAAACTGCAGGATGCCCTGATGTGCGTCCACATAGACTTTGCATTTAAGAAAACATTTTTTCCTTGCAGACTAACAAACATGCATCCTTACTATGGCTTGCATCTCCACAAGCCTGACTCTTATTTGGCCAGGATTATTTGGCATATAACATATCTCATGGACAATGTTCCAAAGCATGATTTAACTTTCTATTTCCATGGAATCCTGCATGTGACCTGCCACCTCCAGAAAGTTACGCAATGTTGCTTTAAATCACAGTCAAATTGCAATTATTTTTATTACTGAAATCAATACTATTTTGGTTGCATTTTAGAAGAGCTATTTTTTGTGAGAATCTCTGGCTGACTCACAAAGCGTGTGAAATGAAAGTGTGAAAATGGGTCATGGACACGGCAGTATACAGTAGTGAAGTGATTTTGTGTGAGTTTTGTGCTTGGCTGGACTTGACTGTGAGAGCTATGGAGTGGAAAACAGGCGACTGTCACTGGAGCTGTCCCAACAACAAGGACCGGGTCAGGAGGAAACCCACATGTGGACGTTAGAACAACTGTTATGATTTTGACTCCAGTGTGTAATCGGTAAAATGTCATTATTGACCCATACATGAGCTCATCCCGGGGCTAAAAAAATCATTTTTTTGGGGGGGGCTATATTGCTCAGTGCTCACGCCCATTTGGGTAGATGGAGGAAACCTGAGCACCCCCATAACTAGAGATGCACCAATACCAATACTGGTATCAAATGCTGATCCAGGAAATTTGCAGTATCAGGCATCGTTTCCATGATATCGGTCAGTCAATATCTTGGTTGGACTCTTTACTTACTGATGTAGGCCCATGTTTGAACTTTAATTCATACCAAGACGTTCAGTAGTAGATACATAAGTGTTACATAACACAATCAGATCAATTTTGTAATAGCTTAAAGGCATTTTGAGAGAGAAAAAAGAAACCATTTTCAATCCCTACACTGGTATCAGTTAATATCGGCTATTGGTAAATACTTAAAGACATAGTATTGATATCGGTATCGGAACTAAAAAACCTGGATTGGTGCATGGGTAGCTATAACCCACCCAGACGCGGGGATAACATGCAAAGTCCGCACAGAAAGGCCCAGTCCAACCCAAAAGTCAAACTGCCGGAACTGTCGACCTTTTGGCTGTGAGGCTTGAGTGCTAGTTCTGTTTTACTGAGATTCCCTACGCACACACACACACACTAATGCTGGACTCACTAGCAATCTAACCACACAGTAAGGTCTTGGGTTCAACTCGGACATCGTTCATTGTCAGAGAGGGTTTCATTCAGGCATTCCAGTTTCTCTCATTAAATCCTACATTACGCAAAATTGACTCTTGTGAGCTTTAAGTCATGTTATAATGCTGTTACCTCCTCACAAACATACCTGGAGTTGTGTTTTGTTTCGTTCACATGTTTTAGTAACTCTTTGTTATTAGTCTGTCTACAACTCCAAACCTCAAAATGCTCTGTTCCACCTTGTGATGTCATGTAGTGGTAGTTTTCAAGTCAACATCTGTCTTTTATCTTTAGTTCAGTCAATTCCAGAGCTGACAACATCCAAATGATTCTAGTAAAGTTGTATGGAGTTTAAAAACACATTGGAGCACTTCCTAATCCTCTAACTAGTTACTCCTAACCAAACTCCAGTGACAGCTTACCCAAACAGCAATGAAGAATGGGTCAAATGCAGAGTACATCGTGACATTTTCCTATATTTTTTTGCAACAGTCAATTGTTAATATGCAGCTCTCCCAGTTTAATTATGCGCCGCTCTGATCCCAGCAGTATCTCCCTGTTGCCATGACGACGCGTGTAGGCTGTTTGTGGTTTGGTTCAAAATGACAGGAACGTCATCTCCACTCTCTGCGCGTTTAACAGCGTGACCTTTACGATCATTAGCGCACTTAGTAAAACTCCTCTGTGACAATGGGTGCTCTATAGTGGGAGGAGGTCTCATTCTGCACTGCAAAAAAGAAGAAAATCCGTCATAAAGAAGTAAAGGTGCGCTGTGTAACTTTTCTAGAGGATGGTCCGGCACCTACTTGTTTCCATGGTTATGGGGTATTGCACTTCTATGGGGTATTAAACGCTAACACATAACACATTTAAAATACATGCTATATTTGCTGAAAACAATGACGCTCCCCTGGCCCTTGCTCTCTGCGCTAAGTCACTCCCCCTTCAGAGCTCTATCACATTACAAGCGACGTGCATTTCGCTAATGAAACTACTGCACATCGCATCAGGTTTGGAAGTTGTAGTGTATTGTTTTGTATCATGTTTTTGTGTATTTATGGAGAACTGTCTTGTGTGTTGAGCATTTGACAGAACCGTACTGCTAACCATAAGGAAGGTTTGAACAGGACCCAGGAGAGATCGCTAAATGACTCAAACATGCATGGATGACTTCTCAAACCTCTTCAGGCATGTTTGTGATGAGGGAACAACGTTAAAACACGGTGGAAAGCTCCAGAAAGTACCACTTCTTTAAACGCATCACGTCTCACGTTTACAGTGAGCGGGGTCGCCTCTACACAGATCTGACCCTTAACTTGGCCTGGTGGAGTGACTTGCTTGTCTCCATTGACATAGATAAGTTCAAGCTCAAGTGACATGATTCTCAAGAGGGAGATTGGGGTGAAAAGAGGTCGGGTCCACTACGTAAACAGGACAAGACAAAACAATACAGGTTATCAAGGTTTTTTGTTTTTTTTTCTTTGTTTTTTTTCGAACCACACAGCTCAGATTTAGCCAAACTAAGTCTGAGTCTAAGATTGTTCAAACACAGCTTTCTTCGCAGGGCAGTAGGTCAGTCCGTAGAGTTTTTGTCCACTGATCCAGAGGTTGGCAGTTCGAATCCCACTCTCGACATAAACATCCCCCAGGCCCTCATTGTCTGCGTACTCTTGATGTAAAATGTTTTGAGTGAAGGTGGAAAAGCGCTATATAAAGATGTGACAATTTACCATTTACTAGATGAACAGTGTAATAAAACATACCTGACAGATGTGAGATTGAAATGCGTAACTAAGTCCTAAGTCCAATTCAGCGCTGCAAGCCAAGAAATCAAACTTTTGACAAGTCCAGCTGAGAAAAAGTCAAATCGTAAACGCACACATCACTCCGGTCTGTTCTTTCTCAAAAAATGGATAGTGAATAACAGGATCTTTGAATATAGTTGACATTTGCTTGTTTCTTTTAGTTTGTTTGTAGTCTTCTTGCTATCATAATTGCACTGGCCTTGTATTAGGGGTGAGCTGAAAATGTATTTAACAGTTTTCTTGGACCCAGATAAGGTGTCGAATAAGACATGATTATATAAATAAAAGGATCATGGTATATGTAGTTCTATGTTTTTAGCTGTTGCTGCACCATAACAATAAATTTAAGCAGAGACACTTGTAATTTGAGACTTTTGACGATACCATGTCACGATATTTCGATACCAGTGTATACCAGACACCTTTGTGGACCTACACCACAGGTTGAGAACTACAAGTCTACAACAGTTGTGAAATTAAATCTGCTGATGAATCATGACTTCCCTGTTTGGGTCACTGGAGTCACACAATGAAAATATCTGGACTGTTTCCTATGGGTCTTATGTCTGTGACTCATGTTTTTTGTTTTATTTTATTTTGTTTTTAAAGCTGCACTATGTAACTTTTCTGGTGCAGGGTCTGTGTCCTTATGTTACTGTTTTTCCTGAAGTGTCTCATAGTATGGCATTAAACTTATCTATCTCCATGGAGACAGGCAGGTCACATTTAAAATACATGTTTTTCAAGCTGATTTTGAGCAATAAAAACATTTGTGATTAACAGATGTCAGACAGATAATGCCGTAGTGTGGAACATTCCAGAGTAGTTTACAAGTTTCTAATTCAAGAAAGTTTCAGTGTCATTTTTTTCATTTAAATATCTACTACTACTACTACTACTACTATTACTACTACTACTACTACTAATATATGTAACTTATATCACTTACTACTACTACTAGGTAAGGTAAGGTATTCATTCATTCACTACTACTACTACTACCACTACAACTTCTATCTGTAACTTATATCACTACTACTATTACTACCATTACTACCATTACTACTACTACTACTATCTGTAATTCATATCATTACTGCTATTTACTCCTACTCCTACTACTACTACTACTACTAGGTTAAGATATTCATTCATTCGTTTCGTTACTACTACGTCTGTACTTTAGTGATTTGTTTTGGCAGTCTTATATCTTCTGACCACCTTCAGTTTCCATGTCATAGAATCTGGTCTCAGCTGACTCAGACCTGCGTTTGGACCAAACCAAAACAACCTTCAGGGGACTTACAGAGTTGATTCAGCTGTGAGCGAGCCCGTCAGTGGGTCAAACATGAGAAAATAATACAAAAAAAAAAAAAATCATGTGTGCTTGCTTCCTGTTTTGACATGTTATCTTACAGTACTGTGGTTTCTCATGGTGGTTATTCTAGTCCGAGTGCTGAGACTGCATGTGTACTTGTGTGTGATGGAGCTGATGTCAGGAGACTACTTCCTGGACAGTGCACAAAGGTCAGACTGCAGAGTGACCCATCCATATTTGGTCACTGTTTCCAGACCGCACTTCCTGTAAACCTAGGATTATCTGTGACCAGCTTTTCCTGACATGGAATTAGCCTGGGACATTTTAGGCTTTTTATCTTATGGTTTATTTCATTTTACTTTATTTTATTTATTATTTTTTATTATTTTTTTTATTATTATTTTATTATTATTTTATTATTATTTTATTTTTTATTTTTTTATTTTTTTTATTTTGTTTTTAAAGATGCACTATGTACCTTTTCTGGTAAAGTATTCGCCACCTGCTTGTTACCATGGAGAGAGTTTATTTGCTATCCCCGGAATATTCCACAGTACAACATTAAACATCACCTATCTCCAAGGAGACAAGCCGGTGACACCCTTATCCCAAGCTACAAGTCAGATCTGCGGAGAGGAGAGCCTTCACTTATATAAAAGAATGCATGTTTTTCAGGGTATTTCTTTGCAATTAAAACACCTATAAAGGCAAAACAGACACGTTTAATGCCATATTGTGAAACATTCCAGGCAATGCAGTACGATTTCCATGGAGACGAGAAAGTGGGTGACCCCTACCACTAAAGTTACATAGTGCATCTTTAAGAAATCCAATGCATGTGGTTAAAAATACAAAATAACACAGACTATGCAGTGTTCGGCTTCATCCCCCTCTTCTCTTTTTCTCTTTGTGGAAAACCCCTTCTTCTCTCCTCCCTCTCCTTCTCTTTCTTTTTCTTTTTCTCTCTCTCTGCCCTCCCTCCATTCCTCTGTCTCTCTGTGGGAATCTGGATTTGGAAACCAGTTTTTGAATTCATGCGTTTGTGTGTTTGCGGAGTGGGAGGGTGTTGGAGAGATCGGGCTCTTTTGCTATTGTTGGAAGGTTGTCGTTTAATAAGATGTTTTAGTAATCACAAATTCTTTCTCTTTTCTTTACTCTTTCTTTCCCCCTCTGCCCCCTCTCCTTTCTTTCTCTCTTTCTCTCTCTCCTGCCCTGTCTTGTCCCATCTCTCCTGTCTCTCTCCCTCCTTTCTGCTCTCTCTATTCCTCCTCTGTCCCTTTCTTCCCCCTCCCTCTCTCTTCCTCTCTTTCACTCTCTCGCCCTCCTGTCTCTCTCCCTCTATTTCCAACTCCCCCTCTCCCTCCCTGTTCCTCTCTTTCACTATCATTATCTCTCTCTCCCTCTCCTTCCCACTCCCCACTCTCTCACCATCCTCTCTCTCTCCCTCTCTTTCTTTGCCACTCCCTCCTCTCTTCCTCTCTCTCTTTCTCTCTACCTCACCCTCTCACCCCCTTCCTTGTTCATCTTTTCTCTCTAACCCTCCCAATCCCTCCCTTTCGCATCTCCCCTCTGTCTCTTCCTCCTCTTCTCTCTCTGTTCCTTCTCTCTCTCTGTCTCTCTTTTCTGTCAGGCCTGGGATTGTCCTACTTTCTGACTGCCTCATGCATCATTACTCCTCACTCCCACCCTTCCTTCTCCACTTCTTCTTCTTCTTCCTCCTCCTCTCTTTCCCTCCCTATCCCTGTTTCTGTCTCTCATCCTCTCTTCTCGTTCTCTCTCTCCCTCCTCTCCATCTCATTGATTTGAGCTGCTCCTCTCTGTTTTCCTCCCAGGGCCTTGTTAACATCTGCCCCAAACACCACAGCTTAACTTTTTACTTTTCACTTTATAAACTGATGCTGCTGTGTTCCATCTCTCCATCTCTCCATCTCTCCTCTGGACAAATCAAGTCTAACTTTGAGGGGTTTTTTTATGTCATTTGTTCCGCTGGATGTAAATTATTATTATCATCATCATCATCATCATCATCATCATCATCATCATCATCATCATCATCATCAGTAGTAATAGTAGTAGTAGTAGTAGTTGTAGTAGTAGTAGTAGTATTGATATTTTTGCCATAACAGCAACACAAACACACCAGGCTAATGGAGAACTGTGCTTTTTATATAAGTTTTTATACTTTTTTATCACTGCTACTACTATTACTACTACTGCTACTCCTACTACAAATTCACTCTAAGTTCTGGTTAATTTTACGTTTGGGCAAGACATTTTTTTCAGGCTTTGGCACAGATTTTCAGCCATGTTTTCCGTTATTCAGCCCCTGGGCAGCTGTAACTTCAGAACTTGTTTATAGCACACTATAAAAACAAATAATATAAATAATTATTTTTTTTTATATAACTACAAATACTACCCCTGATGCTACAGTCCATACTGCACTTCATATTTGGAAGTACTTTTCGGTAAAATGTATTTGAGTGAAAGCAGTACACTCAGTCGGAAGATATGTACAAGTATGTGTAATCTGTCCCTGCTGTTTTGTGGTGTGGTCAGGAAACATGAGCTTGTGTTGCTTCAGAGTGGCACCAGGGAATCACACCCACAACCTCTCACCCCGACTGGCCTCCCGTAGTCAAAACACACGAGAGCAAAGCTGTCATGTTGTGTTAGCCTTTTCTTTGTTGGTCCCCAGTCAATTCACTGTCTCATCTATACAGAGCATGTTGTTTTTCTTATTATATTTTATTGTTTATTGTTGTTTTATTGGTATTTTAGATGGATTTTTGTTATGCTGAATTGCTAATTCAGCATAACTAATTCTTTGTTTGAATTATTGGTAGTGGTAGTTTCCAAGTTAACAGCTTTTACTTTTTGTTCAGTAGAGATTGGCAGTTCCAAGTTTATAAGCTGTTTTGACAACTTTCAGAGGCCAGAGCAGAATTTCGCTGTCACTCTAAAGCTAAAAAAGACTAACATCAATTTGCTTTATAATTACATGCAGACAGCACACAGCAGGGTTGCCAGGTTTGAGCGACCCAACCCACACAAGAGAATCTGAAAAACTAGTCTAGTAAGTTTTATAATTATAATCTTGCATATATCATTGTCCATCATTTCATACGTTCTCAAACTCTGAAGAAAACCACCGAAGAAAAGTTAAAACTACCCAAAAACTCCCACTTAAAAATCTGGTATGTCTTGGCTCCATCTGACCTGGAGTTGTTTTTATTGAAAGTCTTCCCTTAGATCCCAGAGAGAGAGAGAGAGAAAAATGATGAAATGTAGTGAAGAAGATGGTTCAGGACGGGGGTGGGAGGGGCCTGTCAGAACCAATCAGACGCAGCGGCCTCACGTTTAAATCGTAGCGGTCAGAGAGGAGAGAGGTGGGCCCGACTGTCCGCCATAATCAACACAACACTTAAAGAGACAATGATGAAATACACTCTGGGTTACCTTAAGTATTACACCTGTTGGAATGAAAAAAACACTGAGCATGAGTGATTCTTTTTGATACCAGACTTTCCCAAGCTGATTTAAAGCCATAGTATGTCACATTTTAGTTTATTTATTTATTTTTTTATTGTTTTTATTGCACTTTTATTCCTTTGGCTATACTATTCCACAGTATGACATGAAACTTATCTGCGTTTATAGAGAATCTTCAGAAGCAAGGTTTTAACTGCCTATTTTCATGGAAACACGTAGTACTATTTATCATCATAGTAGTAGTTGTCATAGTAATAGTAGTTGTCGTATAGTAGTATTTGTTTTTTGTTTTATTAGGATTCACATTAGCTGTTCCTGGGCTCCTAGCTGGGGTAGGAATTGTCGTAGTAGCTGTAGTAATTTTTGTAGTTATAGTTGTTGTAGTAATAGTTGTTATAGTAGCTGTAGTTGTAGTAATAGTTGTTATAATTGTAGTAGTTGTAATAGTATTTGCAGTAGTAGCATTAGTATCAGTAGGAGCAGTAGTAGTAGTTGTAGTAGTAGTAATAGTTGTTGTTGTAGTAGTTGTAATAGTATTTGCAGTGTTACTGAAGGCCATAAACCGCAGTATGGAGCATTGGAGTCAAACCAGATCCCAGATCCGGATGTGGACCGGGGATAAGTTAAGACCTGTTGCCATGGAGATGTAAATAGATCCCACTGTTTACCATACAGTGAGTCTAGTAAGTAATTATACGGTACATTTATACTTGTGTGAATTCTGTCTGCATAAGAGACTGGAGATAATGGTCCCATCTGTGTGATCATTTATCCTACTCGTGTACTCGGAGATGAACGGTGAAAACTGACTGGAAAATTAATCAGGTGGTTTGATGAGCAGTGTATGTGAAGAACTTGTGTATTCTGCTATTTAAACAAAATCAGAGCAAAAAATAATAATAATAAAAATAATAAAACAATACTAATAATGAAAAAAATATTATTATTATTATTATTATTAATAATAATAATAATAATAATAATAATAATAATAATAATAATAATAATAATAATAATAATTTTAAATACATATATTATTTTATGATGATTTTTTTGTCATTTGAATATTTTAAATCTTTAAAGGTGCACTGTGTTACTTTTCTGAGGGTCCGTCGCCTGCTTGTCTCCATGGGGATGTCACAGCTTTGCCTGGAATGTTCCACAGTATTGCGTAAAACATACTGTATCTGTCTCCATGGAGAAGAGCAGATGATGCCAACAGGCCCAGTTGGAGATGTGCAACTGGGGCCCCATGTTTAATTTTAATTTTATAATCACTGTAATAAAAATATATCTAAAGGAATAAATGCAAGACTAAACTGAAAAAACAAGAATATAGCAGAAAAGTTACACAGTACACCTTTAAAATCTAAATATTTTCTTTGGATTAACATAAAATAATTGATAGAAAAAGGTAACTCAATAAATGTATGTAAAATCAACACACTGAGTTATCTGACTATATAACGTGTAAACAAAAATAAAATACTTCAAATACATGTACTTTTCTACTTCAGTGTTTTTTACAATGCCATAGAAGCTTGTAGTACTTTGGAGTTTGTTTGCAACATTAGATTAACATAAAATAATTGACAGAAAAGGGTAACTCAATAAATGTATGTAAAGTCAAAGTTATTTGAGTATATAACATGTAAACAAAAGCAGAATTCTTACTTCATATACATGCTGTTTTCTATTTCAATGTTTTTAACAATGCCCTAGAAGCCTGTAGTACTTGGGAGTTTGTTGGTAACATTAGCAAGCGCCATGTCTTGTGTCTGGCTCGCATCGTACACTAATTGCATGTATATATAAATAAGATTATGCAACTGGAGCCCTCAATGAATTTCCATAAGTTGTGTTCTGTAATGAAGGGCTTGGAGGAGACCACAGAGTCACACAGAGTAAACACCGGACCACAGATCTGGGTGTGTGCGTGAGGCCAGCTGTGAGCTGTCAGCCCATTTTACTGCTTCACCAGTTATTTGTTGATTCAAACATTTAGCGCGCTCCAAGTTGCTGCACAGTCTGTTTAAATCGTCACTTTTCTTGTTTACTTTTCTGCAATATTTTAAATTTAATGGCTGTTAGCGTTGTCAAGATACTAAAATTTCAAACTTGATTTCGATAGAGAAGTTGCATCCCTGTTCTGTGCCATCCCCACACTGCCAGCTCAGTCCCTGTTATCTTGGCATACAACTTCAGATGTATAATGCTCCCTACAACAGACAGGACTGTAATGTGTTTAGTGTTCACGTCTGCAGGTCCTGGGTCCTGTAGTGATGGTAAATAAACTTCTGAATTAGAACTCCAGTTTATCGGTTTATTCCAATACGGAGCTCTTTTTTAGACAATCCAAGGTCATTTTTAACCAAAGGGAATATACTTTCTTTACGTTACCATGTGGTTATTCTACCACTGTTCAGGAAATGTCAAATTTTGTCATGTTTGTTTTGTTTTAATACTTGTTCAGATGAATATCTAGTTTAAATACTACATTAGTTTAGTATCCAATTTTTGAAAGTGCAGCAATATAACTATATACACTTGTTCTGACAATTCTCCTTGAAGTTTATGTTACCAGCTTTATTTTAAGACTTTCCTTAAATGATTAAACTTGATATCATGGCTGCAAGATTGATCGCGTATGGTCACCGTTAGGAAAGACTGTAATAATTTTTAGAAACAACAAAATATCCTGTCTTTATCCAGTCCTGTACTTGTACCTCAACAAACAAATTCTGAAATGTATGGGATTTTTATTGCCAGTTCGTATTTCAGTTTTCTCTCAGTTGTTTTTAAACTTCTGAAACTTCATTCATCATCAAAACTAGTCAACATTTTGTCAACATTACCCTGTAGAGTCATTTTATTCCCCACCTCTAGACTAACACAATATAATCCCTCAGTCTTCATACATCTGATCCCATAATGACTCGTCTTCAACAGAAACTGCGGCGTGGACCACATTGGTTAGACCTTCCCCTGTCCATATATCACCGCTCTCACCACCGCTCATATGAAACCAGCCTGAAGCCGAGCGGAGGCGGCCATCACACACGTCTAACCCTAATTCTCACTCTAACTGTCTCCATGTGTGTTTAAGTATCTGTTTATCATTATGGTCTGTTGGATGATAGAAAAACACCAGGCCCTGTCACTGGTTTGTTCATTGGATTGGATTACTTGGGTAACTTTGAGGTTAATTTGTACTTCAAGATTACTTTTCTCAAATGTATACTTTTGAGACCACATATAAATAGCTAACTAATAATAAAATGCATAAAAAGTGCTTAATTACATCTTTGTTAGTATTTATAAAGTAAATTCAATGCATTTGTGCAAGTATTAAGCCTTTAATTATTATCTTCCCATTAAAGTAGTGGGATTACAATAGATGCTTTTGTACATACACTGAAATCTTAATAAGCATTTATTATTTTTTAAGCTAAATAACAGCCAATTAGCATACCAGTTACCATTTAGTTAGCCATTAATATCTGGTCCCTAAACTAAAGTGTCACCATACTTTTTATTATGTGGTTATCATTTTGGTCTGCGTGTTGTAGCAAAGGGTTGCACTATGTACTTCAGCAAAACTACTCTTTGTATCTATGTTTTATTTTGCATTTCAAGCATGATCTTTGTTTAACAGTCACTGACTACTTGTGAGTCCAGTACAGCTGACTGAATTGGTTTCTTATTTTGTTAAAGGGGTCTGTATTTGTGAATTCAGCTGGTGTATTACACAAGTTGGGTACAGCATTTTTATTAATCAGTTTGTTACCCATGGCATTCAGTGTTTTACATTGGGACAAATTGAAATTTCATTGATAACTTATTGGAAATACCGATAATTTCAATATTTTTCTAAATATGTCATAGAAAATGTGAATTATGTCCCACTTCTTTTGTGTCAGCTATGGGGTTAACAGTTTTTACAAGACCCCTGCACAATATATCATAAAAATTATTTAAATTTGGTTAGTACACGTTTTTGTCCCCATAAGGACCTCTGCATTTGACCCATCCTTCAGTGCCACTGGGACATCTCCTCAGGAGCAGGGAGCAGTGCAGTACTCGAGGAGCCATGTCAGGACTACCTGAGCTGGAGGATTTTACCCATTTTATTTCTCATTTGAGTTGGCACAATTCTCAAATCGCAAAGACTGCATTACATAATAGAAAGTTCACTGTAAACAATACAATATAACCTAAAACAACCTGCTTACCCTTTAGATTTAGACCTCTTCAAACCTGTAATTCTTGTATTAGTGTATCAATACAAGACAGTCCGGGAGTTTACAATCTGCTCTCTGAACAGAATCCTATTTTTAAACACTGTTCCCAAATTTAATCACAATTATTTTTCCCCCAAAAGTGTTCAGCTCTAATACTACTACTTAGTTGTTTCCATGTCTATACATAACCTAAATAATTAGTACCTTATCTCTCTGCTAACTCTGATGATTTAAATAGTATTTTAAATTTGATTTCCATCAGTCTTCCAGCCTTATCCTCCCTCACCTCTGCATATAAAGTGTGTAAGTCCTTCCTGAGTCTTTTTGGGGGCTGGCCTGCTGCTGGAGCTCAAATCCCCTCAGTGTGGTTTGTCTCTAGGCCAATGGCAGCCTGCCTGACCCCACATGGCACCGCTGAATGCCTGGACTGTGCATTAGGGCCGTGTGCAAAGCATTGTGGGTAAGGAGGAGGAAGCGGAGTGGTGTGATGATAGATTTAAAAGAGATTGAAAAAGGCAGATTTATGGCGTTATAATGGGAGAAATCTGACACGTTATAATGGGCTCACAAATGATGGTTATAAGTAAAAGTCAGTCCGCATTGGGGTGAATTAAGATCGCAAGTTGCCAGATATGGAGACTTCAATATGAATAATGTGAATGAAATTTTAATTATCTGATATAATTTTGTCAAGTGGTTTACCAGACTCTCTTTATGTATGCAACAATTAACTGCAATATATAGATTTAAACAAAGTTTATTGATCCACAAGGGATTATTTGGACACAGTAGCTCACACATCATAATAACAATAAAAATAACAATTAATAACAATATAAATAGTAATAAAATAAAAATAGTAATAAAAATAGTAATAAAAATAAAATAATAAAATAATAATAAAAATAAAAATAGTAAAAAAAAAATTATTTCTTTTACCTTTATTTAACCAGGATAAAAAACTTATTGAGATTAAAAATCTCTTTTTCAAGAGTGTCCTGGCCAAGAGGCAGCATCAGCACAGGCACAAAACAATAACACAACATGTTCACATTTTCACACAAACCAAAGCATCATAAAACGAGTCCTATGTGAAACATTTTAAAAAAATAAATAGTAATAACAATATATATAGTAATAATAAAAAAGTAATAATTTAGAAAATGATTAAACTTGGTACCGCTTTATAATAATGAGACCCTAAAAGTGCCTTGTGTAACTTTTCTGGTGGAGGGTCCGTCAAATGCTTTTCTTCATGGAGATGTTATTTCTGGCAATTAATCTTTCTATCTTCATAGAGACCAAATCCAAGTTAGGCCAAGCTCCAGGTCATATCTGTGGAGAGGCGACCCCACTCACAGTCAGAATGCCTGTTTTTCTAGATATTTTTAAGCTATAAAACCACCTGTAATTGAATAAATGTATGGTAGAGCTAGTTAATGCCATGCTATGGAATATTTTATACTGATATATCCATAGAAACAAGCAGGTGATGGTCCCCCAACCTAAAAGTTACATAGTGCACTTTTAATTGGCTTAATTACCTTATGCATTCTGAGCATCCTAATTATTAAGTGCTTTTCACAACTTGTATGATACTAGCATGCTAACAGTGCACTTCCAGGTTATTGAGCTTTATAATTAGATGCAGATGGTACATAGTGGACTTATTTTGACTTATATACACTATATCTGTACTGGACCAAGACGTATTTTGTTCAAAAACAAGGGAAAAATAGAGTACTGGCCCTTTAAGTGAATACCATGCACAATTAAGCATTTTCATTTCAAACCAGTTCATTTCGTGTCTGGTGAGAAATCACATTTTTGTTGTCCAAGCAGTTATAGTTATCAAATCAGACGGGAAAAAAATAATTGCTTTTTTTATTTGTTTTGGTATTTTTGTGGACCATTTTTTATAATTGGCTTGTAAAACATTTGTAAGACAATAATAATAATGCCTTATAACTGTTTGCTGCAGTAGTTTTGTGTCCACAGCTGTCTTAGGAAATAGGCCAACCACCACCATTCGCTCACTGACACATCACATTTATACATAAGTGGGGGAAGTGTATTGCCCAAGGACACAATGCCAGCACTGCAATACAAATAGGGATCCACCGATTTACGTTACGTTACATACTTTGAATATGGAAAGCAGCTCCAGGTTTCATGTTGCAATGTAATCAGCAAAGACTATTTATTATATATATATATATATATATATATATATATATATATATATATATATATATATATATATATATATATATATATATATATATATATATATATATATATATATATATCCCACTTTAAAGTAATGTGGAAAAATGCTAACGCTATTTTAAATGAAATTACAATATGGCTTAATAATATGGGGGTTTTTTTCATACTAAAACAAATAATATCTTTCAGTTTTTCTGTTTCAGTTTCAATTTACTGAACATAAACAATAAAAAAAGTATTAAAATTCTATTAATAGCACAGCCGTATTATAATAACAAATTTTTACTCTTTTTTGAACTAATAAGAAACTAATAAGTTGATTTTTGAACCTATTATTATGGTGGTTTATAGTCAGAGGTGGGTAGTGTAGCCTAAAACTGTACTCAAGTAAAAGTAACGTTACTTTAAAGTAATGTTACTCAAGTAAAAGTACAAAGTAGTGGCCCGAGAAATGCAGTCAAGTAAGAGTAATTGTAAGAGTAACTGTCTGCACATAAGTTAATGTAATTGGAAGGACAAAATATTAAAATAATGCACAAAATCTGGTATTTTCAAAAGTTACTTCAATAAAAATATTACTCAAGTAAAAGTAAAAGCATGTTGTTAGAAAAGTACTCTAAAAAGTACAATTTCTTCAAAATGTTAGGGTTAGTACTACCACTTCTGTTTATATTACAGTAAGTCAACTGCAATATTTATTCTCCATCTTTGAACGTAGTTACATCATCTGTCGAAATGAATCAGTATTTTATTACTGTGAGGAAGTACTTTTGTTCTTACGTATTGTCGTTTCGCAGTATGGGGGGGGGGGGTCTCTTTAAAGGTCAAGAGGTCACGGTTTACGAGTTCTCACCCAGTCATTCTGTTAATATGTTCAGACAGTTACGGTTTGTGGCGGTTTTGTTTCTGGGGTTGGAGGGGGGTCTGGTCGTGACTGTCTCCCCAGGACAGGCTGTGGGGTCTGGGGTGAGTGTGGTCCGACGCGTGGGTGGCCTTCTCTCTCGGCTGGAGCGCGTAATCATGTGGTTTAGCGCTCATTAGCTTTGATTAAGCGTCCTCACCTCGCCGCAGAGTTATTCAGGCTTATGTGGAGTGAGCGCAGACAAATGAGGGCTTTATGCAACAAGCAGGTGACTTTAAGTGGGGATCATGAGTGGTTTCGGTTTTTCTTTTTTTGTTTGTTTGGTTTTTTTGGTCAAGTTATGCTTTTTTGTATAGCTAAACGTGTATGGTAATTTAGGGTAAAGTCAAAACAGTAATAATGTTTTTGAAAAATAAATATTTCAGAAAGGTCCAACTTTTGTCCTATTTATGCTTTTTTTTCCTTGTATATTTTGGTATAGGTTAGTCAGTGGTGGAACATAATGAAGTAAAAGTAGTAAAATACATTTTAGGTAGGCCTATCTGTACTTTACTTGTGTACATTTTAAAGTGGGTACTTTTTACTTTTACTTTATTAGCCTACATTTGAGAGCAGGTATCTGTACTTTCTACTCCACTACATTTTTTTTTAACTGGACTAAACTGCTGAAAAAGTTGAGGGGTTTATTTTTAACACATTCATATACAAATAAAAACAGATTTAAAAATATCAATTCAGTTGTTTCTGTTGAACAAAATTTGCCTGCATTTTTATCAAAATCACTACATTTGAAGATTTATTGGAGCTCAAAATCTGTGCGGAAAATGTCTACTTTTTATTCTTTAAGTCATTTTTAAACGGGTACTTTAATACTTTTACTTAAGTAGCTAGATTATTTCATCTGATACTTTTACTTGAGTATTTTTTTTTTGCTCTGGTATCTTTATTTTTACTTAGGACAAAAAAATTTTTAACAAAACTGACTACTTCTTTCACCACAGGATTAGCTGAAAAGATTGAAACATTACTCATATTTTAAACGCAAATTATTTTAGATTTTTAAGTAAAAACATATACTATATATATATACATACAAATCAAGAATTCTTCATAAATTATTAATAATATTGAAGACCCAGTATTTTTTTTCTTGTCTCTCTCTTACTCCAGTCTTGTTGGACCCTATAATTCCCACTTGCTCTTCAGTTTTTTGTTTGTTTTTCTTGCATACTTTTGGCACGAGCCTTTACCCACAACAACAACAGCAGTCTGTGTATTGAGCTAAACCTCTGTTTACTCCAGACCAGACCAGACCAGAGGGGGTCCAGAGTGGGGGAGTGAGGGTGGATTACAGCGATGAGGAGGAAGAGGAGGAGAAAGAAGAAGATTTGTTGATTTTCAAGCTGACGCTATACTGCCGAGCTAGCGTTTATTCCCCGGCTAATCCATCTCTACACTCTATGGAGATGTTTACATACAGATCAATGAGTCCAAGGCGACAGCTGTCCTCCTCCTGGGATTATCGGACGTGCGCTTGGGCTGTAGTCTGCTTCTTCTGGTGCATCTGAAGTCTGTAATCTGAAGTAGAGATTGTGTAAATACTCGCTCCACGGCTAACGGGCTGTTTACAAGAAGAACGCTCTACTGCTGCTAAGTGTGAGCTTCAACCCGTCATTACAACAAACATAGACCTGCTAAACTCTAGGTAGCGACGCACGAATAAGGTACCGTGTATAGTCTTTGCTTTTACTTGGGTGAAAAAGGAACTAAATCACAACTGAACCTGTGTTGCCAAAGCTTTAACCTGCAGATAGACACATACAAGTTTATCTCATTCAGTATATGGATAGGCCATGCCTCATGTGAAGCTCAGAACCTCCAGAATTCACTCACTGAGCTGCAGGGGCTGCACTAGCACTAATTCAGGACTGGCATGTCAGAGAGACTAATTTTAGGTTTACACCAACTGGATTTCACCATTGAAACTGCCAAACCAAGTGACTCATGTGAGGCTCTTTCTGCTTTCTGACTGGATAATTGTCTTGAGAACCAAAATATGTCCAATGTTTTTGTAAATAATAATACATAACAATATTTGATTTGAACATTTTTACTCTTTATCTCCTGATACATCATGTTTATACAATTTGTAATAAAAATCTAAGTTTAAAGATGGTGATATAGTTCTGAATCATGGATGGTGACTACATTTGCCGACACCTTTAGCAAAAATTGTGGCCTACTATTGTGCTGTCACTGGATTCATTGCAAATACCCTGTTGTCAGTCTAATATTATAATATAGGTTGCTGTAATCATCAATATTACTATAGTATGAGGATGTACTACATTTTTAAGTCCATTTTCATCGAAGTCCATTTTAGTCCATATCACCCACTTTTAGTTTTCTCGGTGACCTGAATGACACAGTGAATGTTGTGACAAAAAAACAGAAAGCCAAAACAATCTCTGATATAATTAAATTTGAGTTACAAAACTGCAGCCTGGATTACGGCGGATTATGACTCTGATCTGTGAAGGTTGTAAAAATGGAGCTGTGGATACTGTGAGAACGTGTGTTTTGGATGAATTAAAGAGACGGCAAAACAAGAAAACAGGGCTGCACACACAACTGGACTGGAAAAGGATTTGGGTCTTGAAGGTTAATTAAAGATTCACTGTGAAAAAGAGCTAGATATTATCCATGTGATTTACTGTGAACTGTCTCTGTTGAACTTTAAAAACAAAAGAATCAAAACAGCACACTGAAATACGCTGTTTTTGAATGTGCAAATTTTGAAAACAGGAAAACATTTTTATCAGAGTTTTACTGTCACGGTAATGCTAACAACAATTAGAATGCTAATAGCTCAACAGCAGCATTACTTACTGGTTGGCAGATGATAAAAATATTCATAGTATGATTAAGACAGCACACAGCAGTCTCATTTTGACATTAAGAGCTGCTTTTACTATAAGATAAGATAAGATAAGATAAGATAATCCTTTATTTGTCCCACAATGGGGAAATTGCAGTGTCACAACGCAAGTTACAGAAACAGTAGGAAATAAGAGCATGCATCAAAATCAAGATAAATAATAATAAGTATTTACAATCAACTAAAAAACACAACACTGTAAGCTAAGCTAAAAGGCACAGGAACATTGCACAATAAGTGTTTTGATTCTGAGATGATTGTGTACATTGCAGTGATGGACAGTGGTGGGTAAATAAATAATAGCAGGTACAGTGACTTTAAATAATCTTGCACATTGTTATTATTACTATGGAGATGACACATGGTTGCTATGGGGATGACACATGACTAGCATTGTTCATTATACAGTCTGACAGCAGCAGGAAGGAAAGACCTGCGAAATCTCTCCTTAACACAGCGAGGGTGAATCAGTCTGTCACTGATGCTGCTCTCCAGAGCAGACAGGGCGTCCTGCAGGGGGTGACCCTCATGGTCCAGCATAGACATGAGTTTAGCCAGGACCCTCTTGTCCCCCACCTGCTGCACCGAGTCCAGAGGACAGCCCAGGACTGAGCTGGACTACTATATATGTGTGTGTGTATATATGTATATTACACACACACTATGGCAAGACACTTTATTACATGAGAAGGACAGGATCATGAATCATCATTACAATTTGACTGGTTACAATTAGCAAATCACAAAAGTTGCCATTTTTGTGCCTTGTAATATTTGACCTCTACAAATACGTTCTTCTGGTTCATATTTCACTTTTCTTTCAGATGATCCTGGATTAGTTTAAAGTTTGACTTCTAAACAAGGTCAATTTTAAAACACGTGCAGCCTAATTTTGATAAAAGGTAAATTTTGCAAAATGCGCCCTATTTAAAGGTTCTATACTATGCAAAATTGACTCTTGTGAGCTTTAAGACATGTTAGAATATTGTTACCTCCTCAAAAACATACCCGGAGTTGTGTTTTGTTTCCTTCACACATGTTTGAGTAATCCTTTATTATTAGTCTGTCTACATCGCCAAAGCTCAGTTCAGTAGAGAAATTTCAGTGCTGAAATCATCCAAATGATTCTACTGAAGTTGCTTGGATTGGATTACTACATGACATCACAAGGTGGAAGGTGGAGTATTTTCTGTTTGAGAGAAGAACTCAGCCTAAATATGCAGGGTTTGTGTGTTAAACATGTGTGAATGAAACGACACAACTCCAGATATGTTTATGATAAGGAAATAACCTTATAACATGGATCGGAAAATAGCGTAATAAGTGCCTTTTAACTTGGATGATAAACATACGATTATCATTCTAAATCGCCCACCTCTACTTCCAGACACTCCCTCACGGCCATGTTTCTCTGCATGTGTCTCAGACCTCAGAGCTCAGAGTGTGAAGAGCTCATTTACAGGCAGACTGCACCGCTTCATTTGCACAGGCCTGGACCAGCACAGTACAGCCCAGTGGAGCAGCTGAGAGGAGGAGGCAGGTGCAGAGGAGGTGAAAATGACTGCTAGACGCCGTGTTATGTTTGGATCTAAAAAAAACAGGAGAAGATCAGCTCTGTCTCCTCGTGCTCTGGTATACTTTATTTGCTATTTCTTTGTTCTAACGCAGCCAGACTGTTCTTCGCCTCCGGGTTGAGTTTCTTTGAGAGTTGACTTGGGGGAGAGACAGCGTGGCGTTATTAAGATGTTGTAGGTGGAAGTGAGATTTCGAAGGAAGAAAGTGGAGGTGGTTTTGTGGTAGAGACCTTTTTGGGGTTGCTGTGACTTTTTAGTATCTTCAAGGTTCCGCAGTTTTGACAAGCTTTTGCACAAGAATGAACAAAATAATAAGGTTTTCCTTGTTGCTAGCCCGATGTTTTGGATGAACTCCTGTGAGCTTTAAGTCATGTTAGAATGTTGTTGCCTTCATCCATCAAAAACATACCTGGAGTTGTGTTTTGTTTCAGTCACACATTTTTCAGGAGTCCTTTATTATTAGTCTGTCAACATCTCCAAAGCTCAAAATGCTCTGTTCCACCTTGTGATGTCATGAAGCGGTAGTTTTCAAGTTAACAGCGACTTTTTACCTTTTGTTCAGTAGATTTTGGCAATTCCAGGGCTAAAATTATCCAAATGATTCTAATGAAGGTGTATGGAGTTTAAAAACACAGTGTAGTACTTCCCGTATTACCACATGACATCACAAGGTGGAACAGAGTGTTTAAGAAAAGAACTCTTGAACTGTGTTAAACATGTGTGAATGAAAACACAACAAAACACAACGTCAGTTATGTTTTTAATGAGGAAACAACATTATAACATAGAACATAACATAATATGAGCCGCTTAAGTTTCGTAAAGATACGCAAGATGGGTGAAGTGTCTTGCTTAAGGACACAGCAGCAGTACTTGTCCTGCGTGGGAATCAAACCTTCAACTTTCTGGGTTTGGGGACGACATAATTCCTCAATTCAGAATTATGTCCATGTAAATTTGAAGGAGAATATTTTAATTCAGAACAATTAATTTGGAATTAAAAAACATCATGTAAACGTGGCCTGTGTGTTGAAATACAGCTCAGATTAAAGTCTAACAAAGCTTCAGACAGAGCAGTGCCTACAGTTAGCATCACACCCCCAGGTAACGTTGATGACATCAGCTGCGAAGTATTAACAGTGTTTGCTATCCGTTTATTTATCACTGTCAAAACCACACGCTTTCTTCCCCAATCTTTTTCTTTACCTTGCTCAATCTTCGCTTTCCTTTTGCCGTACAAATCACCGCACCTCCTCTTCCGCCTCCTCCGATAGTAAACTGTAATACTCCATGTGAACACCCCCCTCCTCCTCTTCATCTCTCCCTCCATCCCGCCTGCCCACTTCAGCATAAACGCGCGCAATCGTTCAGAAGCGCTGACTGGCTGGGCCAGATAAATCAGCTTTACGAAGGCGATATAAATCTACCATCCGCTGGGTTTTACTCCGGGCGGCACCCACCAGTGCACCATACATAACGTGGACCCCCGCTTTAAAGCTCTGGCCCCTATCCCCAACCACATGGGGCCATCAGTTATCCTCATAGAGCTCGACAGACAATCAATACATGCACTGCAGATATGTGACAACTGCTGGTGATTGGCCAGTCGTACTACCCCACCGAATGAGATATACTTCATTATATGGCTTTATTTAATTGTAACTGTGCCGCGCTAGCTAGCATGCAACCGCAAAATGGCCTCTGGAGAAATTTGAGTGTCTAGTGGTATATAAAGGTGTTTTTCCAATTTATTTTTAATAGAGCAATCTCGGAAAGCGGGTATTTATGACAGGACAATACAACTAATGGAATTGCATTTGCAGTGTATGAAAAAATGTTGGTTTAAAGGTGAGCTATGGAACTGTTCTGGTGGAGGGTTCTGCACTTGCTTGTGTCTGTGGAGATGGTTATTACTTTGCCTGGAATCTGGTGTGGCAATTTATAAAATGTATTTATTGCAATAACTTTAAAAACATATTTTTACTGTGAGTGGGGTCACCTCTCTACGGATCTGACTCTTAACTTACTACCTGCTTGTCTCCATGGAAATAGAGAAAATAGACTAAAGCTGTACTCTGGAACATTCTAGGCCAGCTATTCCCACAGTCTGCAATGTTGCGCCCCCCCAAATCATAATTGACACTTTCCATTTAATAGAACATGTCATGGTTTTTCCCCTTCAATTTAAATGTTAAAACAGTAAATCATACTTGTAGTTAATACTTATATATTAACTCCCTCTGCTATGCCTCTGAGGCCCACTAGGGGGCCCCGGACCCTACTTTGGAAACCACTGTTCTAGGCAATGCAATGTCCATAATGTTGCTAGGCCTTCCACCACTTATGGTGCACTATAACCAGATGTAACTTTTTGATTCCATGGTAAAAGTTAAAACAACACTTTATTGTGGAAGATTATAACCAAAGGAAAGGGAAATTTTAGTCAAATGAGAGTCAGTTTTGTGGAGATGCAAACCTTCTTACAGTGAAATAAAAAAAAAAAACTTTGATAAAACATTACATACTGTGGCTTTAAATTTTACCCTGTTCCATCTAATTTTGTGTTGATTAAACTTCAATCCAAATGGTTTGCTTTAAATTAACAATAATAATTCATTGTTAAAATATGACACAATGCATCTAGCCTATTTAAAGTCCACGTTTCATTTTTGAGTCTTCTATTTGTAGACATGAGAGAAAGAGGGACGAGAAGTAGACAAAAAGAGCTCCAAGAATCTTAGCGCCCAATCCGCGGCGGTTGTTAATACTGTGTTTGCAAAGGCATTGATCTGTGCACACATTGTGGACTGTGATTAGCGAACCGGCTTGTGGAACAGCGCACGGCGGCCATCTTGATCCAGTGCCGGAGAGCGGAGCTGATAAGAACCCAGGCCGGAGATGAAAAGGCCGGGAGCAAACACAGAGAGCTTAGGCACGCCGCCGCGGGGAAGGGGCTAATGCTAATGCTAACGCTAAAGGGCGCAAGTCCAAGGCTGGAGTGTGAGGATGGCTGGAGGAGAGGTTTGGTAATCCACACTGTCACTACGCAGAGGAGTGGGGAGGACATGGATTTGAAAGCAGAGGGAGTGAAAAAAATCTGACTTATACTGATTCTCTTAGCTGATACTACGAATTAATATATAAAACTAATACAAAATAATAATTGTTTCATTAATTATACCATGTGGTCTTATACAAGTTCTTAAACCGAGCTAGCTCATCCTTAAACTATTCAAGAAAGGTGCATTTTTTTCTTGTTTTTATATCTAGTTTCAGTGCTAGTTTGTATTCATTTTTTGGCAGCCCCTAAGTTCAAGTATTGCGCAAAAAGGTCAAAAGTCACCTTCTAGCCAACTCTCGTTTCCTTGTTTTTCTTCTGTTTATGTAAATGAAGTATATTTAGCAATTTTTGACAATGTTCTGATCACAAACTGTTCTACATAGTACTCTTACTAAACCGTTATTGTATCATGTTCAATACATCACTCACTTCAACGTTTATGTCTGTTGAAGTAGGGTCTGCCACCTGCTTGTTTACATGGAGGTACAATTTCTTTGCCGGGAATGTTACATGTCAGATCTGTGAAGAAGTGACCCTGCTCCCAATAAGAATGCATTTTTTCCCCTTTTTTAATTTTGGTAAAGTAAGCAATTTACATTCTTTTAAATATACATATGACAAGAGTGCAATCATAACAGAAATAACAACAACAAACATTCTCCTGGGCAATAGACATGGGCGAACAAAGGGGTTTGTTGTCCCGGGCCCCAGGGTTTTAGGGGCCCAGAATTTGATCCTCTTCCTATTCATTTATATTAGAGGGGGGCCCATGTAAGGCTTCTTGCCCCCGGCCCTCAAATCTCTGTCAACGGACCTGCCTCTGACACAAGCAGATAATGTACCCTCCTCTAGAAAAGTTACAAAGTGCGGCTTTAAAATACTCCACTGTAAAGTCTCTTTTCCGATGAAGCGCCTACCACCTGTTAGTTTAATGAAACGCTTTGCCTGGCGTTTTCCACACAGTCTGGCATAATCTTTCATTTATACAATTACAGGCTTTTGAATTACCAAATTAAATGCTTTAGTTTTGTGGTTTCACCTGCCTATTTTATGCAACCCTTTGAACATTCCAGACAAAACAATAACATCTCCATGGCGATAAGAAAATTTTGCCTCTCCCCCTAAAACATGCATCATGCCCTTAATTACTCCACTGTGAAACTGATGAAGTACTACCCTTTCTAGCAAGAAGCAGTAACCAGTGGTGGAAGGTAACAAAGTAAAAGTAGTAAAGTACCAGTAGTTAAGTACTTTATTTCACTAATAAGTATGTTATTTCACTTCATTTGAGAGCAGGTATCTGTACTTTCTACTTCACTACATTTTTGAACAGGACTGAAAAATAAAAGTATTTTTTATTGTTTGAAACCTGCTGAAATGGCTGATGGGTTTATTTTTTTTTATCATGTTCATAGTTTGAGCAAACAAAAATACTCAGCTCATAAGACCTCAAAATCGAAACCAAATATTTGTACTTCTTACTCTTTAAGTAAACTTTTAAATGGGTTTTAATTTAATACTTTAATATTAAACAGCTCTACCTTACATTTATTCAAATACAGGTGGTTTTAAAGCTCAAAAATACCTTAAAAATCAGGTATTCTGACTGTAAGCGGGGTTGCCTCTCCACAGATCTGACCTGTAACTTGGTCTGGTTTGGTCTCCATGAAGATAGCAAGGTTTAATACCATACTGTGAAACATTCCAGACAAAGCAATAACATTTCCCTGGAGAATAATGACCAGGAAAGTTACACAATGCACCTTTTAAGTAACAAAAGTACTTCTTCCATCACTGGCAGTAGCATATGGACAGATAGAGTATAGAGTATAAAGGACCTATAGATCCCGGGTTAGTTCTGGCTAATAGTGAAGTAGTAATAGTGAAGTGCTTGTGAATACTTTGTCACCTCTGTGTGTTAAACCAGCAGCTGTTGTGCTTTCGAGAGAACAGAGCCGGCTCATCCATCAGTCCCTCGCTCCCCTTTTCATTCTAACGTCTGACAAACTGTGAAATCCAGGTACACAAAGCACACACCAGCCAGCCCACGTCACGGTCAACCTGGAAGTCACAAATCACAAATTGTAGGATGGTTAATGATGTGGATTATTTCAGTTATCTGCGTGTATAGTTTAAATTAGAGATTGTTTAGAATAAAGAGCAACTGATGGGCGATAATTCCGATATTTTTGGGTCGATTTTGATTATTTTGCCCAAATTATGCATTTTAAATTTACTACAAACTCATCCACAGCCCCATTTTTATGATTTAAAGGTGCATTGTGTAACTTTTCTGCTGGAAGGTCCGTCTGAAATGTTTCACAGTATGGTATTTAAACTTTCTATCATCATGGAGACAAAACCGGGTCAAGTTACAGGTCAGATCTGTGGGAAAGCAACCCCGCTGTGTGTTTCTAAGTGGTTTTGAGCTATAAAATCACCTGTAATTGAATAAATGTAATGTAGATCTGTTTAATATCATACTGTGGAACATTCCAGGCAGACATATCCATAGAAACAAGCAAGTGACGAACCCCCAACCAAAAAGTTACATAGTGCACTTTAAAGAGAGCTGTGTAGTCAAGTTTAGTGCAGTTATCTTGTATTAATGTGTTTATATAAAGCATTGTGTGTATTTTTAGGCAGCAGCTTGACCAAAACAAAATATCGGTCCATGCTGGAGATTTAAGGCCGATAACCCATACGCTAAAAAGCCCAAATATCGGTTTATTTCTAGTTTAGATCAGGGGAGGCCAACCCAGCAATCGCCATCTACCGGTAGATCGCCAAAAGATTAGTTTAGATCTTTACAATCTTGTTCAGAAATGCACTGGATGTGTCTAGTGTCTTCTCTATCTGGTCTCTCTCTCTTTTTGTCTCTTTCTCCTCCTTCCTCCGTCCCTCCGTTATCTGACTACTCCTTTCTCTGTCCTTCTTTCTCGTTCTCTCTCTCCGCTGCCAGGTCTCCTTCTTCTCTCTTCCCCTTTCTCCTTTATCGTACTACGCTTTTCTCTCTCCTCTCTCCTTCTTGCTCTTGTCTTTGTCTCTCTCGCTCCCTCTCCACTGCCCAATCTCCTTCCTCTCTCTCTCTTACTCTCCCTCTTTCTCATGCTTTAAAAGTTAGTAGCTGTTGTTGTTTTTTTTTTGTTTTTTTACATAATTTATGCAACAGGTCAACAACCTTATGGGATGATTGAGAAAGTCACAAGGTAGTGCTTCCTCTTTTAAGTACTTCCACTTTCATGAGAAAAAATTCACTAACTTGATTTTTTTTTTTTTTGGCTTGTCGTTTACTGTAATTTGTGTTGAAAATTACAGATTTCATCACTGTGAAATCAAAATCATGATTGAATTATGAGTCTTTCCCTTAGTATTGGAATCAAATCGAGGGCTACAGTAGCTCAGTTGGTCACATGTTTGTCCACTGATCCAAAAGTTGGCGGTTTGAATCCCGCTCTCGACATAAACATCACCGGCTGAGCGGTCAAATCCACTTATACCCAGGTTGGCGGTGTGACTCCAGCTACTACAAATGAATACTGTTGTTGTGTTCTTCAGCAAGACACTTAACCCACTTTGAAAAGCGCTATATAAAGAAAGAAAAAATAATTCAAATTTTTAGTATCGTGACAACACTAAATGAAGCTTCTCTTGACATGTCCTTTTTCTGTTTCTGTATAATTTTGTTTTTCTTGTTATATTTGCTGTCTCTCAGTCTATTAATCCTCCTTTATTTATTTACCTCTTTACCCAGAATCCCTCACAGTCCCGGACACACCCCCCTGCCTCCTGGCTCTGCTCTGGCTATAGCCTTTACACATATTGACTTCTTAAAGCCGTGGCGATGGATTGGTCACGCTCCTTATGTTTCGTCTGTCCGGCCCTGGCCCCGCCTTCCCCCGCTGTTACCACGGCGACAGAGCCATCATTTGCATTCCAGCAGTGAGCCTCTCTGGCATGAGGCAGGGACTTTATTAAGGATATGATTTATTTATTTAACCGCACTGTTTTGTCCTTTTTCATGTGGGATTATTGGTTAAGTCTTGGTTCTACTTTGATGTAGTTGGTAGGAGTTAATTTTAATCCTACTTTGCTGATTTTTAGCCTGGATTCAGAGATGGTTTTATTAGCATTTTGTCCTGGTTAAGTCCTGGGATAGTCCAGTTTTAGCTCAGAGCTCGGTTTGGTTTAGATCTGGTAGCTTTCATTTACATTTCTGCAGTGAATGGCATATGTGCTGGGTTAGTCCTGGTTTAGTTCACCCCTGTTTTTGCCTTCATTTAGGTTTGGTAATAGTTCTGGTTGTGCCCAGGTCTTGTCCAGGTTCAGCCCTGGTCTTGTCCTGCTTTAGCTCTGGTTTAGCCCTGGTTTAGTCATAGTTTAGTCCTGGTTTAGTTCTAGCTTAGTCCTAGTTTAATCCTGGTTCAGCCTTGGTTTTGCCCTGGTTTAGTCCTGGTTCAGTCCTAGGCTTGTCCTGGTTTAGTCCTGGTTCAGCCCTGGTTCAGCCCTGGTCTAGTCCTGGTTTAGACCTGTCTTGTCCTGGGTTAGCCCTGGTCTAGCCCTGGTTTAGGCCTGTTTTAGTCCTGGCTCAGTCCTGATCTTGTCCTGATTTAGTCCTGTTTTAGTCCTGATTGAGTCCTGTTTTAGTCCTGATTGAGCCCTGGTCTAGTCCTTGTTTAGTCCTGGTTCAGTCCTGGTCTTGCCCTGGTTTGGTCCTGGTCTTGTCCTAGTTTAGTCCTGGTCTTGACCTGATTTAGTCCTGGTTCAGTCCTGGTCTTGTCCTGGTTTAGTCCTGGTCTTGTCCTGTTTTAGTCTTGGTTTAGTCCTGGTCTTGTCCTGGTTTAGTCCTGGTTTAGTCCTGGTCTGGTCCTGGTTCAGCCCTGGTCTTATCCTGGTTTAGTCCTGGTTCAGTCCTGGTCTTGTCCTGGTTTAGTCCTGGTTCAGTCCTGGTCTTGTCCTGGTTTAGTCCTGGTTTAGTCCTGGTTTAGTCCTGGTTTAGTCCTGGTCTTGTCCTGGTCTAGTCCTGGTCTTGCCCTGGTTTAGTCCTGGTTCAGTCCTGGTCTTGTCCTTGTTTAGTCCTGGTCTTGTCCTGGTTTAGTCCTGGTTTAGTCCTGGTCTTGTCCTGGTCTAGTCCTGGTTTAGTCCTGGTCTTGTCCTGGTTTACTTCTGTCAGCCTCATTCACATTCTTGTCCTGAGTGACTTTGACAGAGGCTTTAAATTCAGGGCGGAGAGCAGCGCATAGTTCATCTTTTAGGTCAGCGCAAAGGAGGGAGAGAAAAAGAGAGGGGCAGACAGATAAGAGAGAGAGAGAGAGAGAGAGAGAAAGAAAGACAGAGAGAGGGAGAGAGGAGGGAGGTAAGAGAGCGAAACTGGGTGTAGTAGAGAGAAGAAGAGATATAATAATGAGGAGTTAGTAAGAGAGGAGGGGAGGAGAGAAAGAGAGAGAGAGAATGGAGAGAATGAGGAAAAAGAGAGCGGGGGAATAGACAGATAAGGGAGAGAGAGAGAGAGAGAGAGAGAGAGAGAGGAGGATACAAGGAGCAAGTAAAGAGAGAGTGCCAAGGAGGGGGAGAGAGGTAGACAGATAAGAGAGAGGAGAGAGAGAGAATGATGAAAGAGAGAGCGCCACTGAGGGGGGGAGAGAGAGGGCTAGACAAATAAAGAGATAGGGAGTGAGGGTGCAGAAGAGAGAGCGAGATAAGCGCAAAAAGGAGAGAGAAGGGAGACGGGGAAGTTAGAGGAAAGAGAGTAGAGCAAGAAAGAGAGAGGCAGTAGACAGATAAGAGAGAGAGAGAAGAGAGAGAATGATGAGAGAGTGCTACTGGGGGGGGTAAAGAGAAAGGGAGTGAGAGAGGGGGAGACAGGATTGGGAAAGGTGAGAGAGAGGAGAAGAGCAAGAAGGAGAGAGGAGAGGAAGGGAGAAGGAGAGAAAGAGAGAAATAAGAGGCAGAGGGGAGAGGGCAGGGAAAAAGAAGTGCAAGGAGAGAGAGGAGAGGAAGGGAGGAACATTAGAGAGAGGAGAGAGTGGGTAAGAAGGAGAGAAAGAGAGAGGCGGTAGACAGATAAGAGAGAGAATGATGAGAGAGTGCTACTGGGGGGGTAAAGAGAAAGGGAGTGAGAGAGGGGGAGACAGGATTGGGAAAGGTGAGAGAGAGGAGAAGAGCAAGAAGGAGAGAGGAGAGGAAGGGAGAAGGAGAGAAAGAGAGAAATAAGAGGCAGAGGGGAGAGGGCAGGGAAAAAGAAGTGCAAGGAGAGAGAGGAGAGGAAGGGAGGAACATTAGAGAGAGGAGAGAGTGGGTAAGAAGGAGAGAAAGAGAGAGATAAGAGGCAGAAGGGAGAGGGCAGGGAAAAAGAAGTGCAAGGAGAGAGAGGAGAGGAAGGGAGGAACATTAGAGAGAGGAGAGAGTGGGTAAGAAGGAGAGAAAGAGAGAGATAAGAGGCAGAAGGGAGAGGGCAGGGAAAAAGAAGTGCAAGGAGAGAGAGGAGAGGAAGGGAGGGACATTAGAGAGAGGAGAGAGTGGGTAAGAAGGAGAGAAAGAGAGAGATAAGAGGCAGAAGGGAGAGGGCAGGGAAATAGAAGTGCAAGAAGAGAGAGATAGAGAGACAAAAAGAGGGAGAGACGACAAAAAGACCAGATTTTGTGGCTGAAATGTTGATTGATTCTTGCTGAACTTGCTTTAATTATGTCACATAAACACAACAGAACAATTAGAAATAGGATTTGTCATAGAGGTAAGCCTGGATCATGTACTATACCCAAAAAGTTTTGAGAATATAGGTCCGTCACCTGCTTGTTTCTATGGCGATGTCTCCATGAAGATAAAAAGTTTGTTTTTGCCATCCAGACAAAGCAATGACATCTCCATGGAGAAAAGTATTTGACGGACAATTTTTTCTTGAATTCAGCTCAAACACAGCTACTTGTTCCCACCCACTTCTCCTTCTCTTTGAACATTTTTATTTTTTTATTTTTTTATGGCTCTGGGTGACTGCTGGGTTTAATCACGGTGAAGTACGGACTTTCAGAAGAAGCAGATGGCATTTTTTTTTTACTTCTTAAAAGAAAAAGTATAGACAAATAATGATAAATTAAAAACGTGCTCTGGCTTCAAGGAAATTATGATATAAATTGTTTTCATATCAGATCCATATTCTATTTTAACTTTTTAGCACTTTTAAGCAATAATCTTCGATCTCCAGCATTAGCCAATATCTAATTTAGGGCATCTGATTGAAGGAAAGACAAAAAATGTATTTGAACACTTTAGACCACTGCACTACTCTGACTTGTTTGTACTTGAGAATTGTGGCTGTCCAAAAAATCATTTCCATTTTACTTTTCCTTATCTTTACTTATCGTGCTATTCTTATGTAGCGCAGTAAATGACTTTGTAGTTACAGATAACATCAGCATCAGTCATGAAAAAAAAAAAAAACTTACTTAAAACTTAAAGTGGGGGTATAAGG
Source organism: Taenioides sp. WSHXM2023 (assembly GCA_029959045.1). Classification (NCBI taxonomy): domain Eukaryota; kingdom Metazoa; phylum Chordata; class Actinopteri; order Gobiiformes; family Gobiidae; genus Taenioides; species Taenioides sp. WSHXM2023. The sequence goes on along the minus strand of CM057095.1, from coordinate 6,243,759 downwards.
AACAGTGTGATTGGTCTAACAAGTATCCGCACTTCAAACTCCGCCCCTGTAGCCAAGTATAATTAGAAACACCTATCTGTAAATAGGACAGTCCTGCGTAATGTCACACAGTGCTTGAATTTGCAGCAGCTACTCAAGGCAGGACACTGTGTTTGACTGTTTTTGATGAGAAAGCTTGAAATTTCCCTACTTCGTGTTAAAATTGCCAAAAAAATAAATGCTATTAAAACAATAGTAGCTGATTTAGTGTTTAGTTCCACTTTCAACTCATATAGACTTAGACTTAGACTTTGACAAACTTTATTGATCCACAATTGAAATTATTGTGGATACAGTAGCTCACAGAGAGTAACAAAAATAGATGGTATAGCAAAAAAGAGCAAGAGACAAGTGTCAAATGAGACATAATTATAAAAATAAATGTATATGTACAAGTCAAATTAAAATAGAAAAATAAGTAATAAACTATAAAATAAACTATAAAATCGCAGCTGTATACAAGCGACAAGAACGATAAGGTTATCCGTTACTTAATGTACATACTTAACTTAAATATGTTCTGTTTGGATATAAAATACACTTTGAATCTAGGTCACACGCAGGCCACTTATTTTCATACTAAATTGTCAATATTACATGTGTTGTGACTCATCTTTGCTCATATTTTAGCATCTTAAATCTAAAAATCTGCCTGCGTCTCCCTCAGATGCTCATAACCCTGCGTCATTGTTCTGTACATTATGGCTCCTTTCCTCTGGACTCTAAGTCTGGACTGTGGATATTTCATTAAACACACAAGCCCCTGAGCCAACGCATGACTCACGCAGCTCTGCTTTTGCATACGCCCTCCACATAACATGAGATCTAAACATTCAGTCTCTCTCCTCCTCTCTCTGGCCTGCTAAAGTTCCTCTTTTAGCCCTGGTTTAGTCCAAGATTAGTCCGGGATGGGACACTGGATACAATGCTTTTATACTTTTGTCTGCTATAGTTATAATCTATCACATCCTTTAGTCATTATTTATATTTTGGACATTTTAAATCGCAGTATTTAGCTTTTGAACGTATCGGCTATTGGACTTAAATCTCCAGCACAGGCCAATATTTAGTTTGGGCCAATAGCTGCATAAATACAGCGCACGTATAAAGCTTCATTTTAACAATTAATTTGAAGAGACTATACTGCTCTCTTATCCAGTTTATAGTAAAACAGGGTGGTGGATGAGTTTGTGACCAATTAAGATATATAAAAAATATCGGCAGACCTTATTAGCCATCGATTTCTCTGGGTTTTAAAGAATCGGTATCGGCTTATGGAAGAAAAAAAACCAAAACACACATATCGGTTGATCTCTAAAAATAACGTATAAAAATAACTTCTGGCTGAAAACTGGAGCCATGGCGTCTTGAATCTTGATAAAAAAAACTAAGTGATAATACATGACAAATCAAAAGGTTTTGAGACTTTGTGAAATTCAATAACTCCCAGTGTTTGCCTGTATTTTAATATTTTAAGGCCTAAAATATCAGTTAGCTGGTTAGCCTTAACCATTACTTAAAGGGCCCATGTTGCACTATTTTCTGATTTATAATATGTTATAATGTTGTTTCCTCATCATAAACATGCCTGGCGTTGTGTTTTGTTTCATTCACACATGTTTAACACACAAATCCTGCATATATTTTGTTTTTAAACTCCATGCACCTTCACTAGAATCATTTGGATAATTTCAGTACTGGAATTGCCAATCACTATTGAACTAAAGGTAAAAAGGAGCTGTTAACTTGAAAAATACCGCTTCATGACATCACAAGGTGGAACAGAGCATTTTCAGCTGTGGAGATGCAGACAAATTAATAATAACATATATATAATAATAAGTCATCTAACATGACTTAAACCTCACAAGAGTCATTTTTACGTAATATAGAACCTTTAATTAACTGTCTATGGCAAAAAAGCAACAACAACATATATTAGTTCCGGAAATTATAAATACCGCTCCATCTGTCGCATTCAATATTCCTCATTCACCCATTTTACTCATTTTGAAAGCCTCATATTCTTGCCAGTTTTCCCTGAGTTTTTCTTGGCACGAAAACTTCAGAAATCACCAAGATTCTTATACACCATATTGCGTCTAATCTTTCTGCTAGTTGCGCGTGATAAACTATGCACGGCTCTTATTGGATCATATGTATTCTGTATTCTGTTTGCAGCGGGGCATGGCAGTAGCAGCAGCAGCAGAGGAGGGAGATGGCCCATGGCTTTGGCTGGGAGACATAGTTTATCTAGAAGGGCCCAGATGCCAGGCTCACATATTAAGAATGCAGAGCGCTTCCAACTCCCCGCTCTGGTATTTAGCACAGAAATGCTTTTGGAAGATGCACAGACTCTCTCTGTAATCCTGTTTGCTTTGTTGTTGTTGTTGTTTAATCTTTGCCTGCACGATTTGAAGTGGGTAAGTAATTGGAGAAATAATACTAGCTAGCGATGAGATAAATATTGAGATAGCGATGTCTGGGAAAGCTAAAAGATGTTACCTGATTTGTATTTGAAGGAAACTGTATTTTTTTTGTCAGTAGCTCTTTATAGTTAAAGGTGTGCTGTGAAAGATTTCTGATGGAAGGTCTGTCATTCCTTGGCTCTTTGGAGATACTGTGTTGTGTTGTAGATTGTTCGTAAGTATGGCATTAAACTTCTCTTTCTTCATAGAGACAAGACGGGGAGTTACTGGTCAGATTTGTGGAGAGATGAGCCCAATCAAGAATGCTGTTTTGCAAAGTATTTGTGTGCAATAAACCAAAGACATGTACGATTTTAATGCCATACTGTGAAACATTCCAGGTAGATTAATTACATCTCTATGGAGTCAAGTCATTTTTTTATTTATTTATTTTTTGTGATATCCATTTTGTACTTAAAGCCAAAAAATAGACCAAAGTTAAAGCATTTTTTTTGTTTCATTGTTCATGTATTGCATTGAAAACATGCATCCTTACTGTGAGCCAGCTTGCATCTCCACAAACCTGATTGGAGGACCTGCTTGTTTCTATGGAAATGTTGTTCCTTTGGCCGTAATATTCCACAATATGGCGTTCTGTTCTGAAGTGTTTACATTATATTCTCTTAAAAAAACACTTCCTTTTTGCAGTTGCTTATATTTGACCTTTCCTCATAAGTAAATACAGATAATCCTGTAGCCTGGATCTTTCTTGATCAGAACTCATCAGATTAGACAAAGTCCAAATCCGCACAAATCAAAGTCCCAGTTTGGTCCATTTTAATCGGACTGGCCCTTGGAGCAACAGAGGTCACTCCACCCACACATCTGAGGCTGGCTTTACACTCTTCCTAAGAACTTGGAACAGGTGTTTTCTTATGAGCTGTCGAAATTCTGCATCTATTTCAGATCTTTGATATATTTGATAAACTATCAAATATCTGAAAAAGTCACATTTACAGGGCAGATATGAACCCTGGAATGATCTTGAGCTGGATCAAACCCACATAGACTAGTTTACGCCCATGGACCACCGTGGGCTTACACAGATATAAGGGCACATGGTAATATAAAAAAGTACTATGATTTAATGTTGAAATTCACATTGTATTGTCTAAAAAAAGAGTTTTTTTTAAGTATCATCATGGTATCGGAATTGGTATTGATTCGTTAGTACCTAATTAATTTATTCTTATAAACATGTACTAAAAACAAGTACAACTTCCCTCTGATGCCAAAACGCTCCTGAAAATGAGATTCCAAATTACAAAAAGTAAAAACTGTCCTAAATTTGACCCATCCTTCAATGCCAGTTCCAAAAAAATAGAAATAGAATGCTATAGGTTAAGTTTAATGTGGGACAATATTGTCCCACGTTGGGAAATTAGTCCTCTGCATTTGACCCATCCTTCTGTCAGAAGCAGGGGACCCATCTCCAGATCTTGAGCTAGTCTTGGTCAGGACTACCTTAGTTGGAAGATTTGACCCATGGTGCATGTTTTGTGTTGATGGGTGAAATCAGAGTACCCAGACGAAACCCACCAAGACACGGGAAGAACATGTAAACTCCACACAGAAACACCCACCTGCCATGGGACTCAAACCTGGAATCTTCTTGTTGTGAGGCGTGAGTGCTACCAACTGAGCCACCATTTTTTCTTTTTTTTTACAATTAGAGGTAGAGACAGAATATTCTTATGAGTTCAGTGAAAAACATTAATACTCCACACTTTGAATTGTCTTAAAAATGCCTGTTTGATGTTGAATTGAACCAACATTTCTCTGTTAAAAATAAGATTCCAATTCTGCGTAAACTAGCGCGATACGAGAAAAAAGTGAGAGAGTAAAACCCAACTGAAGACGGCGATTCAATTTCAGATAAACATTTTACAAAATAACTTTCCTTGGAGGTGTCGCTAAAAGATATTCCAAATAGTCTTACCACGCTCTTCTCCCTGTGTCTCTCATTTGCAGTCTGTGAGCAGCTCGTTGCAAATCCTCATTTATTATCCATAACCATGTGCACTTCACGCCGTTAGCTTTAGCGTTAGCATCCCCCACATGTTCTAACTGGGGCACGCGAGCGAGCGTGGATTTCATCGGACAACACAGCCTGTTTTATTATTCAACACCGCTCCCAGAAACCAGCGTCAAAACATCACAGACGCAAAAGCCTTGTCCAGCTTTCTTAAGAGCTCTTTGTTCTCATACAAATTGATAGACTGGCGGACTGGAAAACATAGCAAAAACATACCCTAGCATAAATAAAAGATTTTGTGAGTGGTTCGTGGACAAGGCATGTCAGAGTGTGTTGAGAAAATATTTATAGTGATGGAGAAGAAAAGGGGATACTAGTAGCCATGTCAGGATCATGGTAGAGTTGCGCCAAGTTCATGAAAAAGTCCGATTCATTGAAAGAGATCTAAGCTATTAGATAGTGTTACTTTTTATCGTTTTGAAAATGCAATATTCGCCTAGAACAACACAATAAAAGATGTATTTAGTTTCAGTTTTGTTTTTGACACCGAGTGCCCCTCCCCTTGCTCCCGGGCTAAATCACTCCCCCTTCAGAGTGTAATGCAACTGATGCACATCCCGCTAATCAGATTTGTGAAGTTGTAGTGAATTGTTTTGTGTTTTGATTTTGTGTGGAAAAATGGAATGATGTAGGCTTGTAGGCTGAGCACTGGACAGAAACATACTGGTAACTGTGAGGAGGGTTCAAATAAGGCCCGGGGGAGATCACTGGATTACTCAAAGATGCATGGATGACGTATAAAACCACTTCAGGCATGTTTTTAATGAGGGAACAATGTTATAACATGGTAAAAAGCTCCAAGTAGTAATAATGTTGAACTACTATAATGTAAAAAATAAAAATAAAAAATGGATCATACATAAAATGCTTGATATATAATTTCAGTTTCACAATGAAGAAACATTTTTAGACACTAGAATGTAATATTCACTACAAAATATATATAATATGCAATTTATTTCACTATCAATCTTTCAACTTAGTATCTTGTTTTTAATAACAATGTCTCTAGGTCTTGATCTTTGACAGTATATTTTTCTTTTTACAGTCCATCATCTTTGCCTTAAATGTCCCAGAATATAGCATTAACATACAGTCAAAACCACAGTCCCTCAGTGAGCGAGATCTCATCTATAACCTGTAACGTTGTCTCCTTTTACGCCATACTGTGGAACATTCTGGGCAAAGCAAAGACATATCCATGGAGGCAGGCAAGTAGCGTAACTTCCACCACAAAATTTACAATTGTAAATACGACTCAATAACGCACAAAATATTACAGCGCCCTCTAGTGTCTTCAGATGTTGTAACAGCTTAATACACTTTATTTTGCTGTTGTGTTGCTGTTATCTGGAAATATGGACATGCTCCTCACCATCTGTGGAGTTTTTGGAGTGATTTCTTGTTGGCGTGGTTTCATCTTAATACCACATAGTCACAGGCTGTTCCTCAGGCTCTCCCGCCCAACACAGATTTGACTAAAAGGAGCTTTCAAGGCAATCGCTGCGGGATTCTCTTGATCTCAGATGTGGATATAATCTAAAGTATCTGCATTTTCCTCAAATCGCAATAATGTCTTGGAAGCTGCTTGGAAAATTGATGGGTAGTTTTTTTGGCGCTATTTTGTTTAGAAATGTTTCGTAAAAAGTTGAAAGCACATTTGTTTTTTTCACACACTGATCCAGATTTAGTCCCGTTGTATTAAGTTTGGTCCTGTTCTAGTCCTGGTTTAGGTCTTGATCTTAGCTCCAAGTTTGATTTCATAGTATTTTGGGATATTAGTACTTGCATGGTACTTTTTGGTATTTATTTATTTATTGTGTCCCAGTTTAAAGGTCCTAAATTACGCAAAATTGACTCTTGTGAGTTTTTGCCATGTTATGATGTTGTTACCTCCTCAAAAACATACTTGGCGTTTTTGTTTCATTCACACGTTTGAGTAATCCTTTATTATTAGTCTGTCTGCAGCTCCAAAACTCAAAATGCTCTGTTCCACCTTATGATGTCATGAAGTCTTCAAGTTAACAGTTAAGTTTTGCCTTTTGTTCAGTAGAGTTGGCAATTCCAGGGCTGAAATGATCCAAATGATTCTAGCGAAGGTGTATGGAGTTTAAAAACACAATGGAGCACGTCCTTTATTGCTACAAGACATCACAAGGTGGAACAGGGTGAAAAGAACTAAATATGCAAGGTTTGGACACTACTTTTTTAGCATTGCAAGAAATGGCCAATGCCTTAGTAGAGGGATTCTCCAACTTGTGTTATCTATTTGTTATTCAGGGTATAACATTCAATAAACTTTATTTTTGTTTTCCACTTAATTTTGAAGCATAATATTGTGACTTCTTTACACACCAGACATTTTCATTTTAACAGCTCATTGCACAGCTGTATTTTGAAAATCATTTTGTTCAATTTTCTCCCAAACGTGTCGTGAAAATGGGAACTCCAGCTGCCTTTATGGTGGTATTTACTTCAGGACCATAATCAAAACCAATTTGATCTGCAGTTTCATATTTTAGACCCACCCACAAGCATTAACATTTACGAAGACTGAAATATGAACTGCTGGATATGCTGAACTGAGAAATCTAAACTAGAAATCTAAACTGGAAATGTTACTTTATTGAAATCCACATTGAAACCTTCACAAATTCTTTCCTTATCGCAAAAACCCATCCAGATCCATTGTTCTTCGTAATGTGTTATGTAAAATAAGGTTTATTTTGGTTTTATTTTGTTCCCTGAACAAAAATGGCCAGTGAATGGTAGGGATGTAACAGTAACAGAAATATCGTGATATCTTGTTGTTAAAGTTCTCACAATAATATCGTGGCCTGTCACAATATATCAAATTATAATTGCTTAAATGCATTGTTTTATTGCAGCAACAGCTAATAAATGGAGAAAACTGCATTGAAATAGAACAAAAGATCACAATCTTTGTAGAAAGCATGAAGAAATAACTGTTATAAAGAACTATGACACTAATACAGCCCCAAGTCAAGGCTTTTTAAGAGAAAAAGTAGCAATTCTGTTCGCATCTCCACAATATCGCAATAATATCGTATCGTGAAATGAATACCGTAATTGTATTGTACCGTGTGATTTACATATCCTTAAATCCCTAGTAAATGGCCTCATTACATTCATTGGTTGGTCAATATCTATGAACTGATTAGACTTAGACTTAGACAAACTTTATTGATCCACAAGGGAAATTATTTGGATACAGTCGCTCAAACATCACAATATAATATAATAACAGAGAGTAACAAACATAGATGGTGTAGCAAAAAAGCAAGTAATAAAATATAAAATCACAGCTGTATACAAGAGACAAGAACAACAGTGCAATGATATGCTGATTGACAGGGCATAGGTTATCCGTTAAGATTGAGTTGTTGTACAGTTGTAGGGAGTATTATCTGTTACATAAGGGTAAGTTGTTGTTAGGGTTGCGCCAACATACTAAAAGCAGAGAGGCGGTATTTTTAAGCAGTAAAACCACCTATGACTGAATGCATGTAAGGTAGAGCTGTTTAAAGTCATACTGTGCAACATTCCAGACAGAGCAGTGACATATCCATAGAAACAAGTAGGTGACGGACCCCCAACCAAAAAGTTACATAGTGCACCGTAAAGTTAAGTTGTGGCAGCATTACAATGTTTTAGTTGTTTTTTAAAAGAGAGAAAGTATGCCTTTTTTATGTATTGTAATCAGCATAGTCACCGTTTTAATCAAAATGAGTGGAGTTCATTTCCTAAACAGTTTGAGCGTGTAGTGGTTTTACAAAGAAATACAAGGATTCTGTAAACACGTCCAGAAGAACTGACAAAAATACTGACAACTAATGCAAGAATCACATTTCAAAACATGTTCTCAACTACAGGGTTAGCCGTTGTTACGCAGAATAAGACGGGAGATTTTGTTGTTTGTGGAGGAAGCGATGATACGAAAAAACTGCAACTTTTTACGATTTGCGGTGTCCATTTTCATCGCAAAATTGATTTGTTTGCGATTGATATTGCAGCCCTATCGCAAAAATCGTGATATTAGCGTATAGTGACCCTTGTATGACGTATTGTATTGAATCGTGACCATTGAGTGATATCGGTAGGAATGTAACGATATCCAAACCTTTTAAAATTCCTAGACTTTGGTTCCGTCTTAATTCAAATAACTAAGATTATAACAGGTTATTTCTTAATGTAGTCTGCACTGAAACAGAGCAAAGCATCATGGTCTATGTAGTTCCCTCAGTTTTTGTTTTTTTTAGCTATTCCTACATCGTAACTATTGATTTAAGCAAAGAAACGGATTGTGAAACTTTTGACGATACGATTGCATATTTCGAGATCGGTGCATCCATTGTCGTTTCAAAGCTTGTGTGTATTATTGCATTGCTCTAGCTAATATTTCGCTGTTTTGTTTTTGTGCGTGCAGTGACCTTCTTGGACTGTGGAACCGGCCGGGTGTTCCTGGAGTCGGGATACAGCCCAGACTTCCGGGTGAATCAGAAGGGAGTTGTGTACGCTCTACGGCGCCTCACCTTGGACGGGCTGACCAAACACACGCTGGTGGTATACGCCAGAGACAGGGAGACCGAGCAGGCGTGGAAAACTAGGGTGCACTTCAAGACCAGCACCCATGGAGACAAGCCAGCACCCACAACGGTAAATCAACATGTGGACATTTTCTATTTTTACTTTGCAGCTGATGTCATCAACATTCCCTCGGGATGTGAGGCCAACTGTAGGCACTGCTCTGGCTGAAGCTCTATTAGACTTTAATGTGAGCTTTATTTTAACACAAACTTAAAAAGAGCTGAGTTAGAACTACAACTCACTTCATTTACTCACACCTTTTTTGTTAAAAATAAAACATCTAAATGGGGCCCCTGAAAATGTGTAGTTAGCTAGCATGTGAATTTTACATGTGAGAGACACAAATCAGCTCACGTGTTGTAGTTTCAGCTAAATCACTTCTTTCTGCTTAGATTGTGTTAAAACAAAGCTCAGATTCAAGTCCAACGTGAGTATCAGTTTCAGACAGAGATGTGCCTTCAGTTAGCATGACACGTCCAGGGAATGCTGATGACCTCAGCAGCAAAGTCTCAAATAATGATTTTAAAACACATCTACTGCTAAACTAATACTAGAATTACATGTATTTTAAAACAGATTTCCAAACTACAACTACAAGGTTCACAAGTTTTTACGATCATATTTTGTTGCTGTACCTGGTTTAAAAAATCCAGATTTAGTCCCACTGAAACTGCACTGAAACAGAACAAAAGATCACGGCCTGTGTAGAAATCATGAAGATACTGTTATAAAGAACTTGTCCACCTTAATTCTTTGGACTGTTACACTAATAAAGCCCCAAGGTTTGCAAGTTTATAAGATCATATTTTGTTGCTGTACCTGGTTTAAAGAAAAAAGAGAAAAACTGAACTAGATCATTTTGAAGGTTTTTTCGTGGTCCAAACTTATTCCTTATTTACCATATGCATTCCAGCCATTCTATTCACTGTGATTCAGCTTATAGCACTTTTCACTGTTTTCAGAGTTGTTCAGAGTTTGCTGTCACGGTAACAACTAGCATGCAAACAGAGCACTACCTGATTCTCGAACAATAAAACGCTTTCTAATTAGATGCAGACAGTATCACCTTCCTCTCTCTCCCTTGCCGTTTGTTTTTTCAGTATCTCTCCTCTCTCCCTCCCGCTCTTTTCTTTCTCCATCTATCCTCTCTTCTCCTCACCTCCTATCGCTCTCCCCTCCCTCTCTCCACCTTCTCTCTCTCTTATCCCCTCTGTACCTCTCTTCATCTCTCCTCTTCACTTCATGTCACTCCCTCATCCCTCTCTCCATCCCTTACTCGCCTCCTGTTTCTCTCTCCTCCCCCACTCTCTCTCTTTTTCTGTTTTCTCTTTTTCCTCCTCCCTCTCTCTCCCTCACCCTTTTCTTTCACTATCTCTCTCCTCTCTCCCGCTCACCTCCCGTCTGTCTTTCCCTTCCACTCGCTTCTCTCTCTCTCCATCTATCCTTTCTTCTCCTCACCTCCTGTCTCTCTCCACTCCCTCTCGCTCTCCACTCTTTCTCTCGCTCTCTCAATCGCTCTCTTATTACCTCCTTCCCTCTCTCTCCACCTCTCCTCTTCACCTCCTGTCTCCCTGCTCTCTCTTTCTCTCTTTCTCATCTCCTGTTTCTCTCTCCTATCTCCTCTTCACCTCCTGTCTCCCTCCTCTCTCTTTTTCATCTCCTGTTTCTCTCTCCTATCTCTTCTTCACCTCCTGTCACTCCCTCCTCCCTTTCGCTCTCTCTTGTCCACACCTGTTGTCTCTTCTAATCTCTTTTCTCTCTCTCCATCTCTCTTATCTCTTCTCTCCCCTCGCCTCTCTCTATCCTCTCGTTTACCTGTATCACCCTCTCTCTCCCAGCGTGTGTCTCTTCTGTGTGTGCTGATTACAGAGACAGAGCCAGAGGAAGCTCCATGTCTCAGCCTGTGTTTGGTGCACCAGGGTGATAACAGGCCCACTGCTTATTCACCCCAGACCTGAGCTGTGATTGGCTGTTTCTGAGCCAGACCTGAGCTGTGATTGGCTGTTTCTGAGCCAGAACTGAGCTGTGATTGGCTGTTTCTGAGCACACCAGACCTGAGCTGTGATTGGCTGTTTCTGAGCCAGACCTGAGCTGTGATTGGCTGTTTCTGAGTGCACCAGACCTGAGCTGTGATTGGCTGTTTCTGAGCCAGACCTGAGTTGTGATTGGCTGTTTCTGAGCACATCAGACCTGAGTTGTGATTGGCTGTTACAGAGCCAGACCTGAGCTGTGATTGGTTGTTTCTGAGCACACACCAGACCTGAGCTGTGATTGGCTGTTTCTGAGCACACCAGACCTGAGCTGTGATTGGCTGTTTCTGAGCGCACCAGACCTGAGCTGTGATTGGCTGTTTCTGAGCCAGACCTGAGTTGTGATTGGCTGTTTCTGAGCGCACCAGACCTGAGCTGTGATTGGCTGTTTCTGAGCCAGACCTGAGTTGTGATTGGCTGTTTCTGAGCACACCAGACCTGAGCTGTGATTGGCTGTTTCTGAGCACACACCAGACCTGAGCTGTGATTGGCTGTTTCTGAGCCAGACCTGAGTTGTGATTGGCTGTTTCTGAGCACACCAGACCTGAGCTGTGATTGGCTGTTTCTGAGCACACACCAGACCTGAGTTGTGATTGGCTGTTTCTGAGCGCACCAGACCTGAGCTGTGATTGGCTGTTTCTGAGGACATGCCAGACTTGACATGAGCTGTGATTGGCTGTTTCCATATGTTTTATACCAGAGCTGGCAGAAATAAGCTCAGAAGGAGATATTAACAAAAAATAAATAAACACATTTGTCTTCTCGCTGTTTTATATTATAATAAACAAATCATATTTTTGTAATTCACCCGAAATGTGGTAAAACAAACAGAACTGATTTGTTTTATATGTTTTGCCATAGCTAATTGTAGAAATAAATGTGAAAAAATCTTACCTTTGCATATATAATGAAAGTGGTTGCCAGATTTTCAGACAGAAACAAGGTACTGCGCCTTTGGGAAAAAACAAACAAAGAAAAAAACAAACAAACAATGTGAGAACTATACAAATAAAAGCAAAAAGTGTGTCACATCTAAACCTGTGTTAATTAGCACATTTTTAACATATATAACAACTATAAAACATTAACAACTCAGCTATAGACTGCATATGGCCATTACTGAGTCTCTTAACGTGAAATAGAACTGAAAAAAGGATAAAAAATGTAATCTTTTATGATAAAGTGCCTCTTTGGAACATGCCCAGAAACCTGCGACTCTCAAAAATTGCCAGCAACTTTCCAACAAAGAAGTCCAAAGTCGTTAAAAAGAAGCAGACTTGGCAACTGATACCCGACCTTTGAATGGCCTTAACCTCAAGTCATTTCTGTTGTGGATCAGTAAAGTTTGTATAAATCTAACATATAGTGCTTAAATAGAAAACAAGAATCAGATATTTTTGTAGTCCAAAAGAAATTAGCTAAAACGTGTCTTTATTAGCTGATTTTAAAGGTGCATTGTGTAACTTTTCTGGTGGAGGGGCCGTCAAATGCTTTTCTGTAAAGCATTTGACGGCATTTGGCTGTAATGTTTCACAGTACGGCATTAAACCTTCCCAGAGACCAAGGTCAGATCTGTGGAGAGGCGACCCCGCTCACAGTCAGAATGTCAGTTTTTCTAGGTATTTTTGAGCTATAAAACCACTTGTAATTTCATAAATGTAAAGTAGAGCTGTTTAATGCAATACTGTGGAACATTCCAGGCAGAGCAATGACATCTCCATAGAAACAAGCAGGTGATGGACCCCCAACCAAAAAGTTCCATATTGCACACTGAAAATACATAAAACTACCCAAATATTTTTTTCAATCTTTTTTTTTTTTTTTGTCGTTTGTTTATTTGTTTGTTTTGCTGCATTTTGAGATTTTATGAAAACATTGTACCCAATATCCAAATTTTGCACATACTTTAAACAAACATCATTCACCTCTTGTCAAAATAGGACTCATATTATTGTGTTTCAGGTTTCTTTTAGCATGTCTTTCAAATAACAATCTGGATATTATCTCGTAGACAGTTCAGTGTATTGTCTGGCTCTTGTCGTGACACAGTGATACGGACCTGTCAACATGGGTTCCTAAGGAGCACCCGGAGGAGCGGTTAGCAGACGATGGTCTGGCAGGGCCGCCGCGTCAGCACACAGCGCTCAGGCCCAGGAGTAATCAGGTCAGAATGAAGACTGACAAACAGGAAGAGAGGAGGGAGAGGGAGAGAGAGAGGAGAAGAGAGAGTAAGTGGGGAGGCGAGGGAGGAAGAGGAGAGCGAGAAAGAGGGCGAGAGAAGGAGATGGGGAGAAAGGGGGATGAGAGAGAAAAGAGAGAGGGAGGAAGAAGGGAGGGGAGAGAGACAAGGAGATGATATCAAGTGAGTGAGGGAGAGTGAGAGAGGAGGAAGAGAGGGAAAGAAGGTGAAAGAGAAAAACATAAGAGGTTATGAGAGGGTGGGTGAAGAGATAAAAGGAGGGAGATCACTTTTTTAGAGAGAGGAGGAGAGAAGAGAGATGGAGGGAGCGAATGGATGTAGATATAGAAACGGATATATAAAGTTAAAACCATACTTTGGAATATTCTCTATGGAGATAAGTTTAATGCCATACTGTGGAATATTACAGCCAAAGGAAGAAGCATAGTGAGCTCCTCCCCCAGGGGAAGTAAGAATGATGAAATAAACCCAGGCTGAGCGTTTATTAGCCCGACTGTACTCACCTTTATCATGATTTAGTCCCATTGTCTCCCCAAGAGCTCCAGGCCTGATCCCAGAGCTGAGCTGGGCTGATCTGTGTGCACATCAGTGATCAGTGACAGGTGGTGGCATTTACCAGACGTCTGTAACCAACGGCATTAATCCCACAGGAATGAGGTCACACACAGGCCTCCACCAACAACACAACCTGTGTGTGTTTGTGTGTGTGTGCGTAGTTTGTATGCTGTGTAGTATAGGACTGTAAGGTGGAGCAGAATTGAATTTTAAACAGTCACAATTAGTAAGAGAAATGTATTTGGTAGCGTGGAGTCTCATTATTATGTTTCAAAGCTGCTAACCCTGTAGTCTAGACTCTACAAACATGTTTTAAGTGTATGTGATTCTTGCATTATTTTAGTCTATTTTAGTCCTTTTATTTCAGTCTTTTCCTCAAACGTGAACTCTATACACATGTTAAAAATGTGCATATGTTTCGTGTTCTTCACTTACCTAATGCATTCTCAGCATCACAATTATTCACCACAATGAGTTTCTAAGCGTTTTTGCCATTACTGTAAGGCTAACGTCAACTAGCATGCTAACACCGCACTTTCTGTTTCATGGAGATAAAAGTGCTTTATAGACCTGATTATAAAAAGAGCTGCTTTTACAATTTGGGCAAAACACATTTTTACTTTATGCATGAAAAAAAAAATACCAAAAACTATGACAAAATATTTTAGTCAAGAAAAACAGCAGCACAAATAGTAGTAGTAGTAGTAGTAGTAGTAGTAGTAGTAGTAGTAGTAGTAGTAGTAGTAGTAGTAGTAGTAGTAGTAGTAGTAGTAGTGGAGGAGAGGGTATAGTAGTACATGTGTATATATGTATGACTCACTGGGACTTTGTGGTTTGACAGGTGAATGCAGGTGCTCCGGTCCTGACTCAGCAGCAGAAGCAGCAGCCGCGGTCTGTGCCGGAGGTGCTGTTTCCGTGGCGAAGCGTGGTTGCCGGGGGTGACGGGGCACTCAGGCGGGTCAAGAGGGACTGGGTCATCCCCCCCATCAACGTGCCCGAGAACTCCAGAGGGCAGTTCCCAGAGGACCTCGTCAGGGTAAGACACAAGAACCACCAGCGCTGAGCGAAAGGGCTGAAGATGTGGAGGAGACAATACAAATACAATAAAAACACAATACTACAACACTACACTCACACACAGTGCGTATTTACCACAAACCTTTAAGAGAGCAGCAATTATCTTTTCGCACTAAAATGTCAAAATAAAGTTTCATGTGTGTTTTTTAGGCAGCAGATCGACAAAAAAAAATATTGTTCTATGCTGAAGATTTAACGACAATGCCCTAAAAGATAAGATAAGATAAGACTTTATTGATCTCACAGAGGAGAAATTCACTTGTGACAGAAGCTCACAGTCAGGGGACAGTATAGTGCAAAAAGTTGTGAAAAATTGTGCAAACACTCAGAACAATAAGTAAATAAAAAATAAAATCACAATAAATATTAACATATTTACAACATCAGGTAGCTCTTATGTACAGGGAGTGAAAGAAATGTAAATATATAATAAAACATATCTCTTATATAATATATATATATGTAAAAGAATACAAATATAAAAAGTCCAAATATCGGCCAGAAATATCCCGCAACCGATATATCGACCAATCTGTATTTACAAAGGTGTGAGTCTGGTTACTGGTGAGTCTCCATGTTCTCAGATGGGCGTGATTGACAGGTGGATTAGCCAATCAGGGACACACATACTCCATCCATTTCATAAAAAAAAAAAAAAAAATACAGCAGACTGAAAAATCTACACAGTCAGTGAGCCAAGAACTAAACTTTGTTCATCTGGTTTGAGAGAAATTTATTATTTGTAAATTATGTGTGACCAATGAGATCCTTTGTTTCTTACACGTCACTGAAAAAACAAATCTGATTGGACGATCACGTTTGGTCGCAACAGGGGGAGCGGGGACCAGACTGATATTCGTCTTTATAAACAATACACAGAGCAAAACAGCAAACAAAGGCTTTATTACTTTAGTTTGAAAGTAAAAAGCAAAAACTGAGATCTTCTGTGTCAGTTCTTCAGAATCAAAAACTTGCCTGCCACCCTGAACTATATATTGTCACATAAAACTTTCTTCTTTCTAAGTGACTTTCCTTCCTCCCTCCTCCTCCTCCTCCTCTCCTCTGTCGCTCCTCTCTGACATGTCCACTCTGATCTCAGTGTTATGACAGTGTATTATGACTTTAGCTGTGATCAGATGGAGCGTCGCGAGGAGCAGCAGCCACAGCGTTTGGCTCCGTTTGAGAACAGTGCCCCTGACAAAGCAGACACTTTTAGGTCAGCTCCAATCTACAACTTTACATTTGAGACGAGCTCCTTCACACAAGCTGCAGAGAGGAAAGAGAATCCAAATATACAGAGACGAGGAGATGTCACTAGTACTTTGCTGTGCTTGTGTCTGAAAAATACAAGTTAGACACGAGAAATGTATGCTTTAAGTTTGTGGGAATCTTTGGTCAGTTGATTCTAGCTTGCGTTTTTGTTATCTTTTGTAATTAGAAGGTCTAGCTTGGGTTAAAAGTGATGAAAAATGAGGGCGGTTGTTGTAGTAGGCAACATTTTAAAACAAAATTCTTCTTTACTATGGTCAAAAGTCATAACATGGAAAATCTCCGGTCACTATAACGCATAAATGTGAATTGCATTGTGGATTTTAAATACTTAAACACTGTGTATTTGTGTATTTGTAATAAAGACGTTTAATGTGTTTTTCTATTCAGTAAAGATTAACAATAGAACTTGAAAAATGCCTGTGGTTATGAAGTCAAACTATGTAAAACAATTGAGGATGAAGTATTTATTTAAAGCTGCATTGTGCAACTTTTCTGCAAGAAGGTCCGTTAAATGCTTGTCTCCATGGAGATATTATTGCTTTGTCTGAGATGTTTCACAGTATTCTTCTTTTTCTGTGTATTTTTGAGTAGTAAAACCACCTGTAATTGAATAAATGTAAGGAAAAGCTGTTTAATGTCATACTGCGGAACATTCCAGGCAAAGCAATAACATCTCCATGGAGACAAGCAGGTAGCGGACCCTCCACCAGAAAAGTTACGCAGTGCACCTTTAAAGCTACCATCCGTAATTAGACAGGCCCTGTTACTGCTGTCTGACAGTGTCGCAACTTTCAGAGGCCAGAGCGTGTACCATGCTAACAGCGCACTTCCTGATTTGCAGACAATAACAATGCTTTATAATTTAATTTTATTTAACCAGGATAAAAACTGATTGAGATTAATACAGCGCTCTAATTTCTACCATAAAAGTACGAGTGCTAGTACGACATATCTGTATAAAATCAGTTACGTGGCCTTTAAATTATTGTAGCTAGCTGTTTATCATAATACATGTGTTCTCTCCTCTCCACAGATCCGCTCAGACCGGGATAAGAACCGCTTGTTGCGCTACAGTGTGACAGGACCAGGAGCAGACCAGCCGCCCACAGGGATCTTCATCATCAACCCAATCTCTGGACAATTGTCTGTGACCAAGCCCCTGGACAGAGAGCACATCTCCAACTTCCATGTGAGTACACGGCGGAAAACGTTTTAGCTTTAAACCATGTTGTAATTCTGTTTCTTCAAAATGTTTTCATCTTTTCATAGTAATAATAATAATGTTTCAGTCTCAGTTGGCCGTTTTCTATATTAAAGACGTTTTACCTGATTTTTACTGTCTTCAAGCTCCTAGATTACACAAAACAATCCTTTGTTATTAATCTGTTTACATTTCCAAAGCTCAAAATGCTCTGTTCCACCTTGTGATGTCATGCAGTGGTAGTTTTCAAGTTATCAGCTACCTTTACCTTTAGCTCAGTAGAGATTGGCAATTCCAGGGCTGAAATCATCCAAATGGTTTAAAATGTGAAAACAAAACTAATTCATTTTAGACGTTTTCAGTGGTCCAAGGTCTCCTCGCTTTCCCAATGCATTACTAGCATGCTAATTATTCAACACAATGAGTTTTTAAAGCACTTTCCATGACTAGCAGAAGACAGAGCGTCACAGTAATACTAACAACTATCATGCTATCACTAACAGCACACTTCCTGGTCTTTAAACCGTTATAATTCTGTTTCTTCATCAATAACATATCTGGAGTTGTGTTTTGTTTCATTCATTCATGTTTGGGTTTGTTCACTCTTGTCTCGATCTGGGTCCAGTTTAGTCCTGATCTAGTCCAGGTTTAGTTCCAACTTTAGGTCCTGGTCTAGTCCTGATATTGACATAATGTGTAAGATAGTGTAATATTGCACCTCTGTCTTGAAAAAATGAAAATGCCCTGGTACATCACTCAACCTGGTAATTACCACTTGTGAACTGAGAAGATCTGAGGACTCCCACTTCAGATACGAGTTCAAGTGTGACCGGCATGCTAATCACCACAAACAGGATCTCTGAGTGGGCAGCGGTAGCTCAGTTGGTAGAGGGTTTGTCGACTGATCAGGAGGTTGGCGGTTTGAATCCCGCTCTAAACAGAAACATCATTGACCCACAGATATATGCTGCCGTTGTGTTCTTGGGCCAGACACCCATCTAGCCCCCAGTGTCTGTGTACACTTGTGTATGAGTGTGTGTGTAAATGTGATGTGTTATATAAAAATATGACCATTTTCCCATTACCATAAACTATGTATATAACTGATGCATGTTAAATCTGACAATATTCTGTTATTTACTAAGTTAAAGAGGAAGTATTTTACGTCTATGGGGTATTAACTGCTAACAAATAACATTTAGATCACCATATTACCCTTTATTGTTTCAAAATGTGTAATTCACCCAAAACAATGTATTGACATGTTTTATAACTTAATGTTTTTGTATATTTATGGAGAATTATAGCGTGGGTGACATAGGCTTGTGGACGGAGAATTGGATAAATCTCACAGATAACCATGAGGAGGGTTTGAATAGTAATAAGGAGAGATCGCTATATCACTCAAACATGCATGGATGACATCTAAAACCTCTTCAGGCATGTTTTTGATGAGGGAACATAGTAGAAGGTTACCAGTCGATTTTGCATAATACTCCCACTTAAAGTTACAGACATTTGTTTATCGTTTTTACATTTCTTTAGCCACATATTGTTCATATACGACTTAATTCAGCTGGAACGCTCTGGGGTCAGAACTCGTAACATTGAACTGGGAAATATCTGACCTTCCTTATTGTAGTCTGCTGGCTACAAGTGCATTTTATATGGACATTTTTAACAAGAAAATGGAACAAAATGTGGTGTTTTTCCCTGAATAGTTTAAAAACATTGTTGATCTACGTATATCAGAATCTGTATATGACCACATGGAAATATTAGCTATTATTTTGTGTTGAAATTTAAATTGCATTCTCTTGTTTATTACCATTGTGGTATCGAAATAGGTATTGAATGTCATACCATTTCCTTAAAGGGCTTATGTTACACTATATTCTGATCTATGTTATAATGTTGTCTGCTCATCAAAAACATACATGGACTTGTGTTTTCATGACATCACAAGGTGGAACAGAGCATTGTGAGATTTTGGAGATTTAAACAGGCTAATAATAAAGGGTTACTACTCAAAGATGTGTGAATGAAGCAAAACACAACTCCAGGTATGTTTTTGATGAGGTAATAACATTCTAACACGGCTTAAAGCTCACAGGGGTCAATTTTGTGCGCTATAGGCACTTAAATATCGAAATTTTGTTTGGAGGTGGCGTATTCAAATCTTGTCTTTCGAGCTACCAGACGCTTCTCTCCTCTCTCTTCGTTTAAGCATTCAGTTGTGTTTTGTGATGAAACTGCTCCTAATTTTCCATAATTAAAGTCCAAATTCACTAATTAATCAAAGCGGGTGAGTATGAAATGGATTCCAACATACGCTCTTGGCACACCTTTTGTTATTAGTTCCGTTCAGCCAAGTGCTCATCGTTGAACCTATTTTGTAATTAGGAAATATCACAACAGCTGTTATCTCTGAGCACAGTTCACTTCCCACTCCTCCGCAGTCTGCATATTTCAATTCATTTAGCACGCTGCTTCCAAGTACACTCTATTTTATATATAAATGATTAAGACAGTTGAGGCTGCCACACTACAGGAGAATTTGCCCAGTTTTGGCTGCGATTTGCTTCTCCCCGAGTTCAGGGAGGCGTGACCCGACTTCGTCTTTGTGTGCGATTTTGAAGCCGCTGTGCTCCTCGTGTTTGTGGTGTCAGTGTGACTCTGAGCTGCTCTGTCAGATCGTAGCCAAACATCACGGACGCAGAGGTGCAACATACAAACTCGGGATATACCGAAAATAATGAGACAATGAGATGAAGACTTTATTACTCAATCTCTTGTAAAGTGGTAAATTTAAACTGCAGCATCTCATCCACATTATCCATAGAAATTGTCGTCCGCAAATAATGACACCCACTCCACAAACCCGCGCTATTAATCCAGTTTGAGATGTTCTTTGAAAGTAAAAAGCCAAGAGTAGTTCCTCACGTTTGTCTGTTTACATCCAAGCGGCGCACGGATTACCAGTAGTGACTCTAGCTGCGAAAGGTATTCAACCAAATAAACTTTTGTCCAGTTGACAAATTGAATTTCTCTTTTTGCAATAGTGACTCTACTTCCTCCGTACTTTATCGCCAACCTTTCATGCTGTAAAATCATCATGTTTCTTAAGTACTGCATCACATTTCACAAATAATAATAACACAGTTTTGACTTGTATCTAAACTCGAAGTGCAATGCTCTGATCTTTTGAACACTTAATTGTCTCAAAGCGAGTCGTTTTACTGTAGACAGGAAACAGCAGACACGATCTCGCTCACAAATTTATAGCTCCACAGCCATATCCCGCTGCAGCCATTAAGTCTCATAAGATTCTCCTCGTGTCTGTGGTGTGCGCTTTTTGTTACACGTTTAAAAATCGTTTAAGACAGAAAAATCCTGTAATGTGTGGCGGCCTTTAGTGTAGTGTTGTCACGATACTAGCATTTCAAACTTGATTTCGATACTAATGGGTAACGCGATACTCAATACCGATTTCGATTTGGGATGATAATATCGTGATATCGTATCGTCAGAAGTCTCACAATAATATCGGAGGCCATCACAATATATCGAATTACAAGTCTCTTTGCTTAAATTAGTTATTGTTTTATTTTTTTTTATTTTAATGTCTTTCTTATTCTCTAAAGCACTTTGAATTACTTCTTGTATTAATTGTGCTATACAGATAAACTTGCCTTTCCTTGCTATGATGCAAGAATAGCAAAAAGAAAGGGGGAACTACATAGACCATGATCCTTTGGTGTTGTCAGTGCAGACTACATGAAGAAATAACTGTTATTAAGCACTTTTAAATCTTAATTCTTTGTATTATAACAGGACCAAAGGCTTTCCAAGGCTTTTAAAAAGGGAAAAGTAGCATATTCACAATGTTTAGCCTCTACAAAATATTGCAATAAATATCGAACCGTGAAATTCATATCGTGAAAATATTGTATTGAGGGATTTTGATATTGTTACATCCCTAATTCCGATACGATATGGATTTTTTTGGATCCGATATGATACCGATATAACAGGTTTTAGAGGTGCCGATAGCCGATTTAACAGCCGATATATTTAGTGACGTTAAAATTCACTGTAAATCTTCAACTGATTATAAAACTTAGGTTTGACTCTATTAGATTTTAAGTTTGGTTTGTTTAGGCTACATTTGCTGTTACTTTGCCTCTTTACGGTCATATTTAAAGACAGTAGGTCGGCCTAATGGGATTTTTTGACATTCTTACCTGTAAACAAAATAAGTAAATCACCACTTAGCTTATCATAAATGTGCGTGCCGTGGTAATTAATTATATGCACAAATGTGGATCATTCACACCTCTGTTCACAGCTCATCTACATATCAATGCAGGTCCAGTAAAGTGTATACAGCCTCTATAGTCACTTTACAGTCGGCCAGTGTAAGAGAAAACCAATGAGAAAGAACGAAAAGTAGCTCTAAAACCGACACGTTTGCAACACTCACCGCTCACACAGACAGTGAATTAATGTGACTTTTTTAGCGTTGATACTTGCTCAAATGCATATCTAGTTTCGATACTAGTTTTAGTATCGATTAGAATCTGATTTTCGATACTTTTGACAACCCTAAGTCAGAGTAGCCAAGAATTGCACTCAAGTAAGGGTGTCATTACTTCAAAATAATATTACCCGGGTAGAAGAACAAAGTAGTGGTCCAAAAATTATTGAAGTAAGAGTAAAACTATTTAGGGAAACTACTACTCAAGACTGATATTAAGAGTAACTGCACATAACATCTGATCTGTAATTTGAAGTTTATGTAACTGGAAGGACAAAACATTAAAATTAATACACAAAATTTGGTATTTTCAGAAGTATAGACCACAAAAATGAGAAAAACTAAGTCACGTCTGAAGGAGCGGTACAAGAAATACAAATGTTTGAAATCTGAATCATTTACTATTCAGCATAAAGCTTTTGTCACTTGTAGACTTACTCACAGTGGGAAGAGGAACCAAAACTTTTACTCAAGAAAGAGTACTATGGTGTCTGAAAACCCATCCATCCATCCATCCATCCATTTTCTCCCGCTTAATCCGGCTGGGTCGCGGGGGCAGCACGCTGCCCATTACTCTGTGCACCAGACCCAGACCCCTATGAACCCCTCTGCAGGTGGTGAGCCCACAGGAGGGAGGAATTCCTTGACGGTCCTTGATCGTATTCTGTTCATAGGGGTGTTGCATGTTTTTGGTTGATGGGGGGAAACCGGAGTACCCGGAGGAAACCCATCCAGACACGGGGAGGAAACATGCAAACTCCACACAGAAAGGCCCGGGCGACCCGGGGATCGAACCCGTAACCTTCTTGCTGTGAGGCATGAGTATTGCCACTCAGCCACCGTGCTGCCTATGTCTGAAAACCCAGTGAAGTAAAAGTATATGAAAGTAGTTGAGTACTACCAACCTCCTGGCAACTTTCTCAGCCCACAGCAAGTTCTGGGTTTGATTTCCATTCCCCTTTAGGATCAATAAAGTAAAACAAAAACAAAATAAAAAACATCCTTACTTTATGAAATGAAGTCACGCTCATTTGCATACATTTGAATATTCATGACTCAGATGGCGCCCTGGGTTGTGATGTTTATGCATAAGAATGTTAAAGTATTGATGTAGTACTGACATATAGATCCTAAAGCCAGTACTCAGTAGAGCGATTATAGCTCCAGGCGGCTACACTGACCATCCCCAGTTACATAAAGCTCATATTCCTGATGCATTCTGGGAGATGCAGTGTTGAGTGAGAGAGGTTTGATAGATTTTGGTTTGTTTTTTTCTTACCTTTGTCACTGAAGCCTTCACCAGCAGTTATATGAATCAAAAAGTCATCTGGATGCACTAGTTTTAAAGGTGTGCTGTGTAATCTTTTTCTAGGGAAAGATCCACCATCTGCTTGTCTCCATAGAACTCTTTGATTTGTCTAATGTTCCACAGTATGGCATTAGATGTCTCTCCATGAAAACAAGCTGGTCATTCCACCAGTCAAAGTTACAGGTCAGATCTGTTTAGAGACGAGCCCACTCATGGTAGAACTGCGTGTTTTTCAAAGATTTTTTTAGCAATTTAATCATCTTTTTTCGTGGATAGATGTAAGATACTGTAGATATGCTTAATGCCATATGATGGAACATGGCAATTCAATAGAATCTCTATGGAAACAAGCAGGGCAGGTTGCTCCTTTGTGTATCTTAAAGGTACATTGTGCAACTTTTCTGCTGGAGGGTTCGCTCTATACTTGTCTCCATGGAGATGTTATTGCTTTGCCTGGAATGTTCCACAGTATGACATTAAACATATCCATCCAGCATGTTTCTATTGCTCAGAAATACTATCGTTCTTTCTGTGAATAGGGGCGACTCTGCACAGATCTGAACTGTAATCTAGAGTAGTGCTGTAACCTGCTTGTCACCCTCATGATAGATGGGTTTAATCTATACTGTGGAACATTCTAGACAAAGCAATAAAATTTCCATGGAGACAAGCAGGTGGACCAGAAAAGCTCCATAGTGTATCTTAAAGTATTTTCTTTGCCAAGTGACTAAATAATTATTGTAAAACCGCTATTTTTTAAGATTGTCTCTTCAGATTTAATTTGGAGTCATTCTCACTATGTCTCACTCTGTATATTATTAACACAAAACAGAACAAACAATTGAAGGAAGGCAGTTGTCTTGCCAAATGGCACAACAACAGCTTGTACCAGTGAGTCCCGGGATTGAACCACCAACCTTTACGTCAATAGCCAAGCACTTAAACAGTCGAGCTACTGCCTTCCTATTCTAAAATCACAACAAAATCCTAAAATGAGAAACCCGCTTTTGAATACTTGACACCTGCCCAGCTCCATGCAGCTGTCTGAGAGGTAAAAAACAGATGGATTTAAAAAACACATTTATTTTTGTGACAGTGAGAGCTCCTGTTTGCGTTTATATGCAGATGAGCAGTGTGAATGCTCCTGTCTCCACTACCGACAGGGTCAAACTAGGCCAGAAACCTCACCGAACCTGTTTTCGTACCAAATTTTCCGCACTTTTAATTTTCCATCGCAATTAAACTGTCATTTTCAACTTTTTAGCGAAGTTGGATAATTGGAGGGCCATATTTCAAAACATCGCTAGCCCCAATTAGTCTGCAATCATCATTATAAGACAGGAATGTTTTAGTTTGATTTGAAGGTCTACCAAATCATAAGACGGGTTAATATTGTGAATCAGAGAAAGCTTTATTGTGATTGACGATTTTATTATTTGACAGTTAAAGGAATCTCCAGGCAGTTTGTGTTAATCAATGAGAAATTTTCATATGAAGTCGAAATTAATCTCGGAAGAAGTTTGCCACCATCTGCCATTTGGACTTATTTTCGAATTACGAACCAGTTTTCAGAACTTTTTTCACATTCTTCAAATCAACAAAAAAAGTGATTCATCTTAACCCTATCTTTAATTCGTTCACGTCACCACTTTCTCGAATATCTGTAATGTAAAAGTGTATGGAATCCTCTGTTTAAAGGTCCGACATTACGCAAAAATTAAATGTTTTGTTCCATTTACACATGTCTACATCTCCAAAGCTCAAAATGGTCTACCTTTTACCTTTAATTCAGTAGAGATTTGCAATTCCAGGCCTGAAATGGTCCAAATTACTCTGGTGAAGGTGTATGGAGTTTAAAAATACAGTGGAGCCCTTCTTGTATTACCACATGACATCATAAGGTGGAGATTTTTCTGTTTGAGAGAAGAACTCAGCCTAAATCTGCAGGGTTTACGTGTTAAACGTGTGAATGAAACAAAACACAACTCCAGGTATGTTTGTGATGAGAAAACAGCATTATAGCATAGATCAAAAAATAGCATAATATAGCCCCTTTAACTGTCAGATTGCAGATTTGTTGACTTGGTTTATGGTTAATTTCTCTGTAAAAACTGTTGTGATAATTATTTAGTTCAAAATGTTTGGTTCTTTCAAAAAACTGTGAGAAGTTCACTGGTCCCTGCCCCCCATCTGAAATTATGACATCGTCAACTTCTAGAAAGCTGCTGTTTTTCTCTCTCCACCACTCACCTTTCATGCAGTTTATTTGCATCATCACTTCCATCGTCCCTTCACAACCCACCAACTTTCATCACAGCAGCAGAACCATCAGCCTCCTCAGCCTCTCCATATTCTCCTCCTCACCATTAGTGTTAAAGATCCGATATTATTCAAAATTGTGTTCCTGTGAGCTTTGTTAGAATCTTTTTACCTCCTCAAAAACATAGCCAGAGTTGTGTTTTGTTTCATTCACACGTTTGAGTAACCCTTTATTATTAGTCTGTCTACATCGCTAATTCACAAAATGCTGTTTCACCTTGTGATGTCATGAAGCGGTAGTTTTCAAGTTAACAGCTACTATTATAGCAGCTTTACCAGGGGTTCAGTGGAGATTGGCAATTCCAGTGTGTGTAAGTGTTTTCTGTTTGAGTGAAGAAGAGCCTAAATATACAGGGGTTGTCTGTTAAATATGTGTGAATGAAATAAAATACAATGTTTTTGACGAGGAAACAAGATTATACCATAGATTAGAAGCAATATGGGTCCTTTAAGAGAGATGCATTTTCATAAAGAAGTCTATCATACTCTACTTACTTGGTGCTTCTCTCGTTTAAATCTGTATTTACTATCCATCATGTATTTCCCAATTGTAATGAAATGTCCTGTACTTTTGTGTTGCCAGTTGCGAGCCCATGCTGTCGATCTGAATGGAAACCAAGTGGAAAACCCCATCGACATTGTCATCAACGTCATCGACCAAAATGACAACAGGCCTGAGTTCACTCACAACATCTTTAACGGCTCTGTCCCCGAGGGCTCCAAACCTGGTGCGATAATACATCACCAGATTTTAATTTGTTTTTCTCTCACTTTTCTAACTAATTAATTTGTTTGTTATGGTCAAGGTTTTGTCAAATATTTTTCTAGTATTACCAACAATAGCCAACAGTGTTTTCTTTAAAAGGTGTTAAAATTCTGTTCAGCTCTAGTCTCCACTTGTCACTTTTACTAATTTTTGTTTAGTTATAAAGTGTCAACAAAAATATTAGTTTTAGTTCTTGCTTTGTTATCCCTGAACACATTTAAGAAATTTTAAATTGTTAAAGGCACTATAACTAATTTCCACTTAGCTTCAAAACAACACGGTTTGCAGTGGTCCAAATGAATGCATTCCTAGCATTCTAATTATTCTGATGAGTTTATAAGTGCTTTTCACAGCTTTTATGGGTCTTCATGCTAACAGTACACTTCCTGATTTTTGGAGGATAAAACATGTTTAGCTTAAGAGCTGTTTTTCATGATATATCTGTACTGGAGTAAGACAAATGATACTTTATTACATGAAACAGCCACTTTAAACATTTGGTTCGTATAAGTCTTAGACTTAGACTTAGACTTAGACTTAGACAAACTTTATTGATCCACAAGGAAAATTATTTGGATACAGTCGCTCAAACATCACAATATAATGTAATAACATAGAGTAACAAGTCTTGTACTTTTAAATAGTGGTGGAAGGTAACGAAGTACAAATAGCAAAGTATTGTACTTAAGTAGAATTAAGTGGATACTTTTTGCTTTTACTTTACTACATTTGAGAGCATGAATCTTTACTGTCTACTCCACTACATTTCGGCGTTGAGCAACACAGAAAATTTAGAAATGAATTTGTATTGCTACTGTTTCATGTGATACTTTTACTTGAGTAACTTTTTACCTGTGTATCTGTACCTGTACTTATGTAACAAAATTGAGTACATCCACCACTGCTTGTGCTAACTAATCCTGTGCTCTTCAGGTTCGTTTGTGATGACAGTGACAGCGGTGGATAAAGACGATCCTAAAATGGCCAATGGGATGCTCCGGTACAAGATCCTGTCCCAGAATCCCACGAGCCCCTCCTCCAACATGTTCACCATCAACAACCGCACGGGAGACATCATCACTGTGGCTGCTGGCCTGGACAGAGAGGTGAGAGAGAGAAACAGTCAGTGAAGCTCCCATCCCCCTGATACTGACTGGTGCACATTTTTATCTAGTCTACGTAATCTTTTTGATAATAATTTTAAGGATTCTTTTATTTTTGTCAGGTTTTAGTCAATGAATAGCTCATTTTGAAAGCGACTGAGCTCCACACTTTTGGTTTTGGTTGATTAACTGGCAAACATAGACTGTAAAGAAGTGGACTAAGGGAGTGTGACGTTACCTATAACATTTAGCTCCAGCCAAATGAAGCTCAACAAGGCTACCAGTTATAGGGGCGAATTTGGAGCCGAGTTCCATATATATAGAATTCCGACCAAGAGTGTCACACAAACCAAAGAGCCAATCTGGAGCAAGGCTGTTGAAAGTAACACTCCCTGCTAAACCAGCAGTGCGGGCGTTTGGCAATGCTGTCAATCAAACCTGTTGCTAAAACTAGCTGGAGCGATCTCTGGGAAAGAAGGTGCTTGATTAGTCTTTTATTAATGTTCATATCTTGATTCTTGGACAAAGAAGCGAAATAAAAACAGCGGGTTAATACAAACATGTTAAGACCAAAATGAGAAGGCTCACAGCAGCAGGTACGAAGAGAGGGGCAATGGTTTTTCAATAGAAAGTGAATTGGTGCCAGAGCAGATGGAGCCAGAAGTGCGCCTGTGCTCACTTCCTACTTAGTACATTGCAGCTAGCAAGTTAGCTATGACCATTTATATATACAGTCTTTGCAAACTCCAAATGAATATCCCGCCAATACTAGAATACCGGGTGTGTTGCCAAAGGACACAACAACAGTATGCAGTAAAGCCACTACTGCCCCACTGTGGGTATTCAAGTTTTAAACAGGCACGGCCTTGCTTAGCTTCTTAAACCATTTTTGCAGTAAACCCAAAAGCGCTCTCAGTGAAACGTGTCCTCGGTAAATGACAGCTAACGGCCTCGCAGGTTCAGTTGTGACTCTATTACTGATTATTTTTTTATTATTATTTATTTATTTTGTTATTATTATTATTTTTTTGATCACCCAGTGTTGTTACTCACCCTTATACCACGAAAGCAAAAACTCTTTATAATTAGAGTTTTTGCTTTCGTGGTATAAGGGTGAGTGACAACACTGGGTGATCAAAAAAAAAAAGACCTTGCGTAAAAATGATATTAAGTATGCATAGTGTGTAATTTATTTTGCTATATGTAAATATTTGTAAAGTTTTGTGATCAATGTGCATAAGCAACCACATAATTTTGAAACTGTAACGAATAGTGGTGGGTTAATATAAGTTTTTCTTCTTCCCACTCCTTTTCGAGAAATGTGCTTTTCTCTTCAGCGTATATATAATATGTTTATGATTATTGTTTCTCTCTTGGCGCAAACTCGAAATAAATATGAATCAATTAATCAATATGAGCACATGTTACGGCTATATACGTATAAGTGAATTTGATTTGCCCATACTAATAGACCCATTCAGTGAAATTAACTACATAAAGAAATGTCAACTTTCATTGGTAAGTCAAAGTATTCCCATGTTTTTATTCATACAAACAGGTTGCTCTGCTGTGATGGAGGGGGAGTAACAGAAGGGCTTTTTGGCACTCTCTACAAAACATAGTGCTTTGACATTTCACTAGGAGGAGCTGGCCAATAGGGGCAGGTTGGTGGCTATTTTTGGTATGAACACATTTGTTAGTGGGAAGTTCAGGTCCAAGAACCAGTTTTGGAAGATACCATTTATTTTCTTGAATAGCTGTACATTAGTTAAAATTTACCCAAGTTCTGTACATTCATGAGCTGTTTTGAAGAAATGGATTTATTCTGTTCAGACATTGGACTTCATATACAGTATATTTTACTGGTACCAAAATTTGAATAATGACGATTACAAAAAAGAAAAAAAAAACTACGTATGCCCCACCCCTAACCACACTAAACTTGAATACCAAAACATGCTATTGTCTATTCTTCCATATGTTAACAAATTCACAGTTATTTCATAGTCATTTATTACAAAAGTCTTTCTCTTAACATTTAAGTTTTCTTTCCAAATAGGAATTAAGAATTTAAAACAAAATATTATTTATCTTTTGAATGAAAAAAGTCCTCAAAATATTGGATAACCTGAAACCGATTAATAGAAACATTTTAAAATGAATGAAATCTTGGTGTCCAACTTTATTTACGGACCTAAATAGTTAAAGCTCCACCCACAACCACATTTCAAGTAGAGCTGCTAAACTGAGAAGTACCTGGAGGACGAAAGAAGAGAGTGAGAGAGGAGGTGTAAGGGTCTGGGGCTACAGTGTGATTGGTCTGATGTGAGGTTTCTGATTAGAATCTGGATGTAATCAGGACAGTCTTGCGTGATGTCACATAGTACTTGCAATTGTAGCAGCCACTGGAGCACGCATTTAGATTTAGACGCTTTTCACCAGGGAAGCTGCAAATGTCGCTAGGGCTGAACGATCTATCGTTTTAGACCGAAAATCGCGATCTCAGACAACACGATTTTGGGATCGTTAAAGCCACGGTTTTTTGCAGCGCTCCTAACTGACCCAGGTTTTGTTTCGTCAACTTTTTCACACATGTACGTCGCCTCCCTGCCGCGCTGCTCAGCTCACCAATCAGAAGCGGCAGCACAAATCACGTGTTCTCGACTCCAGCTCACCAATCAGAAGCGGCAGCACAGGTCACGTGTTCTCGACTCCAATCAGTGTAGCTGGTCATCAGTTTCAGAAATGGCTTTAGCGGGACCAGAATTGGAGTCTGGGGTTTTGAACCCAAAGAAAAACAGCACGTCGGTCATTAGGCAGTATTTCGGGTTTGAGGCTGCAGACGAACATCAGAAACAGGTGCTGTGCAAAACATGTCGTGCTAAAGTTGCACATCCAGTGGAAACACGACCAATTTATACCGCCATACGCGCATTTGCATGACGAGTGCACGGCGAGAAAGTCCAGTGAAACGTCTAGTGCAGGGGTCGGCAACTCCACTACAGCTCTTAACGCGAGTCTTAAGAGAATTATTTACACCTTTCAGTCTTTTCATCACAACAGTAGCAACATAAATAAAGTGCATGAGTGAAATAAAGAACCGCGCTGCACATGTACGACCTGCACACGTATAATCTCTGAAAAGTTTAACATGAACCATCTCCAACGCGATAGAAGCACAGAACAGACTCACCATAGGCAGAACATCCCTCAGTCACAGAAAGAACACGCATATTCCACTGAGTCCTGCCCTTTAGTCCGACAGAAGCGGCACAAGGAGCTTCTAGTTTATGCAAATTAGCCATGTGGTTTTAAGTTTCGCTTCTGTATAATGTAAACAAATGTGCGCAAAGCTGCATTAAACACATTATTATTTGAGTCCTCCTCGTAGGAAATAAAAAGCCAAACTAATTATCCACCCGCAGCGAACCAAAAATGCGTCTGCTTCTGTGTTCCGTCATCATTTTATCGTGTGTACATTGTGTACCAGTCTCGGCTTTGACGCACGTTTTGAGCGACAAAAATATTAAAAACGTTTTATTTAAATGTTACAAGATTACCATTATCTACAATTTTAGATTTACATTTAAACACGAACAAACTAAAATAAAAATACAATGTAATTAAATACTCATTATTATTTTCCAAAGTCACAGGGAGCCACGACAGAACGATGAAAGAGCCACATGCGTTTTCATTCTTGCATTACAGTTATGGAATTTAGTGTTTGAATGGTATGATGTAAGTTTCTCTGATGCTTGCGAATGTTCATGTGCACTGAAAAAAATCGTGGATAAAATCGAAATCGCAATTTTTGCCAGAAAAATCGCAATTCAATTTTTTCTTAAAATCGTTCAGCCCTAAATGTCGCCCAGTTTTTTCACTGAAATTGCCAAAAAATGACTAGGAACAATAGACAATGCTATTAAAACACCATATTCACAGTTTAGTAGCAAAAAACACCAGATTCACAGCGCTGATATAGTGTTTAGTTCTAATTTGTGCATGTTGTCAACGCAAAAATACAATCTTTGGAACCCTCAACAGCTTCTTTCACCTCTTTTCAGTTGTCCTCACAGCAGTAGCAGGCAGTGTTCTATTGTGCGTAATGCCATCCGTATATTTAGCTTGTTGATATGCTGTGGTGCTGTGAGCGAGTGCTTTTCTTTCACCTGTCAGCATTTGGCACGGCTCAGCCCGGACTGGCTCTGCTCCACTCAAACATTTACACTCACTCCTCTCAGGAACACTCTAATTGAAAACTGCTGTCAGCTGTTGTGTGCAGACCAATATCTTCTCCACTTTTCAAACGGGGCGCTGCCAGTGCAAAACGTACATGGAATAAGACGTTTTGGATCATATCAAGAATCGGTTATCGTCAGCCTCTTGCGCCATTTTATTTCCAGTGTCAAGTAACAGTATTTCTTCAATAAAATATCGAAACCCTAACCCTAACATTATAATATTTAAAGGTGCTCAGTGTAACTTTTCGTTTGGGGGTTCGTCACCTTCTTGTTTCTATGGATATGCCATTACTCTGCTTAGAATGTTCCACAATATGACATTAAACAGATCTGCCTTACTAGCCTTGTTCAATTACAGGCATTCTGACTGTGAGCGGGCTTGCCTCTCCACAGATCTTACCTATAACTTGGTCTGGTTTGGCCTCCATGAAGATAGAAAGATTTAATGCCATACTGTGAAACATTCCAGACAAAGCAATAACCTCTCCATGGAGAAAAGCATTTAACGGACCCTTCACCAGAAAAGTTACACAGTGCACCTTTAAGATTTTGCTATTACCTTTTTTAATTATATTTTGATGAAGTTTATCATTTTACTTCCTGGTTGGACATGGCAACAGATATGATATAATGAGGCAATATCAGTTCTGTAACCTAGCAACCATAATGTTAACAAGAGCGAATAAAATTAACAAATTACACAATAGGTATGATTAGACAATAAGTTATTGTTTAATCTGTCTAAGTTTGAACTCAGCACTACTTCTTTAAAGGTGCACTGTGCAACTTTTCTGGTGGAGGGTCCGTCACCTGCTTGTCTCCATGGAAATGTCATTGCTTTGTCTAGAATGTTCCACGGTAGAGATTAAACCTATGCATCTTAAGGGAGACAACTATAGACTACATTAAAGGTCAGATCTGTGGAGAGTCGCCCCTGTTCAGACAGAATTATTGTATTTTTGAGCAATAGAAACACTCATAATGAATAAACGCTAGATGGATATGTTTAATGTTATACCATGGAACATTCCACGTAAAGCAATGACATCTGGAGACAAGCAGGTGACGGACCCTCCACTAGAAAAGTTGTGTAATGCACCTTTAACTTCCACAAACTTTAACTTAACTGATCTAAAACTAATTTACCACAGATATTATCCCACCAAACCAAGTAATAATCAGAAAAAACATGAAAACCTGCCATATGAACTTTAAAGTAGTAGTAGATGAAACGCTGATGGTTTGCGTACCACTACAGTAATGCCTTGTAACATTGTGCAATAATGCAATAACATTATGTGCAATAACACTCACCTTACCTGTATGCCTTTGATAGTATGACTGTGGGGGCAGAGGTGCTGGCAGCAGTTTTTTCTAAGTTTTCTTCTAACCCACATATGAAGAAAGATCACAATAACTGCAGGCTACAGCAGTCACAGCGCTGACAGACAGAAGTGCTTTTGATTGGATATTGTACCTCTCCACCGCTACTACACAGCTGGTTGGAAGAAAATATTGCTTCTTGCAACAGGCCTGGAGTTTGAGCTGTTGATTTAATGTTTTGTGATACCCTACAGTCTGACTTAGATCGAAATAAGTTATGATTCAGATAGGAGAATTTTGACTAAAACCAGACTTTGTATTGAATAAAAAGAGTTTGGTTTGGCTGGTATTGGAGTGTAAAAAAGTGCTATGTAAAATAAATAACAATGCATTTTTATCAAATTATGCTAAATACATTTTTAGAGCTTTTGACCATGTTATAGTTGTTTCCTTCATTTTCATTTCATTGTTTTATTTGTTCTTCTCATAAAAATGCACAGTACAGTAAATAACATATAATACATAATGTAAATATACAACAGAAGGCATTTCCATGATTGGAAAGGAGCAGATATGAAGAGAAAAATCATGTTAGTTTGCCCTTTTATTTACATATAAATGAATTTATTTAATGGTCTTGCCATTTTCTTATACCCTTACCTATGTGAACCATAATTCTTCTTTATATTTGACATTTATCAATCATTCAGACTATCCAGTTGGTATTGTTTTAAAAAATAATTTTATACATTCTTTTAAATTGTAAAATAGTTTGACATGCTTTTAAATGACTATCCAGAGAATTCTACAGCTTTACCCCAATAACAGAAACACGCACTTGTTTAAGAGTGGTCTGTGCCACTTGATACTTAAAATTAAATCTCCTCCTTTGTCATTTACAATTTCAGAGTTGTTTTTAGAGTGATTCATGCAGGTTTGAATTGACTCTTTATAGCCCTGTATTCAAGATGTCAATTGTCTGATCAACCCCCGTTTTTACCTCCACAGGTACACGCTCACTGCTCTTACTTTGTTCTCCCATTTTATTTTAGTTTTTATTTATTTTTTTATTTTTTTTTATAATCGTTGAAATGAAAAGTGTCATCTTGCAGCTTTCCATAGGAGGGTCTGACAGCTTGTGGCGCTTTGTTGTGATGAGGGATAGGCGAGAATTGGCTCCCATAGGGCAGCAACAATTTTCCAACCTGGAAGACAGCGGACTTGTTGTTGTTGTTGTTGTTGTTGTTTGCTGTTTTAGATCAGTATTACAATTTGATAATGTCCAAAACATAACAGGTACTCTGACAGTGTGCCGAACATCTCTCCAAACTCTTTACCTGCTTCACATAAATGGAAAAACTTTTGTGTTTCAGAAAGTGACCCAGTACACGCTGATCATCCAGGCCACAGACATGGAGGGAAACCCCACCTACGGCCTCTCCAACACGGCCACTACAGTCATAAGGATCACTGACGTCAACGACAACCCTCCAGAGTTCACCACAGACACAGTACGAACACAAACTAAGCTGTACAACTGTTTATTAAGTTGGGAATGGGACTATGGGAATAAAAGTCTTGTGTTGAACTGATGAAATTAAAATGATCAAAATGTATACATCCTTTAGTCTATTCTTCCAAATTATTTCAGAGTAATTTATATATATTTATTTACACAAGTCTTTCTCTTAACATTAAAGTTTTCTTAACAAAATATTGATTTGATTTGATGATTGATGATTGATTGATTGATGGTTGATGAAATTAAATTGACCAAAATTCTAAAAGTTTTGAAAAAAGTTTTGAAATCCACAAATTGCATCGCTACCAGTTAATTTATTTATACGTTTTTATACATAGCATAGCATATATTCTAGTCAAGTTATGTAATTTTTGTAACTCAAACTTTTTTTTTTTTAATAACAATTTAGATAATATTTTTGTATTTTATCAGAGATGTGCTATAATGTGCCTGTAAATCTCTTGTGTGAGGTTCAAGTATTCAACACAAAAACCTTATATCCTTTTTATTTTTTTTTATTTTTTCCTGCTTTTCAACAGTATTGTTATTATACACTGGTTTAAAAGTACATTTTGTAACTTTTCGGTTGGGGTTCCTTCACCTTCTTGTTTCTATGCAAATGTCATTGTTCTGCCTGGAATATTCCACAATATGACATTAAACAGAGCTACCTTACATGTATTCTAGTACATGTACTTTTATAGCTCAAAAATACCTAGAAAAACAGGCATTCTGACTGTGAGCGGGGTCGCCCCTCCACAGATCTGACCTGTAACTTGGTCTGGTTTGGTCTCCTTGAAGCTAGAAAGGTTTAATACCATACTGTAAAACATTTCAAACAAAGCAAGAACATCTCCATGGAGAAAAGCATTTGACGGGCCCTCCACCAAAAAAGTTACACAATGCACCTTTACGTTCACAATTTCCATTTCCATATTCCCCTCACATTTATTGACTTACCTTTCTTTGTTCCAGTTCTTCGGGGAGGTACACGAGAACCGCGTGAACGTGATCGTGACTAACCTGACCGTCACAGATAAGGACCAGCCTCACACGGGGGCCTGGAGCGCAGTGTACCGCATCATCGCCGGAGACCCCACCGGACGCTTCTCCATCCCCACGGACCCCACCACCAACGAGGGCCTGCTCACCGTGGTCAAGGTCAGGGCGTAGCCACGTTTAATAGAGAACAGCGCGTGAATATATAAATGGTTTTCTTTTATGGTTAAGATGAGATGGGGTATGTAAAATTTTATATATGGAATCCGTGGTGCATGTATGACTAATGAAACATGGCTGCCATTCTTCGCCGATGACCTTTCTCACCACCAATAACACAAACACACACAGACACAGACGCACACTGGGTTTCCATGCTTCTTGGGGGCATTACATTGACTTGCATTCATTTCTGGAGACTGATCTTAACTTTAACCATAGTTACTGTTTGTCTAACCTTAACCTAAATCTAGGCCTGTCACCATTATTACTATATCGACTTATCGTTCAATAGATGAAAGCTGGACCTATATATTTTGGGGCTCAATATTTATATTTAATATGTGAAAACTGTAAAAGTGTAGAGATTTGTGATATTTTTGTTGTAACATGTTAACATTTGAGCTGTAAAAGGTTAATAAGTGGCTTTTATGGCTAATTTTTGGTTCATTTTGTTATTTATCTGTTGCAGCTCATGGCTTTTAATGAGAGTCTATTTAAAAATGATTTACTGGGATTATCTTGCATTATTGTTGCATCAGAGGCATAAAAGATTCAATATTATCGCTTATTGCAGCATTTCCCTGTAGCCATATACAGTATCTTTAAAATTTGTTATCGTGACAGGCCTACCTAAACCCCTAAAATCTTAACCTGTTTTTACCCTGAACTTTTAACCCTGTTGTTGATCTAATAATAAAGGACAGGGATCTGATTTTTTTTTTTGTCCCCATATAGACCCCATAATGTGAGTTTATAGATAGATGTATAGTAGATTTTAGTCTGAGCAGTGATAAATTTACACCACTCACACTGCATTTACACATAGGTAAGGTACGTGAAGTGTGTTGCCCAAGAACACAATG
The DNA here is from genome assembly GCA_029959045.1 of Taenioides sp. WSHXM2023. Taxonomy (NCBI): domain Eukaryota; kingdom Metazoa; phylum Chordata; class Actinopteri; order Gobiiformes; family Gobiidae; genus Taenioides; species Taenioides sp. WSHXM2023. The sequence continues at coordinate 6,207,067 of CM057095.1, read as the reverse complement.
ACACTAACCAGGTATCGAACCTCCAACCATATAGCTCAACAGCTATAGTCGCCTCAGACCTGGTTTAGTTCTGGTTTAGCAATGGCGTACGGTTTGATTTAAAGAAGATGTATTGTGCTTGTGTCTGCTGTATAGTTATAATCTATGACACCTGTGGATCATTTTGTTATAATTTGTTTAAATCGCAATATTGGTCTAAAACAACTGATAAAAGAAACAAGTCCGCCGATTTCCGTGTTAGAAAACTAACAATGGGCGCTGACGTTGCCGTAAACATCTTCACAACAAAGAGCAGTTATCTGTATCTCCTATGGACAGCTGCACATTATGCTAGCGAGTTTTTTCATTTATACCAAAATAACTACACGATGCTGCCAAATCCTACGTGTATCACCGATTAAGAAAATAAAATTGGAGAATGAAGTAGCAGTAGTAGAGCAGTGGACATGTACCGGTGGTGGCAAAAAAGGAGGTTGATCAGAGAATAACGATCACTCAAGCAATCACGAATCACACGAAATACAACTTAAATGAAAAGGGGAAATTAATTGTGATTTAGAATTTTCTCTCTGAGCCCATGTTATTTCTGGATGGAGGAGTTTAATGCCATTTTATTGAACTTTTGACGCAAAGCAATAACTTCACTAGCAGGTATGGCACCCTCAAAGTAGTACAAGTTCTCAAAAAGACACTAAAGTAACGGAATACTACCCATGTTTAATCGTCACATATTTATACTAGTTATGGGTAGAAACACTGCACTGTGGATGACGAAAACACAATAGTACAGAACGCATAGCACCTCATCCCACTCATCTGAACAGAGCTTCTCTTAGCTGCAGATTACAGCCTCATAAACCATGTCAGAGCTCTGCCCCTCTCCAGCTCCGGTCCGGTCTCCAGGGGGCGCTGTTTCTGTCCAGTCCCTGTAGATCTGGCCTGCTTCTGCCCCCTCAAGGTCAGGTCCACATTCAAAATCCAAAAATCGATATTTACTGCTACACGTTCTTTTAAGCTCGCCGTATGTCAGATTTTATATTAAAATATGCGGGGATCAAATATGTGTAATGTATATGGGCCTGGCAGGTTATAAATAGCATTTTTGATGGTGGACCAAGGACACTGAGAGCTGCTTACTGTGTTTGAGTTGAGGCTGGAGATTTATCGTGCCCTGCAGCTATGGGAATGGCCATGTTTTGAAGAATATTATTAGCTTTTTCTAAATAAAACATAGGTGTGGAGAAGTAGTGGTATCAACGTTCTGGCTTGTAATGATTTGAAATTTCAAGTGTGGTATTGCTACAGAAAAACTACCATATGTTATTGATACTTTGCAGCTGACGTTATCAATTTTTCTTGGTGGTGTGATGCTAACTGTAGGCACTGCTCTGTCGGAAGCAGTTTCTCAGGTTATTTGACCAGAAAAAGTCCACTCGCATTACAGGTGCATTATGTAACTTTTCTGGTGGAGCGTTGAGGGTCCATCAAATGCTTTTCTCCGTAAACATGTTATTGCTTTGTCTAGAATGTTTCACCATGTGTTATTCATTTCTATCTTCATGGAGATCAAATCAAACCAAGTTACAGGTCAGATCTGTGGAGAGACAACCCCGTTCACAGTCAGAATGCCTGTTTTTTCTAAGAATTTTTGAGCTATAAAACCACCTGCAATTGAATAAATGTAAAGTAGAGCTGTTTAATGTCACACTGTGGAACATTCCAGGCAGAGCAATGACATATCCATAGAAACAAGCAGGTGACGGACCCTTCACCAGTAAAGTTACACAATGCACCTTTAAGAACACGTTTTTCTATGTTTTTCAATGCAATAAAAAAAAATCTGGGTATTTTTTTATTTATTTATTTATTTTTGGCCTAAAATGTTACATACTGTGGCTTTAATATAACTTAAAAATACTATTAGTAGTTCATATAAAACAATGCAAGCTTTTAATCATTCACAAACCACAATCTTTTACTGTCAGAGGATTGATTGGCTGTAGACTTCTTCATTAAAATAACCCAAGCTGATCATTGACAATTTGAAATGACTGGAACGCCATCTTGTTTAAAATATATTCTTTATTTAAAATCAATTGCACAGCCCATAAACTATAAGTAAATACTATGAATAATTGAACACATGGCTTGTTTTAACTGTCACTTTCAACCTTGTACTGAAAAATTATGCTTTATCATATTCCACTATCTTCTATGATTGTCAAAAGTATCGAAAATCAGATACTAATCAATACTAAAACTAGTATCGAAACTAGAGACTCATTTGAGTGAGTGTCAGTACTAAAAAGTCCCATTCACAGGACAGAAATGAACCTTTCCTGAAGCTTTAGAATGATCTAGACCTGTATCAGAACAAGTATAAGAGCACATAGACTAGTATACGCCCATGGACCACTGTGGAACCTACCTGGACAGATATAAAACTGCAGGGTAATATAAAAGAAAGTCCTAATTTATTAATTTAATGTTGAAAATCTCATTCTATTGTCTAAATAAAGAGTGTTTTTTATTATCATCATGGTATCAGAATCAGTATTGAGTTTCGAGTCTATTCCTTATTATTGAAATCAAGATTTTTAACCCGCAGTTGTCCAGCTTGCACCTGTCCTCTGGCCAAGGTGACCCGGAGAGGACGAAACATCAAAAACAAATCAATACAAAAGCTACTGACTTCTTGACCCCATTTAAGCTCCACAATGGATTTCCAGAAGGTCAAAAGGACAACTGTCAGAGGTTACTGCAAATTCTGCTAAAATTTCAATTTGGAAAATTATTTTGGTTGATTTTTTTTTTTTTTCTACAAACTTTCATTACAAAGTTTGGCGAATGGTTTTACCCTTGGAAAGTACAAAAGGTTCATTTATATCTGATGTTTTTTGCAGTATAAATATGCATCAGGTATAGCTCAGGGACAAATAAGGCCTTTAGCTATTTTGAATTATACATCAGTGTTAAACAAAAAAAAACACCAATTTAGATACTTTACACTTTTCAAACATTTTGTCATAGAAAATATTTTAAATAATATGCATATTTTTTTCTGTTGCGAGAGCACACGGATTACATGGTACCTCAGGTCACCACTACGCCAAGTCACAAATCATATCTAGGAAAGGCGAGCCCACCCGCAGTAGCAATTCGGAGGTGTTTGTAAGCATTAAACATGTAGTTGAATAAATGCAAGATGTTTAATGCAATAGTGTGGAGCATTCTCGGCCAAGCATAAGCAAGATTAGCATTATCCATGGAGACAAAGCGAATGGCGAACCCTCCTACAGAAAAGTTACATAGTGCAGTTTTAAAGGGCCCATATTACACTATTTTTTGGTCTATGTTATAATGTTGTTTTTTTCATCACAGACGTACCTGGAGTTGTGTTTTGTTTCATTCACTAATTACAATATCGACTTATCATTCAGTATGTTAGATGGAACAGTAATATTTGGGGGCCAGTATTTATCATGGGTACTTTTTGTTGTACTAGAAGGAAAATACTGGTTAATTTTCTGTTCTCCAATAAGATTTTATTTGTAGCGGGTTGGATTATGAACTTCTATAAGCCATTATAGACACAGATTTACTACTAAAGAGTTGCATTTTACTATTTATTAGAGCTTTTTTTTCTTTTCTTTTTTTTACAATATTGTACATTTAGAATTTATTTTGAAGTTTCTTTTTTTTTGTTTGTTTTTTTGATAATTCTGCTTTATGGTATTGTTTCAATATTGTCTTTAGCAATATATTGCACTTCGAAATGTGTTATCATGACAAGCCTAGCGACGTCAGCTCCCATTGGGCACTGCAGTTTTCTAACATGGAATTCAGCTAACAAGTTTTGTTTATTAAGTCATTTTAGATCAGTATTTTAAAATGTGCAAATGTGCATAATCATTTATGTATATAGCCATATAGTCATAGATTATAACTATATAGCAGGCTCAAGCACAATATGTCTTCTGTAACACAATCTCCCCTCCTCTCTTTCACAGCCCATAGACTTTGAGCTGTCACGTGCCTTCATGCTGACCGTGGAGGCGGAGAATGAGATGGCTCTGGCTCGTGGTATCCTCCTGCCTCGCCAGTCCACGGCCACGGTCTCTGTGCGTATTCTTGACCTGAACGAGCCCCCCGAGTTCAGCCCCAACCCCAAGTCCATCAAACTGGACGATGGTCTGCCTGCAGGCTCCCAGCTCACCAGCTTCACCGCCCAGGACCCCGACCGCTACATGAGGCAGAACGTCAGGTGAGAGGGCTTTGGGACACTGTAGTGTTGCTATGTTTCTGATGACCTCACAACACGGGCGTCCTACCCGTTCATGAAGGGGCGCACACACACCCACCTCCCACATTTGAAAAGGAGTGATAAGGTAGATGTGACATGAAACCTACCGTTTCATGTCATCCCTGTTTGGAACAGAGCATTCTGAGCGTTGAAAATGGGTTACTCAACACTTGGCAGTGGGTGAGGATGGGAAGGATTTTCAGAGAACTTAAGCCTTGTATTAGTCAAACCTGAATGAATGAATTGAAATAGAACTCTGAGTAAGGTAATGATGATCAAACACCATTATAACGTGGTTAAAAGCTTATAAAATAATGTAATATGTAATCTGTCCCCTACAAGAGGTTGTAATATTATAATGTATCTTTACCAAAAACAAAGTCGGAGTCGTGTTTTGTCCGTTGGCACATTTCCGAAAGTCTGCATTATTTAGTCCATCTGCTTATTCATAGATCAAAGCACTCACAACAGTTTTTTTTGGAAGCTAATAGATTTTCTCTTCTTTTTTTTAACACAACCATACACATATTTTATATGCTTATCCAAAGCAAAAGGAGAAATTTAATTTGTCAACTGGACAGAGTTTATTTGGTCAAATACGTTTCGCAGCTTTGACAAATTAAATTTCTCCTTTTACCATGGATTCTACCTGGACGACTGAGGGATTCTACACACTGCTTATCCAAAGTGGACCAAAATAATAAGGCAAGGCTATATAGTGACAAAAAACATCTATTTTTCCATTTACATATACCGATTCACAATTTTTGATAAATCAAATTAATGTGGCTTTTAATACAGGCTTCAATACACACTTTTAAATACGAGCCCTTTAAACAACTAATGAATGCTTTCCACTCCAGTATTAACTTGGTTCATGTCACTCTGGTATGCGTCTTTACTTTGAACTGAGTTCTTCACATTATCAGTCTGGAACGACTCTCACTCAGAGTATGAATCTACTTCAGCTTCCACACAAACCTCAATGCTGCGACGTGATTGGCCCGCCACTGTGGGCGATTTTGAACCTTACATCGGGAGTATTTCAAGATGAATTCTCATGAGTTTATGAACTCACAAATATTGCAAGAATCCATCTTGCTGTGCAAGGTTATACCAGAATTATTTTACATAGAAAACTGAATATTTAATTCATTCATCCAAAGTATTCATCCAATGTCTTATTTAAGAAATTGCACAGTCCTATAAAATCTGTGTTTTTCACTGCAATAAACTAGAAATATACACTAAGTTCAGACTGGAATGCCCCGCAGACCCTCTTGTTTCTCCATAATGATATTTATAGCTCCTACACAACAGGCGGCTGCTCCTATGAACTGTGCTTTCTCTACTAAAGGACACATAGACTTTTAGTTCCTCCTATTTCAAAATGCCTGGAATCCAAAATGGAACTACCCAAAATGTCCGATATTACATCCTCAATTTTGACCAGAACACGTTCTGTAAAATAATAACTCTGAAAGGCCATATTTGAGCGAAAAGTACCTCCAATCTTTTTAACAACCTCATACTCAAATCTCTCCTAGAATCTCTCTCCTAAAGTGTGGTCATTCTGAAAGGACATTTACTGAAACCACTAGCCATAGCTTTCAATGTAATTCGTGTGCATATGCCTTACCGCCATTTGGTCCAATTCAATTTAACTTTACAACTCCTGAGGGGCAATAAGCACGTCCAATAATATTAAAAGCTGAGATACCAAATACATCATCTGCGTTCAAAAGTGTGTGGTTGGTTTGACAAAGGACCCCCAGCGAGATCAAACTAGTCTAAAAATATACTTTCATTCAAAAATACTTGCTTTATTTCAATTACAATCTGCATATAACTAGTTTAATATGTCCAATTTTCATTCTTTCAGTTATTCAACCTCGTTATGAAATTTCCAGATTGAACATCCTTGTATGCGAAAATGATTACACACATCATAATAGAATAGAACAGGAGAAGACTTATCAAGCAGTAATGGTTTTATGAAATATTGAAACCGCGCGACTCACGGTGGACTTTTCATTAGTTCTTAATTAAAATATAAACTCAAATGAGAACTAGAGGTAGTCAGAGGGCACGGTTTTCAACAAAGGTATTGACCCAAATCTTGCAATCTGCACAAATGCTAGCCTTATTAACATTATAATGCAATGGTACAAAAAAAATATTCATTTTCTCATCTAGAGCATGTTACATGTTTGGTTTTCAGGTTCTAGAACAGGGGTGGGCAATTATTTTTTTCCGTGGGGCCATATGAGAAACAGAAAATATTGTGGAGGGCTGGGCCAAAATGCTTAACTCAGTTCTGTATAATATTACTTGTATTTCTTTATTAAAAAATAAATAAATAAATAAATAAATAAATACCATTGTTTTGAAAAGCTGCTAAGAGTACATGTTTTGACTAAGCAATGAAAAAGTGAGGTGGCCTTACAAAAAATGTCATTTAAAAACACCTCTAAAATAAAATCCATGCAGCTTTAGTCCATGCATGAGGTAAAATTATAAAATATGTTTATTTTGCTTAAACGGGCCGGTCAGAGTCAACCAAAGTGCTGTATGTGCCCAGGTCTGGTCTAGAATGTACTGATGTCATACTCTTAAATACTCAGTTTTCCCTATTGATTATATTATATTTTGCCATGAAAAACCCCAAATTCACAAATATTTAACCTGATGATTTCTATTAGTGGGTTGATCCATTAACTTCTTGTATTACAACAAAGAAATGCATTTTAACAATATTCATTCTAGCTGACCCCCAGCTGTATTAAATATCATTGGCCGATGGAACTTTGTGATGTCACCTAAACCTAGGGATGCACCGATATGATACTGGTATCATACCAGTATCGAAAATTTTGGTGGATTGAATATCGACCTCCAAGATACCTGTTCAGCCGATACCCCATTTTGGTCTGTGAAATGATGTAATAAAATGATTTACTGGCCCAAAACGTCTCATAATATTAAACTTATTCAAAGCTGTTCTGTAGTTATATAACACATTTGTTGTTTTTGTTTAAAGGAAATAAATGATATTTTCAGTCCCTGCACTGGTATTGTTTCATGCCAGGTATTGACAGATACTTAAGACCAAAGTATCAATTTAAGTATCAGAACTGACCAGCAATAGACAATGTTTGATATAAATGTCATATAGAATTTACACAAACATTACAATATTCATTTATATACATCTACTAGTATATACAAGGACATCTCTTAGAGACCAGTGCGGAGTTTTGCCGTCATGGTAAAGCCAACAACAGCTAGCATGTTAATGACTTAAAGAGCTGCTTATACAGTATATCTGAACTGGGGCTCAAATACATGGAAAAGAATCAGGTACAGGCACTTTAACTTCAACTCTCTTCTGCTGACTGACGGCATGCCTGCAACGAAAATTATTTCCCATTGAAGATGAATTCTGATTTTCACATTTTAACTTTTTCTCTAAAACATCCCTGACTAACCTTAAGTGCTATCATTACAGTGATTTTTCAAAGGATTAAGATATAAAAGTGTTCAAACTGATTCATAAAAGTTATTATTTCACTCTGGCTGCACCGTGGAGTTAAGTACCATCTCTGAAGTTCCCCTGCTTATCTGCAAACTGGAACAATATAACACTTTGCCACTGGAGCTCACAATTCAATCTGCCCTGATATTTTTACAATGAATCTTTCCTATTTTATTCCCACATCACCCTTATTGTTACATCCGTATAGCCTGGGTATGTTCCGTAAACTCAATATATTTAGTAAAAGGTGTTCATATCATAGTGGATTCTGTCATCTCCTTTTCTAATATTTACCAGTGGAACAGACATCTCCTCTGGGTTTTCAGCCTTTAGATCTGCAGATATATTGACAGCAGTAAACACTCCAAATCTGTGAGCGTGCCGTCTATTCAATCTGAGTAAATAACACCACACAACACAGGCTTTATCGCACTCGGCACTGGCACTGGTACGCGCTATGCTTGCCGGTAAATATTGCATTGATTGCGTATTTTGGAAAAACAAGAGACAGTTTCTGAAAAAGTAACAGTTTGTGCTTCGAAATTAGCTCAAAATGAAGATTTTTTATTTTTGGCAAATTTCAAAGTGCAATGTGCAGCTTTTCTGATGGAGGGTGCTTGTCTCCATGGTGATGTCATTGCTTTGCATGGGATGTTCCACAGTATGGCATTAAACACATACTGTATATCTTGTATCCATTCAATTACAGGTGTTTTTATTTCTTAAAACTACAGTAAAAACATGAATTATTATTGCGAACGGGCCCACTTCTCCACAGATCTGACTCGTAACTTGGCCTTGTGATGTCGCCTGCTTGTCTCCATGGAGATAAGTTAAGTGAAATGGTATCCTATAGAACATTCCAGGGAAAAACCATCTACATGATATCAAGCAGGTGGGGAACCCTCTACCAGAAAAGTTACACAGTGCACCTTTAATTAAAGGACCTATATAAAAAATGTTCCCATGCATTAGAGAAAAATTAGCATGGTATAATATAGATGAACATAAGTCTGCCGTGTACTGTCTTCATCTAATCATAAAGCTTTTTACTGTGCGAAAATCAGGAAGTGCACAGTTAGCACACTAGTTGTTTTGTTAGTTGCTTTATTGTGACGGCAAAACTCAACTCTGGTCTTTGAGAGTTGTGAAATGTGCCTACAAACTCATCAGTAGCTCATCAATAAGTAGAACGTTCCTGCCTAAGGTAAGTGAGGAACTGAAAACCGTTTAAAATGATCTAGTTTTGTTTTTCACGTTTTAAGACAGGAAGGCACAGCTCCTTTAAACGATCTAAACTTACTTTTACAATCGCATTATCTGCTAAATACACTTAAATATAAGGTTACATGGAAATTGGTTTTGCAAATTCAAGTTACAGGACGCTATTTATTGATATTGCAATCTCAGAGTTATTTTTTTTTATCTTTTGGTGTCTGCTTTCTGCATAATTTAATTAAACCTTTAATATAATTCTTGATTTGTCACTGTGGGAGGGTTTCGTATGCAGCTCGGGCACACCACATTTTTGACGAAAAATAAATAAATAAATGTTGATTTTTGTGGGATATATTTTACAGATGGAAACCAAGGTTTATATGAAACTGATAGGGTTTCAAGTAAAGAGAAGGGACAAAATCTGGATTAACTTAGATCTAAACCAACATAGCAAGTGATGTTAAAAAATATTAGCATTACATTGGCAAAGCAGAAGCCAGGACTTTATCAGTAGATTTCGGGAATGAACAAAAAAAGCATCAATTACCATGGAAATCCACCATGTTTGTGGCAGTAGTGCAAAAGGGACTCCCTTAAAGCTCGTCATTTTGTCCGGGGGCAGGACTTAACATTCTATTGCAACCATGGCAACCCACTTTTAAATGAATAATATTCATATTCACCTGTGCTGCCAGGTCTAAAAAACTGATTTTTGACAAGACAAAGTGAATTTAGACCTAAACTTTTACCAAAACAGTGGCACCATTTTCCCCAAACAGTTATGCCAAACAACAGACACTTTGTAGTAGTGGTTATGCTGCAAACGGTCACATTTTTATAGCTTTCAAGGCACTCAAATCGCTTTACAGCAAGGAACCACTCACCCATTGTACACAGACACTGGAATCGCACCGCCAACCTGTGGGCCAGTGGATCTGACCGCTCAACCAATGATGTTTTTTATGTCGAGAGCAGGATTCAAACCACTTACCTTCGGATCAGTGGACAAACACTCTACCAACTGAGCTACTGTCGCCCGAATGTTGATTTTTGTTAATATATTTTTTTTCACATCAGATCAAGGTTGGGCTTGGGCTTTAGGAACATATTTGCTGATTCTGAAATGGACTCATTCTCCAGGGAAAATACAGCACGCAGCAGTTAGTTATCTTTGACTGACATGGAACGCTAAGCCCCCCCATCAGACGAAATGCCGAGAATTTAAGGAGTCCCTAGTGCAAAAATCACAGCAATCACTTCTAGTAAATACATCTCACACTCTATAGTGTCAGAAAACAGTATCTTAAAATCTCCACTGGCTTAACATTAGGCTCACTGAAAATTCTATGATGTAAGACGTCACAATCCTGAGCTAATTTGGAACCCAACCCGGATCTAACAGAACTTAAAGCTGCACTATGTAACTTTTATAATGGAGTATCCGCCACTTACATCTTGGCGTTTTAATTGCTAAGAAAATATATTCTCTCTACAGATCTGTTTTGTTTCTAGGCCTGGTTGAGTTACCTGCTTGTCTTTATGGAGATATGTACTTTGGAACATTCCAGATAAAGCAAAAACATCTCCATGGTGACAAGCCAGTGGTGGTCCCTACACCACAAAAGTTGCATAGTGCCGCTTTAAGTAATAAACTGGCAAATAGTGATTCCAATGTTTTATAATACAAGATATACTTAATATTTAAATTTTTCATAACTTCAGCTCTTTCAGTATTATCTGTCTGTAGTACAGCTTCAAAACCTCCATTCTAAGAGTCTGTATGGTGATTATTATTCAGAACTGGACCAGGCTCTCACAAACAGGATTTAGTGCCCTTTGTTTTCTCCTTACGTCCCACTATTTGTTTCTAAAAGTGGAGCTGAGGTCTGCGTAGCCATAGCAACAGCCGCCGGTGGACTGCACGCGCTCAGTGTTTGAATCCTCCTCTCTCAGGTTTTGCCTTAGAAACAGCTTTTTTACATTATGTTTACATAGTGATCAGGAAAAGTTAAAGGTTAAAGGAGCTGAATGTAGGCTGTGCTCTTACTACAGGGTATTAGAATCACTGCTGAACCTTCGTTGCCAGTGCTTTAACCTGCAGATACAAGTTTTTCTCATTCTCAGTATATGGACAGGTCATGCCTCATGTGAAAGCTCAGAACCTTCAGAATTCACTCACTGAGCTACAGAGGCTGCACTAGCACTAATTCATGAGTATTGATTCATGATTGCAGTTGCTGGGGTTTAGGTAGTGGACCAGTCAGATCAAAAAATAGGCATTTTAGGTTTAAACTAAGTGGATTTCAGCATTGAAACTGGCAACCCAAAGGAGAGACTCATTCTGCTTTCTAATTGGATAATTATCTTGAGAATCAATACACCAAATTATAACAAAAACAACTTGGCCATCAGGTCCACTGGTTTTGTAATTAAGAATAACTCAGCATTGCATTTGTTACCAGTAAAAGCTGTATTTGAGTGTGCAAGTAAACATGTGAACATAACCAGTGTTAGGGATGCTGGTATTGGATATCAGTGCCAATATTGAAAATGTTGGTGGATCAGGTATCAGCTTCCAGAATATCCTATTTTGGTCTATAAATTGGTGTGATAAGACGATTTACTGGCCATCGTTAACCCAAAACATCTCATAATATTAAACTTAAAGCTGTTCTGTAGTTACATAACACATTTGGATCATTTTTTACCTCATGCTGCTTGTGTTTAAACTAAATAAAGGCTATTTTCAGTCCCTACACTGGTACTGGTTCATATCGGGTATCGGCTGATTGTTAAAGGAAAGGATCAACATCGGTATCTGAACACAAAGAGCTGGTTTGGTGCATCCGTAGCCAGTGTTGACAGTTGTACTTACATTGTTTCCAGTAACCAGTCCCACTCCTTGCATGTTTTCGTGGGTCATGGGTCATGTAGAATAATCTCTTCAAAACCTCTTCAGCTCCATCAAAATAAACAGTGACAATAGAGCAGATGTTTCAATCAAATGAATATTTTCCTCAATCCATGGCTCATTTCCAAGTCGTAGAAATGAATCCATACCATACTCCAGCCACAGATGTAGACTGGAGCTCATTTGGGATGTTTTCAGTCGGGGTGAATGCGAGTGAGCGGTCCCAGCGTTTGGTCCTCCGCCAGAGCCCGATAGAGAGGGCTTTATGTGCTGCGTTCTAATGGTGTCTCTTCCTCTCTCTTTTCCTCGTTTTCTCCCTATCTCTCCTCCATCTCTCCCTCTTTCATCTCTCTTCTGTAAACGCAGGTACTCAAAGATGTTCGACCCGGCTAACTGGCTGGAGATAGACCCGGGGAATGGGCGCATTTCCACCATCGCTGTGCTGGATCGGGAGTCGCACTACGTCAAGAACAATCTCTACAATGTCACCTTCATGGCCTCGGACAATGGTGAGTTCTTTGACAATTCTAAAGAAACCTTTTCACAAACGTCGCATCTTTTGTGTAACTCTTTTAATTTTAGACATTTTAACTTGCCCTGCGGTGTGACTTCTCCTTTCACCCGGCTGGACATCCACTATAAATTTGCCATGTTCAAAAATTCAAATTAATTACTTAACATGTCTATATTGTTGGTTTAATAATTATATAACTATATCTTTTTAGCTATTAGCATTGTATTTTTCTCAGGAAATACAGCTGTCACATCGCAGGACAGCACACTGGCACATGCTTAAATCTTTTCAGAAAAGTTGGATTTTACAAAAATAAGAAAATGATGATTATTAAATTTGTTCTCTGTCTCAAACCTTGAACCCCAGAGCTCTTCCTGGTGCTTACATGACAGATGAGCTCCTTTTAGTTTTGTGTAACTGTCTTTTTAAATGTGTGATTTTCATGTCACACCGCAGGGCACCCTCAGGATTACAGCATTAAACTGCTTATATCGTTTTTAGATTGAAAGTAGCAATAAAAGTGTAATATTCTTAAGTAATGTACACATGCTTCCCTTTATGCCATTGCCTTTATGAACTGTCTCTGACACAAGAGACTCATTCTAGAAAGAAAGAAAAGTTTGAAGGAACGAAAAGTCACACTGCAGGGCATTTAAATGTTAAAATACAAAGAAACTGAAACACAACTTCAATCTAAAACTATATGTCATTTATAGAATACATATTTGTGCACAATTTTGGAGGAAGAAAAATATTATTACATAGATAAATTATATAGAAAGTCATTTCACATGAAGTACCCATTTATTAAACCGCTACCTGTACAAAGTCAGTTTGGGATAAACCAATTGTAACCATTAAAACTATGAATATGTCAAATTTATTGCATGAACAAGTATCAAAATTGTAGCTCTGTCACAAAATAATGTAGTAAAATATACCAAAAAAATACTCAATACAGCAGCCCACAATAACGACAATGTATCACCAAATTTAGTATCACGATATATGGAAATTTTCACACACCTCTAACATACACTGCGTATACATTTTGTTTTCTAAGAAGAGTCTTGTACAAGCAGCGCAATTAGCCCCTCTGACCTCCACCAATTACACACACTACATTCAGACTCACAGGCAAGGTGTGTGAAGTGTCTTGCCCAGTGACACCACAACTGCATGCAGTGGTCAGAGATTGGAACACCTGACCTTCAGGATGGTGGGTAAATGCTCGATCACTGAGCCACTGTTGCACATAACCCATAGACTGTATAAAGAAGTGGACTAAGGGAGTGTGACGTCATGAGTCTAGCAGTTATAGGAACTAATTAGGAATTTATTTTACGGAAAAAATTGCGAAATAAAAACGCCAGGATCATGTAGAGCAGATTAATACGGACATTTTCAGACTAAAATGACAAGGCTCATTGCAGTAGTTACAGAGAGAGGGGTGACAGTTTTTTAATGCAAAGTCAGTTAGAGCCAGAGTTGATGGAGCCGGAAGCACGCCCATGTTCACTTCCTATTTGGAACTAGCAGGTTAGCTATGTCCATTTATATACAGTCTATAATATTATCCCAAAATCCACAATAAATACAGTGCCACTATTCTGCGTAGTACTTGCGTAATAGAATGCAGTACATGGTATACAGTTTATGTGGTACATTTGTACGTATATTTTCATTTGCAGTTTGCTAATTAGAAAGCCATTATTTACCTCGCAGAACCCTTTGCATGAGAGCAGGTATTTTCAGGGTGTCTTGTCCTAGTTAACGTAGTAATATCAAACCAAATGGCTGAGTTTGGCGTGGGCTCAGATGAAAGATGAAAAGGAAGCTGCACACCAGGAGCAGGGCTGGTGCAGGCTGCTTTAATTGCATTCCTAATTGTGGTAATTAAATGTACCTTGGCCACACTCGCGTCCTGTGTTTATTGGACAGAGCCTTCATGTTTTGGTCACATTAGCGCGCCGCTCCCTCCGTCTGCTGCCTGCTCCCATCACAAAAGCTGCTTTTTAGGCAGAGGAAGAGAGGAGCCTGTGTTCAAAGTGGAAAATTGTTGGGGAGGAATGCCATTCAGTTTAATTTGTGCACAGAGAGCCTGCTGTTACGGAAGGGTCATTTTAACAAAAGATTTTCAATTATTTAGATTCTACTAACAAGTTTAACAGTATTACAAAAAGTCAGTCAGTTGCTTTGCGTAAATGTTCCATAGTATAACATAGGCTGTAAAATAAATCAGAATCAAATTGAAATTTTGAATTGATGCAATTAGCAACTCACAAAGCCTGCAATTTTATTTTCCTCCACAAGCAATAAAATATCCTTATTCTGCATAAAACTGCTCATTTGTAGTTTAGATCTGTATAAACATATTCAGAAATGTGATTTTTATATTATTTTGTCAGTTCATATCTATCTTTTTTTTTTTCAGTCAATTCTTCTGGAACTGAATATGAACTTTGAACAGAATCTTATTAAATTGCAATCACAATGCTGGTCAGAAAAAACAATCAGATATTTTTAGGTCCTATATTACTCAAAATTGTCATGTTATAATGCTGTTACCTCCTCAAAAACATACCTTAAGTTGTGTTTTGTTTCATTCACACATGTTTGAATAATCCTTTATTATTATAGCGAAATATGGGCCCTTTAAATATGGTGCCGAAATGTTACTGTATTTGGGAATATGATCCTAATTTCTAGAATCTTTATGTGAAACAACACGGAGCTCATTCTGCTTATTATTATTATTATTAACAAATCAATGCAAGCAATCAATTTTTATTTGTAAAAACTATATCTTACTTTGTACAACATGTTTACGAAAAAATAAGAAAAAGATCCTACATACCGTTAAACATATGCTACCTTTAACTTCTTTTTTACATTGTTGATGATAGACCGCATGTGCCCTCTTTACCTTCTGCTTGGCTTGCCTGAAAAATGACTATCTTTGCACAATCACTGTCCTTCCCTCTCTCTCTCACACACACACACGCACACACACACACACACACGCACGCACACACACACACACACACACACACACACACACGCACACACACACACACAGTAGCGGAGGATGGAGGTGTGGTCCGGGCTGGATGAGGAGGGGTCAGTTCTTCACGGGTCACCATATGTCCGGCGCTGACATGGATCCCCCTCTCACTGCACTGTGCCCACTGTACTGTCCCTGATTTATCTACGTGTGCATGTGTGTGTGTGTGTGTGCGTGTGTGTGTGTGTGTGTGCGATTGTGCAGAGGCAGTCATTCACTCCACATGAGAGAGTGGAGAGTGATATACCAGGCCATGTGCAACCAGTAATCAAGGAAACTGGACTGTAAATAAGAACATTGATGGTTCTGTGCATGTACGAGATAGGGTTTTAATTAACTATTGAACGTGGTCCTTGCAGTAGAATTTAAGCACTCATCCGCAAAAAAGAAGATAGCCTGTTAACACTTCACCAACCTTCTGCGTATGAATTTGCTTATGTAATGTTTTGATTATGACCTTGGGCAGCTGTAGTTAGTATCTTAACTGTATAATGTATTTATTTCTGTGTTATCTTGTTAACATGGTGTGTGTATGTGAAATGGACACACAGAAAACCCTGAAAAGTCAATGGGCCAAGCTCAGTCAGCCTTTAGCAGCGAGGTACGTTCTATGTACAGGGTTCACGCACTACTTTGCGGCTAACGTCATCAACATTCCCTGGGGGTGTGGTGCTAACTGTAGACACTGCTCTGTCTGAAGCTCTCTTACTCAAGATAGGCTTTAATCTGAGCTTTGTTTTAACACAATCTGAGAAGAGTTAAAGTTAGAACTACAATAAGTGAGCTGATTTGTGATCTTAAAAAAGTCTCTCGCTCAAACAGGACCATGAACGCTCATATTGATGAGTTTTCAGACTGTCTTAAAACTTCTTTGACAGTGTTTGCTAATGTGCACATTGTGTCACCACGGTAACTGCTGACAATTCCACCAATAGAGATACATGCAGAACGCTCCCAGCGTGATCTCACTGCAAAGTTTCGATACTGACCAATTAGTGTGAGGGTGGGCTAAAGTGGAGCAGAGAAAACTTAATCCAAAGATTAAAAAGCAGTTTTTAAGACAACTGAAATATTTTCAACTGAGAAAAAGATGTTTATTTCAAAATAGGCAATAACTGTCACAAAATCCCACCTTTTTAAAGCTGTAGGTGACTCAGCCCAACAGCATTTTTTTTTTTTTTTTTTTTTTTTTTTTAACATTGTGCTCAATGGCAAAAATGCTTTCTGGACTGGACATTTCGCTCACGACTTGAACTTGGACAAACATTATTGATCCACAAAGGAAATTACTTGGACAGGTTTAAGCTAGCAATACCCTTACCACATTTCTTAATAGATAAATGTTGGCGCATTTTTCTCTCATAAAAGAAGTTCTGTGTAATCGCAGATTGGTTTTAGTGGTACAATCTGGCAAAGTTGCAGCTCATTCTGCTTTTCTGATCTGTAAACTTAAAGCCACAGTATTGAACTTTTTCCCAAAATAAAAGTGTGTTTTTTGACTATTCATGTTTTTATTGCACTGAAAAACAAATAAAAACAGGCATACTTGCTGGGAGCAGGCTGCAATCTCCACAAAACAAGACCTCCTGCTTGTTTCCATGGAAATGTTGTTCCTTGGGCTATAATATTCCACAGTAACCCACAGTATGGCATAAAACAAAAACAAAAAAAAAATCTATCTCCATTCAGAATGTTCCAAAGTATGAATTTAACTTTCTATTTCCATGGAATCATGCAGGTGACTTTCCACCTCCAGAAAGTTACATACTATTACTTTAAATAACTTTTCTATCATGTGTTTATGCATAATTGTGAATACATTATTACAATTGTCATCAGTAACATCAATATTTAGGCTGACTATGACCTTACTTTATATTTGACACCTTTATTATTATTTTGACACCTTTATTATTATTTTGTCTACATCTACAAACCTCAAAAAGCTCTGTTCCACCTTGTGATGTCATGTAGTGTTAGTTTACAAACCTTTTACCTTTTGCTCAGTAGAGATCGGCAATTCCAGGGCTGAAATCATCCAAATGATTCTATTGAAGGTTTATGGAGTTTAAAAACACTGTGGAGCACTTCCTGTATCACCACATGACATCACAAGGTGGAACAGAGAGTTTTCTGTGTGAGAGAACTCAGCCTAAATATGCAGGATTTGTGTGAATGAAACAAAACACAACTCCAGGTTTGTTTATGATGAGGAAACATTTTAACATCGATCAGAAAACAGCGTAATATGAGTCCTTTAAAGGTGCACTGTGTAACATTTTGTTTGGGGTCGGTCACCATGTTGTTTCTATGGAGATGTCACTGCTCTGCCTGGAATGTTCCACAGTATGACATTAAACAGCTCTGCCTTACTTTTATTAAAGTACAGGTGGGTTTTATAGCTCAGAAATACCTAGATAAACAGGCATTCTGACTGTGAGCGGGGTCTCCAGATCTCCACAGATCTGGCCTGTAACTTGGTCTGGTTTGGTCTCCATGAAGATAGAATGGTTTAATACTATACTGTGAAACATTCCAGACACAGCAATAACGTATCCATGGAGAAAAGCATTTGACAGACCCTCCACCAGAAAAGTTACACAATGCACCTTTAAACAAACCTACACTACATCCAGTAACCTCCCTTCTCTTCTCTTGTATCTTTTCCAGGAATCCCTCCAGCCAGTGGTACCGGTACACTGCAGATTTACCTCGTGGACATAAACGATAACGCTCCTCACGTGTTTCCTCCTGAAGTGGAGATGTGTGAGCGTCCAGACCCCAGCGGCATCAACATCACGGCCATAGACCCCGACCTCAACCCCAACGCCGGACCCTTCGCCTTCGAGCTCGCCAACCGCCCAATCGATGTGCGCCGAAACTGGACTCTCGCCAGACTCAACGGTTAGTAATGTTTTTTTGTTATTGACACTTTGCAGCCTCAACACTCCTTGCGACTGTGAAGCTAATTAGAGGCACTGCTCTGTCTGAAGCTTTGTTACTGTTCAACAAGTCCCTCTCAAACAACATTACAGTCACAAAATAGCTAGTTTTTTAGTTAGTCACACTGAACTTTGTTGTTGAAAATCAAACACCAAAACGGGACACAGGCTCTTGAAAATACGTTATTTAAATATATTTTGTATTTTGTCTTTTAATTTTTTATCATATTTCTGGGTTTTGAATGACATCACAACATTTAGTATCTAGATGTTTTCTTTCGTTGAGTTTCTCCCTGGAGATTTCATATTTGCTTCGTCAGGAATGTTCCACAGTATGGCATTAAACTCCCCAATCGTTTACTATGATGCTAAAAGGGGACAAAGAAAGTGGCGGACCCTGTACCTGAAAAGTTAAGTTACATAGTGGAACTTTAAAGGACTAAATTTATTCTTGACTTCTTTGAGCTTTGAACCATCATCATTTCCTCATCAAAAACGTACACTGAGCTGTATTTAGCTTCATTTGCAATTGTTTCATTAATTCTGCTTACGAGATTGTCTCAGAAATCACTCCATTTCAGTTTTAGAGTTATTTTTAGTTCAAAAACATGAAACGCCAAAGCAAAGATACTCAAGATACATCATACTTGATTAATTTGATATTTCCTATAAAAATACAATGTAATTTACTCTCTACAAGCCAATTGAATACGCTGCAGGATATTGGACATAGAAGTTTCTAGTTTAGGAACAGAAATCGCTAATCGTTACTGCCCCCTATTGGCAGGAGTTATAGATTGTCCGAGCCTCAGAATAAATTGTTAATAACCACATAGAACAACAGGGGAGCTGCGATAATACAATTCATTCAGTTTTAGTTTGCAAGACCTGCAGCCTGTAGTATGGATGTTTAATGATTGATTGATTGCATGCATACATTTACATTTCAAATTAGACTCTGGTATATATTATTTACCTGATTTACCCCCTAGCATACAAGGTGTCATTCATACAGACACCAGCTTTTTAATCAATAAACACACAATATGTCATACGCAATTACAATGCAGTTTAATACGCGTTTGTGCAGATTTAAAGCAGATTACATTTTAATTTGATAAAAAAAAAGTTGAGGAATGTTGGATATTGATTTAGAGAAAAATATATGCATTTATTTCCCATTATGGTATTGCTTATGGTTAAAGATGCACTATGTAACATTTCTGGTGAAGGGTCTGCCACCTGGTTGTCTCCATGGTGATGCAATTGCTTTTCTGAAGTATTAAACCGATCTATCTCCATGGAGACGAGCAGGTGTCACCACAGGGTTAAGTATTGATTTGGCAATAAAAAAAAAACCAACAACACTATAGTTAACTAAGGCCCAATCCCAATTCTCCCCCTTAGCCCTCTGTCTTTGTCTTAGCCCTACCCCTTAGCCCTACCCCTCTGTCTTTAAACAGAGGGGTAAGGCAAAGGGGTGTGTTTAAACCCTTAAAAATGGGACACCCCTTTGCAGTCGCAACAATATGACATTATTTTTAAAGTTTTGAAGTATTGTGCTCCTTTTGAGTTTGTTTTAAATGAACTTTGCAAAAAGTCAAATGTTTTTTAAATTTTTTATTTTTTTTAAATTACTATACTCTGTACAACATATGTAAATCAAATTTTAATCAACTGTAACACAAAATTAAAATGCTGCAGAGGTGGACGGAGTTGTAGAGGATGCCTGGTACACACAAAAAAGAAAACAAAATGAATACATAGTCATAAACATATAGTTGTTCTGGTACCTACAAATATTATAGAATGTAATATACCTTATATTTTATTTTCAAATTCTCCCACTTTTTTGAAGCTTGTTGGGCTGACACAACTCCAACAAGTCCAGCCTCCTACAAGAAATACAAATGTGATTAATAACATGTCATTAAATAGGGGATAATTTACAAGGCGAAACGAAACAATAATATTTTAGGCCATGCATGTTCGTAATACTTTACACATTCTACGTAACGCGTATAGTTCTAAACGCGCATGAGACGAGTTACGAGGCGAAATACAGCGATATATTTGACACATTCTAACATATATGCGTATATAGTTCTTTAAGGCCATGCATGTTCGTAATACTTTACACAGGCGAAATGAAAACATATACAGATACAGCGATATATTTGACACATTCTACCGTAACGTGTGTATAGTTCTAAACGCGCATGAGACGAGTTACGAGGCGAAATACAGCGATATATTTGACACATTCTAGTCTGACATATATGCGTATATAGTTCTTTTAGGCCATGCATGTTCGTAATACCGTAACATGCGTATAGTTCTAACCGGGCATGTTACGATAAGCCGTATATGTCAGAAAGCGTAAATGCTGGCGCCATGAGTATACCTACAACTTTTCAAAAGTTACTACAGTTTTATACAACTTTTTATGAGGTTCTTGAGTGCAAATACTCACATTTGTCCAATTTCTTCCCGATTGCCGACACTTCCCAATTTCCGTGTTGGTTTTTGCTCCGACTTGCGTTAAGCCACGCCTACTCCTTTGCGCAAAGTGTGCATCTGAAAACGCTTTGCGCAGAGGGGTATCATAGCCCTTCCCCTTACCCCTTCCCCTTACAGAAAAGAGAATTGGGACACCCCTCTGTCTCTCGTGAACGCGCACAACAGAGGGGTAGGGCTAAGACAGAGGGCTAAGGGGGAGAATTGAGACGCAGCCTAATTGCAAAATAGATTACTGTGAGCAAGCTTGCCTTTCCACAGATTTGACCTATAATTTGAATCCATGGAGATAGATAAGTTAAATGCCATACTGTGGAGCATTTCATGCTATGCAATAACATCAAGATTTTCAAGGTCCTATATAATTTTCAGTTGATTTTTTCATCTTAACTTCACATCATAGTATATACTAGAGTTGTATTTTATTTCAGTCAGGAATATTTACTCAGTCTCCACCATGAGAGCTCAAAACACCTCAGCCCAACTCGTGATGTCGTCTGGTGGATATTTTGGGTGCTCCTCTGTTTTTTTTAAACAGGGCTGCAAGGTTAATCGCAATCAAACTGCAGTCACAGTTTGAATGGTTGCAATTAGTAAATCGCAAAGTCTGCATTTATTTGAGTTACAAACAAAAAATATTATCAATTTTGTACAAAAATAAAAAATAATCCTGTAGTTCAGACCTCTACAAACATGAAATTATGAAATGAGTATTATGATTCTTGTATTACTTTTATCAGTTCATATGTCTTCTCTCAAATAGCAAAAGAAAATTTTAATTCTTCTAAAAAAAAAGATCAATTCTTCTAAATCAAAATTCTGGAGAGCAGCAAAATGTTTTCACTCAAAAACCTTTGTCCAGTTGACAGAATTTAATTTTTTCTATTTTGCTATGGATCATTTTGAACAGAATCTTTCTGTCTAAACATAGAAAAATCAGAAAAATCAAGTCAGAAAAATCACATTTACATTTTTTTCCAAAATTGCGCAGCCCAACTATCTCCTAACTTGACTCATTTTGATCATTTCAGTGCTCACTTTGCCTCTAGCATGCCACTAAGGTCAACGCTAGCAGCTCTAGTTTATAACCTCATTTATATTGCGCCCCCTGCTGGTGTATTTATACTTACCAGTGGATGCTTGTATACACTTATCATACACATACTTTTTTTGTTAAAGTGCCCATATTACGCTATTTTCTCTATCTAAGTTATAATGTTTCCTCATCACAAACATACCCAGAGTTGTGTTTGTTTCATTCACACACGTTTAACACATAAACCCTGCATAATTAGGCATAATTAGTTCTTCTCTCTAACAGAAAACACTCTGTTCCACCTTGTGATGTCATGTGATAATACAAGAAGTCCTCCACTGTGTTTTTAAACTCTTCACTAGAATCATTTGGATGATTTCAGCCCTGGAATTGCCAATTTCTACTGAACAAAACGTAAATGCAGCTGTTGACTTGAACCGCACCACACACCTTACCACAACCACTTCATGACATCACAAGGTGGAACAGAGGCATTTTGAGCTTCAGAGATGTAGACAGACTAGAATAAAGTCTTTCTCAAACATGTGTGAACGAAACAAAACACAACTCCGGGTATGTTTTTGACGAAGCAACAACATTTTAACATGACTTAAACCTCGTAAGAGTCTATTTCACGTAATATAGCACCTTTAATAATAATAATAATAATAACAAATTACCAAGGTGTTCTAAAATATGCATATTAGCATCTCTCCGTTGTAAAGGTCTTTGTCAAAGTAGTGTTTTCTTTGATGAGACTGTTATCGTGTGTGTCAGGTTTGATTTATGTCTTCTCTCACAAAGGAAATTACTGCTTTTATCCACTGGCTCTTGTTTTGGGACAATTTCCTCAGCTAAAACTGTGACACTTAAGAAGACCCAAATGAGGAGGCTGTCTGCTGGGCTCTCAATAAGTCAATGTTGTAGCGGCCAATTCTGAACAATTTGCAAAAGATGTAATTTTCAGAAACTCAGGCTATTTCCTCCGCAAGAATAGTTATCAAGTCGGAGCAAAGAAGCAGAAGATTGAAATTACCAGTTGTATCAAATATTCATGGCATGTCAGATATGTCATAAAGTTATTTTGAGAACTTTGGTTAGACTTACGAAAACAGCTTAACAAGTTTTAATGTTGGAAATGGGTTCGCGCTAATGTATCCCTAGGAAATGTGTTATCTAAAAATACAGTATTGGAGTTTTTTGTTGTTGTTTTTTTAAGATTGTTCTCCATTTTGCTGAGGGTCTGTAGACTATATGTGTTTTTGCAGAAGATTCCTACAGTGCAAAATCATCAACATTCACATTCAAGTTCCATTTATTTTCATAGCTGTTGTCAAAGAATATTTTGAACTTCCTGAATGAGCCCAAAAACATCATAGCTGGTACTAAATATTGGACTTACTGGAAAAAGTCTATGATGATCCTAACCTTAAAGGAACTCTATGTAAGATATTGCTTTTAAATTATATAAACTTGAACTTTCTGTGTCCCCGGAGACTGTAATAGTGCAGACTACATACTGTTCCTTTAATAGCGAACATTTTTTATGTGAGACAGACTTGATATTAATATTCCAAGCCTGATTACAGTTGTGGAGCCACAGTCTAACTTCATAAATACAGAATACATTTAAAGGATTCATATGAAACAAGGGGAGCAGCCAAATGTGACTTTGAGTTTTGATCAGCTACGAACTCAACACCGCTCCATGTCCTGCTGCTTTGTATTATTGCCCCTGCACTCCTGGAGGAACTATTTTATCATTATAGGCGCTCTATCTGATTTCTAGTTCATTTTAAACACTTTGCAGCGTCTCAAGTTATGCTTCACTTACCTTATGCATCAGAGCATCTTAATTATTCACTACAATGAGCTTATAAGCACTTTTCACAGCTTTCAGACGGAGACGGAGAGCGGAGTCACAGTAATGTTTACAACAACTTGCATGCTAACGACGCCCTTCTTGATTCTTTGACAATAAACACTATATAATTAGATGCAGACAGCACAGACATCCGTACTGAGGCAAGACGAAAATAAGAGGGATTTTTTTCAATTCAGTTTCTGTTTACATTCCAAACAACAATAGAATTCACCAAAAAATGTATAGGCTTTTATAGTAATTCTGCCTATACTTTTTTTTTTGGCTAATTACAAGTCCCTAAATGTAATGTTTAGTGAGATACGCTTCACCTTTGATATGAGAATTGTCAAGACCCAACAAATGTTCAATCTACTGTCGAACAATTCCCCAGACACGAGCTATAGCAAAATAAATCCAGGGGTGATTTGAAACTAGTAAAGGAACTACTAAAACTAGTACCAAAACTAGATACTCATTTGAGCAGGTATCAATAGTAAAAAAAAAAAAAAAAAGTCTAAACGGGACAGAAATTAACCTTTAAAATGCTTTAAAATGATCTTGAGCGGTCTATCAGAAGAAGGTCTCATACGCCGATGGACCACTATCGACTGAGGATATATGACAGCATGGTAAAATAAAAGAAAGTACTATAATTTCAAGTAGAAAATCACATATCAGTGTTTTTTTATTATCACGATGTCGGAATCAGTATTGAGTATCGAGTCTGTTCCTTAGTATTAAAGTCAAGTATCGTGACAAAACTAGTTTCAAAGCAGATTTAAATTGGGAGTCTTTTTAGTCCGGCGTTTTAGGAAAAATAGACCCTCTTGAAAAACGTTTAACTCACACTGAAATATAAACCCTGCGTCGTCTTCCTCCAGGTGAGCATGCCCAGTTACGTCTGCGGATCGGCTCCCTCTCCAGCGGGATCTACCAGGTTCCCATCATCATCACGGACTCTGGAAACCTGCCCATGTCCAACACGTCGTACCTGCGGGTGAAGGTGTGCCAGTGCGATCACCATGGCGACTGCGTGGACATGGAGAGGATCATCGCCGCGGGGCTGGGGACCGGAGCCATCATCGCCATCCTCATCTGCATCATCATTCTACTGGGTGAGTCTGGGTTCGTGGGGTTAGAACGAATTTAGAAATCTGGGAATAGCAGACCGAGTGTATGATGGATGGTAATTGCACTTTGATTGTTCCCATAGACTTTTTGAAAAAATTGAATATTAAAGGCACTGAATCAGATTTTTACTGATTTAACATTCGAAAAACAGAGCCAGTTCATTTTAAATGGTTTGCAGTGGTCCAGAGTTGTTACCTTATGTATTCCCCATGGTGAGTTTATAAGCACATTTCACAACCTTCAGAGACAAGTGCAAAGTTTACCAGACTATTATAATGGTTTATAATTAGAAGAAGACAGCATGCAGCAGACTTATTTTTACCTGAAGAGCTGCTTATATAATATTTCTGTACTGAGGCAAGACAAATTGTATAAATATATGGGTGAAATGTCCATAACACAGCTGTTTTCAGTCCAAAAAACAAAATTAAAATGTAAAAATCCACAAAATGTTGTAATAGCTCTCAGTTGTTTTCTTTTTTGTTTTTTTTAATAGTCCCAGTGGTCATTAGCAACAGTATAGCTGATTTGCACCTTGCAAGCGTTCAAACATTTAATACTATTTTCTTCTGGAAAGTCTATGGGGAAAAATGAACCAGGAATTTAATGGTGGAACAAGTGGTCAGTGTTGAGCTACAGTGGCCGTTTAATGAGAAAGTATTTGCTTTGCTTTGTCTTTAAGGACCAAGTTGAATCACTATCTTGTTTTCATGATTTATTTCAAATATCAAAGTGGATCAGTGGAACATGCTGTCAATGTTTAAGTAGATATATTGTGTAAAATTGATTTTTGGAGCTTTTAACCATGAATCATCAATAACTCAAAGCTGTATTTGAGTGACTCGTGTTTAAGAGTGCCTCATGGCTCTTTTAGCACAAATGTTCTAAAAATCAGTAGTACACAGTCTAATGTCACTATAAATGTCATCACAACTTTTTTATTTTATATATTTTACATTTGTTTTATTGTGTCAGTATGATATGTTTAATGCTGTAAAGGACTTTGGTGCAACTTGTTACAGTTGTTTTAAATGTGCCATATAAATATAATGACTTGACTTGACAACAAGGTGCTGAGGCTGTCGTGGTGACGTCTATAGTGACGTTAGATGTTTATGCAATTTTGTGGAAGATTACGGCCAAAGGAACAGCAGCAGTCAGGTCTGTGGAGATGCAAGCCCACTCAGAATAAACACGCGTGTTGTTTCTCTATGTTTTTCAATGCAATAAACAGTAACAAATCAAGAAAAAAATATATTAGGATGCACTGATCCAGCTTTTCAGTTCTGATACCGATATCGCCTTAAAACAAAAACAAAATAAGGCAAAACTGATCTAAATGTGTTATGTAGCTGTTGTTTATCCCTCACGTAACCACAGAAAAACTTTGTAATAAATACAAATTTAAACATTATCAGACCTTTTGGGCTGGATTCGAACTGACTCTTATTACATCGATTTATACATCCAACCAGAATATCAACTGAACCGATATTTGAAAGCCAATATCCGATCCGGCAAAAGTTACATACTGTGACTTTACCCAGCTACAACAACAATAGTTTGTAGCTCAACCTCTAACGTGCACTACCAGTTTACCATTTACCATTTAATAGACTATGGATCATTGTGGAAAAGACTATAAAGTTACTTACCGTATTTCCATATTAAAACAACTACCCCGTACTAAACATACTCTCGTGTAGGAGAGCTTTGTCTTTTGTTTCAGGGACAAACGCACACACACACACACACAGATTGTATCACATTGGATTTGCTTTGTAAATAGACTAGCCGCTCTCATTTGCCTGTGCAGCCTCCAGTGTCCGTCATGGCTTTGTTTGGTGAGGCAGAGGTTTACCGTGGCTCCACTCCCAGCCTTTAATCCTCTGTGTCAAAGTCAATGGGGCACTTTTTGTGAGTTATGGCCTTGTTAACCTGCAACACTCCAGCAGCCCCAGCCTCCGCTACTGCACTATCAACACAATGTAGCACGGATCACGGGGCACAGCTAACGGCTAATGGCCAGCTAATGGTGGACAAGGGTGAAGAGAATGCACTGCTGTTTTGAGAGGAAGAATCGCTTTTTTGGAGAGTAGAGTCGTACTGGTGTTTTCAATAGTTCCGTCGATGTTTTATTGATGTGTTTATTCGCCAAAACGAAATATTATATGGAAATGAAAATATAAAAATAATTGCGAAATGACTAAATAAAAAGGAATCAGTTATGACTAAAACAGTGGCTAAAAGTTTTGAATGCCGACCATGGACTGACCAAGATCCCAATGAAACGGTATCTTTTTTTTAATTTTTATTATTAAGTTATTCACTACAGTTTTATTTTATTATAAAGTCCAGTGAAAAATTGTAACTAATACTGTTTTGATTGGACTTGAAGACATTAAAACTTAACATTATTTCACTAACTATTTTACCTGGCCAGCAAAGACCAACGTTTTGTCAAAGCTTTACAAAGACATGTGGATCTGTCTCCTTGATTTCAGACAGGATGATTGACAGGCAGATTAACCAATCAGAGAGACACATGCTCCGTTCATGTCAAAACAAACATGGCAGATTAGGAGTAAAAAAAGAAAAAAAGGGAAAAAAAAGAACACAGAGGAGAGAGAAACAGTGCAAATTTCTTCTGAATCAACAATCAAAGCACCAAACTCTTACTTATCTCAGGTAAAATAAGTTTAATATTTTGTTCTGAATGATACAAGAATTTTCGAGAGATGTCTCCTGCATTTGAGAGACGTGATACAAATTAGCAGCTGTGGTTGGACCGCCCCAAGTTACAGCACAGGTTTTTCAAGCTCTATGGCCTGATTCTTGACCCTTCTGGATTCAAACAGAGCTTAGAAGGGACTGGCTGGTCAGACAACAAACTCTTGACTATACAAGGGCTATAAAATAACATTGGTAGTAATTCAAATGTGGATTATGGTATCATTTGGACACATCAAATCAAATTTTTAAATTTTAAGTTCAGTGAGTAAATTACAACCAGATTCTTAATAACATAATACTATCTTGATTTGTAAAGTCCCTATGCATTGACCTTCTTGAACAACTTTCCTTCAAGTGTAGTTACGTATAATATTTAAATTGATTTCCCTTCTACCACGTATAGAAATCGTATACCACTTCGCAGCCTATTGTCCCCAACTATCAATAACTCAAGTCTTAAATAGACTTACCGTACTACTACGCAACATTAATATTACATCACCTCTCCTCCTTTCTGCTCGAATTGCCTCTTCATTCATATCATTAAAACATCTAAAACCCCACTGCTTTAGCTTCACTGCCTTCGCGATCTCACCAACCTAATACGCCAGCCGCCATTTTTCAACTCAGACACGCCGTAAACAAGCCCAACTTTTCAAAGGGCCAAACCAAGCAAGGGAAGCGTCTGGGGTGATTCAACTTTTACATCACCCGAACATCGCGCGCCGATCAGAGGAGAGGGCGAAGCAGAGGGCCCTACCTGATGGGTGCTTTGGGGAGAACCACGCGTGCTTTGATTTGGGTAATGGATTTGAGCGGAGTGGACTGATCCCGGAGCTGTATGTGGTATGGAGAGAGATCAGTGGGAGACGTGTTGATGTGAAAAAGAGAAAAACGAGTTCTGAAACAACAAGCTGTTTTATGGAGAAGAGATGGAGGCGTTTGAGGTGTTGGGTTTCAGGGCAGTGTGGAGTGTGATGGTGGATTCAGGCTGCTGGTTATGTGCTTTATGCAATCAGACTGATGTTGATAGTTGCTGATAGTTCTTAATTACACAACAAATATGCTTAAGAAGAGAAGCTAATGTATGTAATTAAAATGTACTGCTGCTGTGGTTATCTGTACGATACTTAGGTTATGATTGGACTGCTGATGCCACCATATACCTGGAGAAAATGTTTCACTGTTTATAAGAAATGTGTGGTTGACGAAGGACATGTCCTTTGCATTGATTAATGAACTAAAGGAGGCGTGGTTTGACGCTAGCAAAGGCTCTCAAAATGATTATGATTTCATGCAAAAACGAATATACAGAGAAGTTTGAGTAAACAGAATCGTAAAAGAGAAAAAAGCTGTTTAAATTGTCCAGTCATTCCCAAAACTCCAGCTGTTTCGCTCCATATGATGTGCATACAAATCCTTATATATAAATGTGCCTACTAAGACACTAGCAATTTAGTAATGCATGAAACAACGAAATGCCCTACTGTAGTTTTTATAGTATATATATATGTAGTATATATTGAGAAACGCCTATATCCTGACGAGAGAACAGAAAACTAAACCGGCAATCAAGAATAAAGTAGAAAACAGAAATGATAAAAGTATTTTATTTATACTATATTGACAAGAAATTAGTCTCTCTAAGTTTAACAGAAAAACAGCAGCACAATGAGAAAGAAACACTGTCCCTAGTCCATTATCAGTTCAGAACATTATAAACCCAAATAGTCCTGCCCAGTGCTTACATTTAACAACTCCAATCAGTTACATTTACTGATTTACTTGAGTAAGAAATTGTAAATTGTGAGAAAGAAGAAGAGTATTTTTCTAGCAGCATATTTTACTCCTAAAGTTTGAGTAATATATATATTTTATTGACGTAACAGTACTCTTACTTGAGTAAAAATTGTGGTTCCTCTTCACACTGAGTACGTTTACAAGTGATAAAATGAAATTATTTGAACATCTGTGTTTCTTGCACCACTCCTTCAGATATAATGCAGTTTTTTTCTTTATTTTCGTGTCTTCCTTTGAAAATACCAGATTTTGTTCATTATCCCTTCAAATTGCAATAACTTCAAATTATAAATCAGATGTTATGACAGCTCTTAATCTTACTTGAGGTGTAGTGTTCCCAAATACTTTTTCACTCTTACTTGAGTAATTCCTTCGCTCACTACTTGAGTAATATTATTACACTACAATCTTTTATTCCACTGTTCTTGGGTCATCTCCTCCTTTTATCAATGGACTAACTGCAGCGTCTGTGTACAGCTCCACTCACACCAAAGCTCTGACAGACCATTATTCACAGCACCTCTCCTGGGTCTACATTGTCCTCACTTAGTCTCTCTTCGCTTCTGTGTTCGTCATTGGCAAAAACAAAGCACTTCACATTAACTCAATCACACAAATAATAATAAAAAAAAATCCCCAAAATGATTCATTATTTACAAATGTGTTGCATAATTGATTTTGTACCATTTAATAAAGTGGTCATTATGGGGTGGTGAGATTAAAGGCGCAGTATCTGATTTTTACTTACTCTTAAAAATGTGAGACATGGAAGTAGCTCATTTTAAGTGGTTTGTAGTGGTCCAAAGTTATTCCTCACTTTGCTTATGCATTCTTCGCAACAACTAGCATGCTAACAGCGCATAAGCATTACTTCTTGTTCGCTTAAGATAAAACGCTTTATAGTTTTAGACTGACCCTAAGAGCTGATTTTGCAATATATCTTAAGATCGAAGTGTTATGGAGCTGTTATCTAAACCTCAAGTAACTACAGAACAGCTTTGTATAAATACAGTGGTGGATAAAGTACTCAGTTTTGTTACTTAAGTGAAAGTACAGATACGGGGCAAATGATTACTCAAGTAAAAATAAAAGTATCACATGAAAAAATCTATTGAAAAAAGTATTTTGATCAAGAGTTTGGCTGTTTAAGTGATTCAGTTGATTTCGTGCATTTGGTTTGATCAAAGTTAATACATTAACTCAAATTAAATGTACTAAAAATAAGTTTCCTCCGTTTCAGCAGGTCTCAAACCATAAAGAAAAGTACTTTTTACTTTTCAGTCCAGATCTCAAATGTAGTGGAGTACTGATACATGCTCTCAAATTTAGTAAAGTAAAATTGTCCATTATAAAAAATACTTAAGTATTGTACTTTTACTTTTGTACTTTGTTACCTTCCACTACTGTATAAATAAAACATTATGAGATTTTCTGGGCCAACTACGACCAGTAATAGTCTTTTATATTAATTTCTATGTCCAACCAGGATATTCTCAAATGTTTCAGTATCGGCGCCAATATCAGATACCAGTATCGGATCGGTTCATCCCTAATATCTGTAGTGGGGCAAGACAGATTTGACTTTATTACATGAAAAACTCAAAATCAAATTTGAAACATACCAACTCACATCATTTAAGTTGTAAAATGTCTTTTGGAAATTTACAATATCTTTTTATACATCCATCCATTGTATCCATTGAGTCCAATTATGTGTTCAATCTGTATTGCTGTCTGTGTCAGTTCGACCTTTTTATTTGCCAAGAGGGTTTCCACAAACATTCATCACTGTGGTGTGTAACCACCCAAAAGCGGACGCTAAAGCGGCAAATTATACAGTTTTCTCAGTGGCACAGCGGCTTCAGTCTGTCTCCCCGGACACATCGTGTTTTTTCCTTAGTGACTTCATCCACGTCACCTGTAAAAAGATGCTTAGCAGCTTTACTCAATATATTATCTGTCCCACTCGGAGTAATAAAATAGAGGATCTATGCTATGGCTCAATTAAAGTGGCTTACAAATGCGAGGCAGCCCCCCCGCTTGGATCATCCAACCATAACGTGGTGTACCTGCTGTCCTCCTGTCAGACTGTCCTGCACAGGGAAAAGGTGCAGAGGCGTGAAATCCAGGTGTGAGGTGAGGACAGTGTTCTGGCTCTCCAAGGATGCTTTGATCATACGGACTGCTCTGTTTTTGAGGAATCATCAGCCAGTATTAATGAACTGACAGATGCTGTGTGCAGCTATGTCTCCATCTGTGTTGATAGTGTAATTCCTGCAAAAACTGTATTCTCCTATCCCAATAACAAGCCCGGGGTCACGAAGGAGATGAAGAAAACCATCTTTAAAACACAGGACAAGACGGAGCTTGCCAGAATAACAAAAGTGATCCGCGTTGAGATTAAAAAAGCAAAAGTGGAGTATAAAAGGAAAATCTGTGTGGAGAGGGATGAAATCTATGACTGGCTTGGAGGAGAAAAGAAAACAAATTTTCTTAGATGGCTTCAACTATTAGAGTTGGCAAATGAATTGAATAGTTTTTATCTGAGATTTGAGTCAAATGATTTTTGTGACAAAACTACCAATTTAAGGGACAGCTCTTCTTTCACTATTGAATGTGCTCAGGTGGAAAAACTTTTTAAACAGACTAAAGTCAACAAGAGCCCTGGTCCTCACAATGTCTTGGGTAGTGTGCTTAAGTCTTGTGCTAAATATTTACCCAGTCTCTTCAGACCGTGCCTGATGTATGGAAACATTCCACTGTTGTTCCTGTGGCCAAATGCACCCACCCTAAGGTTTTTAATGACTTTAGACCAGTGGCACTCACCTCACTGGTCATGAAAACCTTTGAAAAGCTGGTGAAGCAGCAGATTTTGAATCACGTGCATAATAAGCTAGAAACAATGCAATTTGCCTAAGGAACAAATAGAGGTGTTGAAGATGCTACACTGACCTTGTTGAATCTACTCGTGAGGCACCTGAAAGCCCCCAAAAGCCATGCTCGACTTCTGTTCATAGACTTCTCTTCAGCCTTCAGTACTATCCAGCCTTATTTGCTGGCTGAAAAACTGATCTCCCTTTTCGATCTGGATTTTGTTGGATTGTGGATTTTTATCATGCAGGACAAAGTAAACGGTACCATGTCCTCGAGACTGTATTATTCTACTGGAGCTCCACAGGGCTGTGTGTTGTCGTCCTTGCTTTTTATTTTGTATACCAATGACTGCAGAAGTTCATTTAATAACAGGCATGTCCTGAAATTTGCAGACAGTACAGTAATTGTGAGTCTCTTAAACACTGAGTGTAGTCACGGACCTGTGGTGGATGATTTTATTGAATGTCGCGAATGCTTTTATTTGTCTATTAATGTGTCAAAGACTAAAGACATGCTGGTAGACATTCAAAAGTCGCCCCCTAGTGGCACTCATTCTGTAATCAGGGAAAAGAAGTTGAGTTTGTCTCTGAATATAAATACCAAGGGAAAATTATTGACAGTGCCCTACACTTTGAATCAAACACTGATGCCATCTGCAAGAAGGTGCAGCAAAGACTGTTCTTTTTAAGGAAAATTAATTCTTTTAACATTAGTAATGTTCTTATGACCCTTTTTTAGCAGAGTTTTATTGAATCTATTCTTGCATTTTGTATTGTCTGTTGGTTCGGTGCCCTCTCTGTGTCTAGTATAAATCATCTGGCTCGGTTGGTCAAAATTGCAGGTAAAATTGTAGGCTTACAGCAGTCCCAGGTGCAGGACATCTTTAACAGAAGGGTGATTTACAAGGCGCAACAAATAATGGAGAGCCCTGACCACCCGCTCTTTAAGTTAACCTCCTTCCTCCTGGGCGGCGTCTGAGAATGGCCCGGACTTCCTTTATTTCTGAAGCCATAACTAGGAGGAATGCTCTCCTATAGCTTGGATCAGTCATGGTGAAATGTGGTTACATACCTGTTCTTTTTTTGCCTATTTTTAAGGGAATGTATGTCTGCATTTTTGAGCTAAGCTTAAGCTGTGGTTTAGTGTATTATTGAATTATATAGTATGTCTACTGTATGTCTGATGCTGCTGCACAACAGTTTCCCTCTGGAACAATAATAAAGTTGCAAGTTGACTTCTTCTGCTCTGAAATGCCTATGATTCTTGTATTAGTGTAGCCATTTATATTTAATCTAATCCCAACCATGAATGAGAGAAATAAATGAGCATAAGTGTAGTTTGAGATTTCATTAAACCCTTACCTTTTAATGCATCTGCTGCAAGATATTTTAGCTAATGTATGTGTATTATAAAGGCGTGAAGGACTCATTAAAACATAAGAATGTGACCCGTTTTAGTTAAGAGTGCACGTGACTCATTCATATATTTTAAAAGTTAGAAAATACACAAAGTAGCAGTGAGTTTTCAAACAGAATTCCTCAACCTACTTATGTCAATTGTCATCAGTTCTATTCAAAATGCAGAGACAATTTATTCACAAGAAAGACAGTTTTATAAGTTTAAACATTGATTTAACAAAATAAATGTGTTATCATTAATTGTCGTACCATAACTGTTGTGTGTGTAAGACTTTTTTTTAGTAAAATGTTAAAGGGCCCATATTACGCTATTTTCTGATCAATGTTATAATGTTGTTTCCTCATCAGAAACATACCTGGAGCTGTGTTTTATTTCATTCACACGTTTAACACACAAACTCAAACCAGTTCTTCTCTTATACAAAAAACACTCTATTCCACCTTGTGATGTCATGTGGTTATATAGAAGTTATCAAACTCCATCCTTCACTAGAATAATTTGGATCATTTCAGCTCTGCCTAACTCCACTGAACAAAAGGTAAAAAGTAGCCGTCAACTTGAAAACTGCCACTGCATGACATCACAAGGTGGAACAGAGCATTTTGAACTTTGGGAGTAGACAGATTAATAACGCAGGATTATTCAAACATGTGAATGAAACAAAACACAAATGTTTTTGAGGAGAAAACATTCTAACTTGATTTAAAGCTCACAAAAGTCAATCAAGTGTAATATAGGACGTACTTTAAGCCATAATTATTCCATGAGTGCCATCTGTTCATCACATTTAGCAGATATATTTACACACAGTCCACGCTGTTTTGCATTTCAAAGCTCCTAACACGACCGATGATGTGTCCTCACCTTCTCTCACTGTTTGGTAACCACTGTCCCCGAAGCTTATCCCAGCAAATTTAGACTTGTATGCAAATGGCGTGCGCGTGAAGAATCGGGGGGCCGTGTGGATCTGCGATATGTGTGTTACATATGCAGGAGCGGTGGCGTTTGGCGGTTAGCGTTAGCCCGAAGCATCCTCTCTTTTCGCACACTTTAAAACGGTCTCCTCTTATCTCTTTTCCCACGACGCAGTGCTGGTGCTGGCCTTCGTCATGTGGATGAAGAGGCGAGACAAGGAGAGGCAGGCCAAGCAGCTCCTGATCGACCCCGAAGACGACGTGAGGGATAATATACTGAAGTACGACGAAGAGGGGGGCGGAGAGGAGGACCAGGTACGGAGCGTTATCTGTTCTGTTCACTCTAAAACACAAAATAAAATCTAGCCAAATTAAGATTACTTGAATTAAGAAAGTTTTATCATAATAAGAACATTTCACTTAAAATTATCTATTAATGGAAGAGTTTTTGTGCTTAAATTATGAAAATACATCTTGCCACACTTAAGATAAGAAAAACAACAACTCTTTGCATTTAAAATAAGAAACAAAATCCAGTGTATTCCATTGGTAGATAATTGTACTCTACTCAAATTAAGTAAAATGTTATTAATTTAAGTCATTTTAACTTACCTAGATATTGCTTTTTGCAGTGTGCCTAAAGAAGTTTTATTAAAAAAAAATCTACATATATAAATCAAAATGTCGATTGATGCAAATTTTGAGACGTCTAGGAATAAGATATTATCAAAAACCAACTGGACTGTTTACTTACTTAATTTCTGAAGCTGTGACAGATGTAGAGGTGGGTGTTGATGTTTTAGTGACGTTAGTTTCACAAATGTCAAACAAATTAAACAATTTCTCTATCTAGAAACCCTTAAAATGTATTAAAAAAAATCTTGTTTGACTACTTGACTAATTGAAAAAATAATTGATATACCTTTTGAAACTGAAAGTAAATATGAGGGAGATATCACACGTTAACTTGCCATTAAAAAAAATTTAACCACCGCATGCAAAAACAGCTAAGAAATTTATGATTTTACACCAGACGCCCTTCCACTTGAAGCTCATACTTCATTATTTCATCTCAGGGTTTTAATGAGTTTCAATTGCTCGTCTTATTCAAATTCTCGACACCATTTTACAGATTTTTGACTATTAAGAACAATAAAACAGCAAGGTTTGTAAATATTTATTGTTATAGCAAATAAGAATATGCTAATGGGGATGAAAGCGGATTAAGAAGCATTAAAACACGCAGGCCTATGTTTTAAATTATGTAGAGATTAATTTATGATTTTATCTGTTCCCGTGTTATTAAGATCTTTGGCTGGTCCCGGGGGACTTTTATGCCATTAGCTGTGTAATTTGAAGCAGAGCAATTGCCTCTTCAAATTGCTATTTTTACAACTATTTTTAATTTTATCCGTTGCAACTATAAACACTGAATATAAAATAGAGTAACTACCATTGTTACAGCTTTTTACTCTTACAATGAAGGAGATAAAAGAGAAACTGCTCTGAAAACAAACAAAAAACGATACACTTTACTACATTATTCATACATTGCAGCTGATGTCGTCAACTTTCCTTGGGCGTGTGATGCTAACCATAGGCCCTGCTTTGTTTGAGGCTTTATTAGACTTTAATATGAGCAGTTTTTTAACAGTTTTTCCGTTAGTCACTCTCACCGTTTTTGTTGGAAATCAAACTCCATGAATAGGACCATGAATGCTTGTCTTTTTTCTTGAGTTTTCAGACTATATTAAACCTTTTGACAGTGTCCACCATGGTAACTCGTAAACATGCAACCATTAGAGACACATGTAGAACACCCCCAGCGTGATATTACTGTACAGCATCAATAATCTTGTGTAAACTTTTTGTATTGCTAAAAGAAGTATTCTAGAAACCCAACTGTGCTAGTAATTAAAAGTGGAATTTCACACAGGCTCTGAAACAATGCAAAATATGTCACCAACGTTACCGTGAACGTGTCAAGATTTAAATTTACGGCATATATTAAAACACAAGAAATCTGACACATTAATTCTGACATAATAATTAAAAAAATAATGATAAGATTCGTCGTATTTTTTCCTTATGGGCCCTATTAAGCTTAATTCTACTTTTTATTATTTGTAAATATTTGCTTTGAGTCTCATTTATGCCATAGACACATAAAGAAGTGGACTAATGTAGTGTGGCGTCACCCGTAGCATTCAGCTCCAGTCAAATGAAGCTCACTGAGGGTAGCAGTTATAGGAGCAAGTTTGGAGCCAGTTTCATATTAAATAGCAAAATGTATAATGTTGTTTTCCTTATCACAAACATACCTGGATAATATCCTCCATAATCCTGCATATTTAGGCTGAGTTTTTCTCTCAAACGGAAAACGCTCTATTCTACCTCGTGATGTCATGTTGTAATACAGGAAGTGCTCCACTGTGTTTTTAAACTTCATGCACCTTCACTAGAATCATTTGAGTGATTTCAGCCCTGGAATTGCCAATCTGTACTAAACAAAAGGTAAAAGGAGCTGTTAATATGAAAACTACCGCTACATGACATCATAAGGTGTAACAGAGCATTTTAAGCTTTGGAAATGTAGACAGACTAATAATAAAGAGTTACTCAAACGTGTGATGGAAACAAAACAGAACTCCAGGTGTGTTTTTGAGGCGATAACAACATTCTAACATGACTTAAAGCTCACAAGAGTCAATTTTGCGTAATATAAAACTTTTATTATGCTTACTTAAACTTTTGTAAATTCTATAGCCAATTATAAAATGGTGAAAAACACAAACCTTACTCATTTGCAACAGTGAAGTTTGGCTTTAAGCAAAGAAAGAACTGAAAAAAAGAAAAAACTCATTTGAAACTAGAATAAGGAAAAGTGCTTTGTTCTATTTCATTAACAAATGAATTACAAGAGGATGACTTTTACATGAAATGCTCCATTACATTCCACATTTACATTCTGAGTCTTCTCACATCATGTCTGATTCTAAACAAAAAAGAACAACCAGCCATTCTATTTTTACAGATTTGCAAATAACCCCAAAACTCGGAAACAGACCCAAACAACCCAAGGACTTAACTTTTACATGTCTTATATCACTAATCATATCTTTTCTGTATATTTTTGGATACAAATGACAGTAGCTAGAATGACCAATATGAAAAAAACAAAGCTATTATTATGACTAGGAAGCTGGAATGTTCTGGGGGAAAAAATGTAAAAATCTTCTCACAAATGTTAATGCTTCTGGACATTTAAAAATGAATTGAATGTCAAAATTGAGCGGTGAAACAGCTTCAGTGGAAAACTTCTGTCCAGTTGATAGAATTGAATTTTCTTTTACTATGTTCTGTTCACTTTAAAACACATGCCAAAGACAATTTATTGAAAAAAAAAAAAAGAAAAACTGTTTATTAAATCAAAATGTCAGCAAATTTTTTTTTTAACTATTTCTGATTTCCGTCAATTCTCTAATTAGAAACCCAAATTGCGCATCTAATTACAATTGCAGTACTTATAGGTACTTTAAGCTTTAAGCCATGTTATAATGTTGTTACCTCCTCAAAAACATACCTGGAGTTGTGTTTTGTTTCATTCACACATGTTTGAGTAACACTTTATTATTAGGATGAAGCTGTAGTTTACCTTTAGTTTATTAGAGCTTGTCAATTCCGGGCCATCCAAATGATTCTAGTGAAGGTGTATGGACTTTAAAAACACAGTGGAAACACCCGTATTACCATATGACATCACAAGGTGGAACAGAGTGTTTTCGGTTTGAGAAAATAACTAAGAAAAAACTACTACTTTATTAAATCAAAATGTCAAAAAATAAAAATGTAAACAATTTCTGATTTCCACCAATTCTCTATCTAGAAGCCCAACCTGTATTTACAATTTCAGAACTTAAAAAAATTAAAATTAGATCTTTTTCTAGCTCCACTCTTACATTTGTGTGTTGTTTGTCAGGACTATGACCTGAGCCAGCTGCAGCAGCCGGACGCTCTGGAGCCGGACTGTGTGAAGGTGGGGATCAGACGACTGGACGAGAGGCCCCTGCACCATGACCACCAGTACCCCATGCGCTCTGCGGCCCCTCACCCCGGGGACATCGGAGACTTCATACACGAGGTACGCTTCAGAAGTGACCAAAACATGGACTCTCTGGTTTAGTTAATATCGCTTTTCCCGATGCTCAAAGACTCTACAAGTTCGTGCATTATTTATTCACTTCATATATCGGGGCCTCCTACAAACACCAAGCACTCACACTACGCAATTTGGGTGAAGTGTCTTGCCTAAGGACACAACAACACTGGGGTTCCATTGTGGATAAGATCAGGCTTTGACAAGGATGTTTGCCACAGTGCGTCAGATCTTTATTAATGCTAACCTGGCTAAAGTCAGATTGTTATTAGAGCTAATGAGGTTAGCTCTGTTATATCCGTCTGGAATGGCTCCTGTCGATATTGTTCGGGAAGAGGAGGGACTTTCAGTGGAGTTTTAACCAATCACAGCAGCAGCCAGTTGGCATGTTTCTATAATAAGACAATATGATTCCTGCTCGTACAAGATGGAGCCGTGTGAGTTCGAAAAGTCAAATCTTGTGATAATAATGCTGCCGTTTTGCGCAGCACGTATTCAGAACCTCTGAAGTTTCTGGCTTCATCTCGCTCTCTTTCTGCCACTTCTCTCTCTCCCCCTCCCTGTCTCTCTCACTTCCTATCTTTGTCACTCTCTCTGTCTCCCTCTCTCTCCCTTTCTATCTCCTTCTCTCTCACTGTCGCTGTTTTTCACTCTCTCTTTTTCTCCGTTTCCTTCTCTCTGGTTCCCCTTTTCTCTTCTCTTATCGCTGTCCTGCTACGACCTTGCACTCATTAGTTTCAGCTTCCTGTTTATAGACGACAAAATTTGAGGACTTTGCCTCTTCAGAATACGATATGTTGTTTAGAATTGTTAATCGTCATGGTAACAGTGCTAGTACAGGACATAGTTTGTATTTGTGCAGAGCTCTTTGGACATGGCGGACTGTCGGAGGAGACACTCGGCTGAAACAGCAGCTCAGAGGAAGTGATGCATCTCACAAGCTGAAAAACAAACTTTCCCTTTCTCTCTGTCTCCCTCTCTCTTCCTTTCTTTCTCTCTCTGTTTCCTTCTCTATCTCTTTCTTCTCTTATCTCTGTCCTGCTGTGACCTATTTGTCTTTCTCTCTCCTCCTCCTCCTTCTCCCCCACCCTCACCTCCATTCTTTCTCTCTCCCCCCCTAATTTCTCTCTCTTCCCCTCTCTCTTTTTTCCTTCTTTCTGCGTCTCTCTCTTTCTCTCTCTTTCTGTGTGTGTGTCCCTCTCACTTTCTTTCTCTCTCTGTCTCTCTTTCTCTTCTCTTATCTCTATCCTGCTGCAACCTATTTGTCTTTTTCTCTCCCCCACCTAACTTCTCTCTCTTCCCCTCTCTCTCTCTCTTTGTTTCCCTCTCTCTGTGTCTCTCTCTTTCTCTCTCTTTCTTTGTCTCTCTCTCTTTCTCTCTCTCTCTATCGCTCTTTCTCTTCTCTTATCTCTGTCCTGCTGCGACCTTGCACCCATTAATTTCAGCTTCCTGTTTATAGATGACATTTTGAGTACTTTTGCCTCTTCAAAATGCAATATGTTTAGAATTGTTAATCGTCATGGTAACTAACTGTCTTTACCATGACCACCACAAATCCTCACTCCTCTCCTCACTCCTCTTATCTCTCCTTCTCTCCTCTGTCCTCTCCTCTAGTCACTGATGACCTTGTGCACTTGGTACAAAATGAGCCGGAAATCAAAAATCAGATTCAAAGTTTCTGATTAATGTTTTTGGGGGGAATTTCGCTCCCCCCATGTCCCTCTCTCTACTCCTCTCTTCCCTCTCTCTTTCCCTCTCATCTTCCCTCTTTCTCCCCTCTCTCCCACCTGCTCTCTCTTCTCTCTCTCTCTCACCTCCCTCTCTTTCTATCCTCTCTCCCCCACTCCCACTCTCCTCTTTTCTCTCCTCAATCCTCTCTCTCCTCCACCCCCTTCTCTCTCTCATCCTTCTCTCTTTCCCCCACCCCCTCTCTCCTCCTCCTCCTCCTTTGTTTCTCTCTCTTTCCCTCTTTCCCCCTGCTCTCTCTCCATTCTTTCTCTCCTCCTCACTTCTCCCTCTTCCCCTCTCATCTTCCCTCTTTCCCCCTCTCTCCTTCTGCTCTCTCTCCATTCTTTCCCTCTCCTCCTCCTCTGTTTCTCTCTCTTTCCCTTTCATCTTCCCTCTTTCTCCCCTCTCTCCTTCTGCTCTCTCTCCATTCTTTCTCTCTCCTACTCCTCACTTCTCTCTTTTCCTCTCATCTTCCCTCTTTCTCCCCTCTCTCCCCCTGTTCTCTCTCCATTTTTTCTCTCTCCTCCTCTCACTTCTCTCTCTTCCCTCTCTCGCCTCTGTCCATTTCTCCATCCCCCCTCCTCCTCTTTATTCTCTCCCCACTCCCTTTCTCTCTCCTCCACCCCTCTTCTCTTTCTCCTCCTCCCTCTCCCTCACGACCCTCTCTCCTCTGTCTCTCTCTTTCCCTTCCATCCTCTCTCTCTCTCTCCCCCTGCTCTCTATCCTCCCTCCTCTCCTCTCAAAACCATCAAAGCGTGTTTTGAGAGTGTCCGTTTACGTCTTCGC
The DNA here is from genome assembly GCA_029959045.1 of Taenioides sp. WSHXM2023. Lineage (NCBI taxonomy): Eukaryota > Metazoa > Chordata > Actinopteri > Gobiiformes > Gobiidae > Taenioides > Taenioides sp. WSHXM2023. The sequence continues at coordinate 6,165,622 of CM057095.1, read as the reverse complement.
TGTTGGATTTAGCGATGGTGGACTTCTCACAGGTTTCTCTTTGAATGGAGCTCTCCTTCAGAATAATGTGATTTAACACGATATCAGCGTCTCTTCCTGTCTGCACCAGGCTCACCAGGTCTCCCCTGCACTCCCCGCCGGTTTACTCAGTGGGTAGAGTCCGCCAGATATGTGCCCAAGTGACTTTAGAGTCTTCTATAAATAACATGGCAAGTCTAATCCTTGGGTTGAGGTGCAAAATGTTCCAAATTAATGGTATGATTCAAATTTTAGTGAAATGGTTAGCGGTAGAGATGCAGTAATCCAGCTTTTTTCAGTTCTGGTACAAATATTTTAACTTTAAAGTGGAACTAAACACTGGATCAAGGTACATTTGCAGCTGGTTATAAAGTGTGTGCTGCCTCCAGTGACCACTGAAATTTCAAGTACTACGTGACATCACACAGGACTGTCCCGATTACAGCCATTTTTCGTCAATATCAAAACACAAAGCAGAGGGCCAATAGAGGGCCATAGGCTGGTGGTCAATAATTCAAGAATGTGAATTTAAAACAGGATAGAATGAGCCCCCAGACCGTTATTCATGCTTAGATCCTCAATAGAACACACTAAATATTTGATGTCAGGCTTTATCAAGGTAGATTTTCAAAAAAATATATACATATATTGTAAAAAGTACTGCTTAAGGTAATATGGGCCAATTCACCTAGAAGTCTGAGGACCATAGTTTGGAGATGCCTGTGTTAGACCAGTCACACTGTTCCTTAAAGTCACCATCTGTAAGTTTGTTTGGTTTATTAGATTTTTTTTTTTTTTTTACACCAGTAGATGGCAAATGTGAAGACTCCGTGGTTGTACAGGTTAGCAGAGGCTAGTAAGTGTTACACGCTAGTGGTGTTTCGCGTTTGTAAGAGTTAGTAAATGACAGGGTATCAGTGCGAGATGGTCCCGTTCATGGTGGAGCTCTCCTGCTGTTACTCTGAAGACCGCTTGTGTTTACTGTTGGTCACAAAGACGGATCGCAGACTCAGCGAGAGGAGCGCTCACTCTGAGACCAAGATTTCAAAATATCAAACAGGCATTATAGCAGCTCATCTTTGGTCGCAGACAGAAGTTTGATCTTTGTCCCTGTCTCACTCCTACACAAACCATTTTTAGCTACGACTCACGATTCAGAAATCATTGCAGACTTCCAAAATCATGCAGAGGGCACCAGCTTAAGTTAGCAGCTCTATCTGAAATGTGGTTGTAGGAGGAACTTAGATCTTAAATCCCACTTTAAAGGCCCCGTGCCTGTTATTTCTTGTAGTTCATGAAAATACCAAATTATGCAGTGTATATTGTAAAAGCAAAAATAAAACATAAAATCACTTTGCTGGACGAGAACTATGTAGAAGCAACTACCAGGGACATTCATTTTTGTCCAGTGAAGCATGTAGTTGGATGAGAACATGTGGGAACAACCCCTTGTGACCATCCCAGACAGTAGTTTGTCTGTCGTGGTAAAACAAAAGAGTGAGAAAAGGGATTTGCAGGGACTGAACAGTTCAAACTGAAACTCATGGTTCAATAGTTCATTTCAGATACTTATTTCCTTTAAAAAAAAAATACATCTAACTAATCAAAATTGTGATTTTAACTTGCTGTATAATGGGCCAAAGAGTTGTCTGACTCTGCTTTCATTGTAGGGAGTATTATACCTTTGATGGATAGGCCAGATAACAAAGACTGAGCTGGATCTTCTTTTTTCTTGGTGCCATAGTGCAATTTCTCTAGCAGCATTGCATAAATTAAAGTTCCAACACTGTGAGACATTCAGGACCAGTAAACAGTCTTAAAGCATTAACTTATCGACTGCTGAACTGAGAATAATAATAATAATAATAACCTGATTTACTCATTTCCTCTGGTTCAAATCCAATACCCGTGTAGTTAGCATGCATAGAGATCTGTACACGCAATTTAAACCGATAGAAAACGAATATGGAAACTCGCTCCAATTGATTCTGCAACATACGAACAGGCCGCTATTACTGCTATACATCTCTGACCTGCAATGTACGGGTTAACTCACCGCCAGCTCACTGTTAACACCCACAGCGAGGTTGCCGTGGTTTCCTAGTACATGCCCTGTCCCTCTAACCCGGGCCTGAACCACTTAATTGAAATTCGCTTTCATTTTCCATCGCTGACAGCCACAGCACTGCTCCTCCTACACTTAATCAGATCATATTTTTGCACAGGGCTCGATAACTAGCTCATGTCTGGAGAGAGGGAGAAAAAGAGAGAGAGAAAGAGGGAGAGAGAAGGACCCTGGGGCGTGAAGAACCAAGATGGCCGCTCCGCCTCTTCCTGTCAGCCGCTGTATTGTTTGTTATACCCAGCGTGATTGTGTGTGTGTGCGCGTGAAGCCATCTGCCAAAGAGTGCTCTGAGTAACGAGGGGGGCTGTCAGACTCACCACCGGTTCATCGAGACGTCTTAATCCTCTATCTCTCCTCTCACGCTCTATCATTTCCTCTCTTTCACTCTCTTTTTGTGTCACTCTACAGTATATGTTCTTTCCTCCCTCTTGGTCTCTCTCTTTTCCTTTCTTCTCTTTCTTTGTATCTCTGTGTTTCTCTTTCTGTGTCTCACTTTCTCCCGCTCAGTTATCCCTCTCTCTCCCCTTCCCTCTCTCTCTTCCTCTTCTCCTCTCTATCCTTTTCTCTCTCTCTCCTTTCTTCTGTTTCTCTGTACTTCTCTGCTCTCTCTCTGTCTTTCTTTCTCTTTCTTTATCTCCTCTCTCCCTCTTTCTTTCTCATCTTTTTTGCTTTCTCGCTGTCTTTTTTCCTCTGTCGCAGTTATTCTCTCACCCTCTTTTTCTCTCTTTCCCTCTCTCCAACTCTTACCAAGTTACAGGTTAGATCAGTGTAGAGGCAAGCCAGCTCACAGTAAAAAAGTATTCTGACAACTAAAAATACTTGTACTTTAACAAATGCAAAATAGACAGAAGTGTAATGCCATACCGTGAAACATTCCAGGCAAATTAAACATATCCATGGAAACCAGAAAAATCGGCATAGTGTACCTTTTTATTATAATCTGTGTTATAATGTTGTTTCGCATCACAAACATGCCTTGAGTGGTTTGTTTCATTCACACACACACACACGGTTAGGCGGAGTTCTTCTCCCAGATGGAAAACACCCTGTTCCACCTTGTGATGTCATGTTGTAATACAGGAAGTGCTCCACTGTGTTTTTAAACATCATACATCTTCACTAGAATCATTTGGATGATTTCAGCCCTGGAATCACTAATCTCTATAGAACAATAGGTCAAAAGTAGCTGCTGACTTGAAAACTACCGCTTCATGACATCACAAGGTGGAACAGAGCGTTTTGAGCTTTGGAAATGTAGACAGACTAATAATAAAGGAAACAAAACACAACTCCAGGTATGTTTTTGAAAAGGTAACAACGTTTTAACATGGCTTAAAGCTCACAAGAGTCCATTTTGCATAATATAGGATCTTTTTTAAGAAGTTTTAAGTTAAGTTGCACACTCCTATAGTCCAGCATCAGTCATAAACCTCCTGGTGCTTTGGTTCAATATGTGAATGTGCAGGTCAGCGCCTCCGTCTGGCCCGGGGGGCACTTGACATTTCGGACAGCAGTTCTGAGTCCTCGTTTCAACGGAGTCTCCACGGTTCACTGAGCTACTTTCTGTGGATGCTGTGTTTTCCTACGCCATAGACTTTACTCCGCCGTCTCTATAGTAACCGCCCTGGATTATGCTTAATCCTATAGCCGACATGGCCAAAGCATTGCGGCTCGCCGGACCGTAAATTGTGCTTTTCTTGGAGATGTTGCAAAGCGTGGGCTCCGGTACTGTCATGTGGAAAATCTCCCTCCAAAAATGTCCGTCGCGGTGGTTGAAAAGCAGCTGGAGGTGAACCACGGGGCTTAGTGGAGATTTCAGTAGTCTGTGTCTGAAGAGATGAGCGGAGAAGTTCAGGGATTAGAGGGGGATACAGAGCTAATGTGAATCTGTCTGGTATATTTTGGACAAGATAAATGAGTTATGATGGGCTGGGGTACTCACAAAATCCTCAATAGACCCTAAAGCCATAGTGTGACTGAAATAAAAGCATTTTCATTTTGGTTGTCTTTATTGCACTGAAAAACTTTTGTGCTTCCTGTGAGTGGGCTTGCATCTCCATAAATCTGACTCTTACTTAGTCTGGAGGAGGGCCTCTTCCTGCTTGTTTCCATGGAAATGTTGTTCTTTTGGTTATAATCTATTTTCATTATGACATTTGTCTTTGTTTTACCTTTACTGTACCTTTAAGTTTACTTCTTCATTTGTCATTATACGCCAAAGTTCAATATTGTGAGTTTTATGACATTGCCAACAAAGTAATATAGCCTATCGCCTTTAAACTTTAGTTTTTTTTTATTATTATTTAGCAGTAGTAGTTATAGTACTTTTAGTTGTAGTAGTAATTATAGAAGTAGTAGTTGTTGTGACTGAAGTATTAGTTCATTATTCACCAGTATGAAGTTGTAGCAGTAGTAGTTTTTGTTGCTGTAGTAGCAGTAGTTGAAGTAGTATTATGTTGGTTTCTTAGTCAGTAATAGTAGTATTTTATTTATAATAACAAGAATATTGATATCTTTTGAGCTGATGAGGGAGATTAAAACAATATGTTGTTAGTAAAATTATTATAAAGAGTTCAACACATATGCAATGCTATAATTTGTCTTTAGTTTATAAATCCACTTTTTATAAGTATCCAGGATTTTTGGATAAACCTTGTTTAGGTAATTACATCATTGGTTCTCAAATGGTCCTTAAGGCTGCATCTGCACTTTCACATACAGTATACCACATCATCATAAATCTGAAACTAAAACTGTATTTGGAATAGACCAGGACTAAACCTAGACTAGACCAGAACATAACCAAGTCTACATTGAGACTAAACCAGGATCAAACCAGCACCAAACCATGTGAATGTGAAGAGCTCAATTTTGTACACATTTTTACAGATACTGGAGAAAAAAAAAAAAAAAAAAAAAAAAATACGAAAGTAAAAGTCTCACATAAAAAGATCTACTTAAGTTAAAATATTAAACTATCCATTTAAAAATGTACTTAAAGGGTAAAAAGTAAAAGTTTTTATTTGTATGTTCTTTGTTCAAACTACAAACATGTTAAAACTGAGCTCCTCAGCCTTTTCAGGAGGTCTCAGACTATAATAAAAAAAATACTTATACTTTTCAGTTCAGTTGAAAAATGTAGTGGAGTAGAAAGTACAGATACCTGCTCTAAAATCTAGTGAAGGAAGAGCTTAAGATTTGGAATTTTAAATGCCGAATTTCTCTTCTTTGAATTTTTTACTCTGAAAAAACATGTCTGAATTATTTTTATTCTGAATTGCAGTTGCTGAAATTTTAAGTGTATATTTTCAAAGTGTTTAAAATTCAATATAAAAAATATCACATGTTAAATATTCAGCACAAATATTTTCAAGCCCTCAAATTCAACAGTTAAAATTCAAAGTGTGAAATTCGCAGTGAAAAAAATTTGCAGGAAAGATCCAAGATGCCAAGGCCTAAGGAATCGATCCAAAGTGATCCGATCTAACTTAGTAACAAGCAGGAAATGGTGCAGTGAAGCGATCTGATTGGTCAGAATTAGCCTCATCAAAACCTTGTCTGTTTTATTTGTTAAGTGTAAACCCCGCCCACAGATGAGAACCATTAGGAAACAGCCTCTGTCCTCGTCACTCACAGAATCGATTGCTTCTGCCTTGGCATCTTGGATCTTTCACTGTGAATTTTGCACTCTGAAATTTAACTGCTGAATTTGAGGGCTTGAAAATATATGTGCAGAATATTTAAAAGCTGAAATTTGAAACATATTGAAAAAGTATATTTAAAATTTCAGCAATTAAAATTCAGAATAAAAATAACTTTTCAGAGTTAAAAAAAAAAAAAAAAGATTTTTGACTATCAAGGACTTCTTTGCAAGCTTCTGAATCTTTTCTTCTATTGCAGTTTTAACAGAAATTGTATTTGGTGCTGGTAAAATGTTGTAAAAGTAACCTTGTCAAAAAAGTGAGGCTGTTATTATTCTCTTGCTTAGTTCACTGACAGTGGTATAATACTCTACTCATATAAAAATCAATCAGTCAATATTATTTCTATACAAGAAAGTCCTAGTTGTTTCTCTGTCAAATTTTCATTTTCAATTTGAAACATATTGAAAAAGTATACTTAAGATTTCATCAATTAAAATTCAGAATATAAATAATCTTTTTTTCAGAGTTAAAAAATTCGAAGTGAGAAATTCAGTGGTATTTAAAATTCAAAATCTATTAGAACAAATTATCTCCATAAGATTTCACTCAAAAATCTACTGAAGTAAAGTACCTAAAATCTTTACTTAAATACAGTACTTTACCACTTTTACTTTTAGATGTTTTCTCATTTATCCCAGTGATTAATTGTATTCTTTTAAACAATTTTGACTACCTCTACCACAACAACAGAACATGTTTTAATATCAACGCAGCATTGTTGTGTCTTATCTATCTATATTTGTCCCATAGTGGTTGAACTGAAAGCTAAAATGTACAGAGCATAAAACGGATTTTGTTTCTTTTATACCTTTTTAATCCTGCGTGAAAGAGACAGAGCCCCACAATATTCGCTCGATGTAATGAAAACATTCTTTTGACTTTCTTATCATTGCGAGCGATTTAACAAAAGCCCCTACTGCACACGGAGAGAGAAGACAAAAGACGCATAAGGACACTCCAATTCTCCCATTTTGCTATGCGGAGGATGTTAAACTATTTCGCTATATCTGCCAATAGTTAAATTAGCTTCTCAAACAAATTCTTGAGGTCAAAATAAGTCCACGGTGCGCTGCCTGCATCTAACTGTAAACCGTTTTATTGTCCGAAAAATCAGTAAGTGCGCGGTTGGTATGCTTGTTTTTGTTAGCTTTATTGTCAGGGAAACACGGCTATGGTCATTGAAAGTGGCGAAAAGCTTATAAAGAATTTTGTCAGAGAGTGAAGAAGAAGGAATTGCACGGTTATCATGCTAATTGTTACTAGTATCCAATTTTTTCCCATGTATTTGAGCAAAATGTGTCTTCCCACAGTACGGATATATTGTATAAGCAGCTCTTGAGGTCAAAATACGTCTACTGTGTGTAACTGTAAAACATTTCATTGTCCGATAATCAGGAAGTGCCCAGTTAGCATACTAGTTGTGTTTAGCTTTACTGTGAAAGCTAACGGAATTATCTTGAGGTCAAAATAAGCCTGCAGTGCACTGTTTGCGTCTAACGGTAAAGTGTTTTATTGTCCTCTAATCAGGAAGTGCCCGGTTAGCATGCTAGTTGTTGTTAACATTAATTGTGGCGCAAAACTCTACTCTAAAACTCAAAACGCATCATGGGAATACTTAGGATGTTTGGAACGCATAAGGTATAACTTTGGTCCACAACGCACAGTTTAAAATGAACTAGTTTTGTTTTTCACGTTTTTAAGACGGTAAAAATCCGATACGTCTCCTTTAAAACATACCGTGGTCTCAAAGTCATTCTAATGGTTTAATCCAAATCCGTACACCATCTGTAGACTCAATAATAGACGCTTTTCTCTAAAAGCCTCATTCAGTATCTGCGCTGATCTCGGTGAAATATTTGCAGTGAACTCAATTAACCTAAAAAACTGCTTACAATTATTTTTGACTATCAAGGACTTCTTCGCAAGCTTTTGAATCTTTTCTTCTATTGCAGTTTTATCAGATTTATCAGTGGAATGTCTTCTTGTTGAGCTGAAATTGTGTTTGGTGCTGCTACTATGTTATAAAAGTAACCTTGTCAAAAAAGTGAGGCTGCTATTATTCTTATTCTGCATGTTTAGTTCAATGACAGTGGTAAATACTCTACTCATGTAAAAGTCAATCAGTCAGTGTTAGTCACCAGAAAGTCCTTGTTGTTTCTCTGTCATGGAGAGAAGGGACAAGATGGGATGGGGGTAACGTTAATTCTCAAACACGTTCTTCACTCATGGTTCAAAATCGGGTACAGGCTAGGTGGCAGAGTGGTTAGCATTAACTCAAGATCTGGAGATGGGTCCTTAACTGGTTGTTCTACTGACCCTGAAGGATTGGTCAAATGTAGAAGACAAATTTCGGTTTGAATTTTTTGTCTTAATTACATAATACCTAACTTGCTTGTCTTCATGGAGATGTTAATTATTTGCCTCAAATGTTCCATGTTGTATTATATAGAACTTATCGATCTCCATGGAGACAAGCAGATAACACCAAGTTACAGGATAGGTCATGTCTGTAGAGAGGTGACCCCACACATACTAAGAATGCATGTTTTTCAAGGCATTTGTTGAGGATTAAAACAGTCAATGTCATATTTTGGAACGTTCTACACAAAGCTATATCATCTCCTCAAGAAGTTCCATAACGCAGCTTTAAGTATTTACCAAGCCTGAGTCATTCTTAATAAACTATTTGTTGATTATGTCTTTCTACATGCTTTATTAAGACTTTTTAGGGTGTCGTTATTATAAAGTTTTGCTGAAGTTTCTCTTCTGCATTTAACCCATCCTTCAACGCCACTAGAACAACATCTTAGGACCACTACAGGAAGTGCTCCACTGTGTTTTTAAACTCCATACACCTTTACTAGAGTTATTTGGATAATTTCAGCCCTGGAATTGCCAGTCTTTAGTGAACTAAAGGTAAAAGGTAGCTGTTAGCTTCAAAATTACAGCTTCATGACCTCACAAGGTGGAACAGCATTCTAACATGGCTAAAACCTCACAAGAATCCATTTTGTGCAATAAAGGATCTTTAATTAGTCACTAAGCGTGCGTCACTTCAGAATGGTTTCATCTGCTTTCTCGTACTCATATATATCTTCTACCTCTTTTGTTCTTCCAGGGCCTGAAGGCGGCCGACAATGACCCCACAGCGCCCCCTTATGACTCCCTGCTGGTGTTCGACTACGAGGGCAGCGGCTCCACGGCGGGTTCCCTCAGCTCCCTGCACTCCGGCTCCAGCTGCGGAGACCAGGACTATGACTACCTTGGAGACTGGGGCCCGCGCTTTCGCAAACTAGCCGATCTCTACGGAGGCGGGGACGATTAGACCACGCCCCCCTACCATCGAACCGCCCGACTACCCCGTTGTACAATTGGCTACGGGGATGTGAAGGGGCGGAGCTTCGTTTGGGGACTATCTGATGTTATAAAGTGGAAGACAAGGTGCGTTTTTGTATGGACCACAAGACTTGAAATGAGGGGACGATGACACCACGCCCCCTACTGTTGGACCGGCTAACTTACCCCATTGTCCCATCTGCTAACGGGGCAGTGCTTACATTGGGGTACCACTATAATTGTTTTGAGGGCATATCGTGGAAGAAGAGGTGCTCCCTGGGCCTGGCTGCCTCTTGAGAACTTGCTATGCTAACACCCAGGCTTGCGTTCCACAGCCAGGGCTAGCATTCTCCAGACTAGAATGAATGACATACGTTAGCTGCGAGCTAACTTTGAGAAACAGGACAGTGCACTGAGTTTGGATATTTTCGGATATTACAGAAGGGAAGAAGCCAGTGGTGGTTGGGAAACGTTAGCGAATTAGCCTTAAGAGGTGACTGTCACTATAAGCCCTCATGTGAAGAACTTGCTATACAAAAAAACAGGACTAGGACTAGAAGGTAGTACTAGAAGTAGGCTGTACATGAACCCGATAATAAGAACCACCGCCTTAACTACAATATGCGAGAAATTTAACTGTTTATGTCATTTCTACAAAGAATTTTAAGTTTCCGTTCAAAAGTTCACTCGGACCATGGTTCCAACCAAGTTCATGGCTATGCATGTTATCTTCAATTTGTAGAGCGCCTCAGTCAAATATGCAAAGTCCATTGTAAGACCACTGTTTTTGAGGCTATGCAAAATACTCTCTGAAGGCTAGTATTAGCTTGTAGCATCTGCTCTTTGTAAGCCGCACAGATAACATTATGTGCATATAACTGGTTTTAAAGTTCTGCTATTGCTACGTTAAGCCTCACTTCATACGATTTCAGGCACAAAATAGACTTGAAAAACATTTGTCTTTACTTAGCAGGTTTGCCTCTCCATAGACTTAACTAGTAACAACCTGATGGAGGGCGTACACCACCAACTTTTGCCCATAGAGATGTTCCTGCTTTGCCTGCAACAATTCACTGTAAAAGGTTCCAAAGCTTGGCTTTAAACTAGACAAAGTTGATGTAAAGCAAAATCTTAAATAGCCTATAATTGTGAAATTGGGTAAAAACAACACAATAAACAACATTTTGACTTAAACTTTTCTGGTGGAGGGTCCGTCAATCCCTGTTCGCTATGAAGATGTTATTGCTCTGTCTGAAATGTTTCACAGTATGGTATTAAACCTTTCTATTTCCATGGAGACCAGAACCAGATCAAGTTACAGGTCAGATCTGTGGAGAGGCGACCCCGCTCACAGTCAGAATGCCTGTTTTTTAAGGTATTTTTGAGTTATAAGACCACCTGCAATCAAATAAATGTAAGGTAGAGCTGTTTGATGTCATACTGTGGAACATTCCAGGGCAAGCAATGACATCTCCATAGAAGCAAGCAGGTGACAGACCCCCAACCAAAAAGTTACACAGTGCACCATTAAGTCTGTTGCATGGTAGCTGTCTTTTCCCATACGTACCCATTACAATACCATAACGCTAGCTATGCCATAGATTTCGCTTACCTTCTTGCTAGCTTTACTGACGATCACCTCTTTTGGCTAATCCGCTAACCGTTCCTGACCGCCACCACCAACGTTGCGGCCCCCTGTAGACCTTAAGCGCTACGACAGCCATGTTACAAACTCATCTACACTTGAATCTCACAGAACAGGAGCACTGGGTTCAATCGTGCCTTTTGTACATTCCTTTTGATTGTGTTTCAGACAGTCCCCCATTCTATATGTTGCTTTAAAGCTCCCGGCATTTTCGAAGGAGGCCAGGAGGGGGCGCTATGCCATGATATGGACTGTAAACGTGTGTGTGTGTGTATGTGTTTGTATGTATGAGGCGCGAATGTATTTTCACTATAGAAGACACTGGATGGACACTAGGGGGCAACGGCCACTAAGGGACAACCTTGGACAATGCTACCAGCAACAGTATGTCTTCTCTGCATAGCTCTGGGTTTTATTTCTACCACTATTAGCATTATTAGCATTAACATTTTCTTTTACTACTCTTACTGTTACATAATTGTATTCTTGATTACCTACAAGACACATATTCACTGGTGTTACGTCTGCAACTAGCGGCAATAGAGCTTCAGATCTGTCATTCCTGGTTATTTATAATGTTTTTGTTTTGTTTTTTCATATTAGTGGCAATTTAAAGATGCACTATGGAACATTTCTGGTGGAGGCCTGCTTTTCCCGTAGAGATGTTATTGTATTGCCTGGATGTTCCACAACATATCTATCTTGTATTCACTTACTGGTGTTTTATGAGGTGATAGAGGCTCAGTGTTTAGAGCTGCCTCGCCACAGATCTGACTTGTAACCGTAGAATGTATACGACGCTTCCGGCTCCGTCAACTCTAGTTCCAGTTGACTTGACATTGCTTTACCCTTGCTATTTTGGTCTTAAAATGTTCGTATTAACCCGCTCTACATGACCCTTGTGTTTTTATTTTGCTATTTTGTCCTTAAATCAATTCCTATTCCTAAAATGGAAATGGCTCCAGATTTGCTCCTATAACTGCTAGCCTTGGTGAGCTTCATTTGACTGGAGCTGAACACTGGGCGACGTCACATTCCTTAAGTCCACTTCTTTATACAGTCAATGCTTGTAACTTTGCCTTTTTCGTGGCATCTACTTCTCCGACGTAGATCCATTTAATGTAACACTGCGGAACATTCCAAGCAAAGCAATCGCATCTCTCTGTATATCCATAGGTTTATCACTTGTAAATGCATATAGTAAAACGTGTGCTTACTGAAATACTTTGTTAATTATGTAAAAAGTATGTAAAAAAACACAAAACAATTGAGGATTTGAAAATAAATTGTTTCAAAAATTCTAATTGTATTATCAAACAACTAAAATTTAACTCTCAAATTCTGTGTTAATGTTACACAATCCCAATTACACGATCAATATCAATATTAGAATTAGCAAAAAGAACACATTGGTATTTAGAAATGGATTATTCTAACCATTCCAGCATTTACAGTACTGAGTATGGGAGCATTTGACCGTATGTAATCCTATATCTCTGCTGGACCTGTCTCTTGTAAAGGTCACTGTGCTTGCTCATATTATAAAACTGTTTGAAGAATAATATTATTTTCTATTTCTGACCTCAAACACGCCCGGTTTACTCTGGCCATGCGTTTGTGGGCTTAGAGCCATTCCTGCTTTGCCTGTGTAAACAAAATAGACCAATATTCTCCAGTCTCTCTTTGCAACGTCGTTCACATATGGAAATGGAGAATAGTGAGTAAACATTCATTCTGAAGTGCTATAGGAGCCCACTTTGGCACATACGAGTACATGTATTCAGTGGTTATGGCATGGTATTGATACTTTGCAGCTGTCGTCAATATTTCCTAGGGGTGTGATGCTAACTGAACGCACTACTCTCTTAGAAACGCTGTTACTCAAATTAGACTTAATCTGAGCTCTGTTTCAACACAAACTGACCAGAAAGAGATTAATTAAAATGATTTGTGTGCTTAAACAAGCCTTGCACAAAAAATTACAGTCACACTTTTTCAATTTCAGCCACTTTCACCTTTTTGTTGAAAATCAAACACCTAAATGTAACGCTCGTATTGATCACAGGCTGTTTGTGTTGTTTAAATTCATTTGTTTTGCTTTTCTAGAGTTTTCAGACTAAACTAAAACATTTCTGACAACTGATCATTTTAGTAATGTGTGCGTTGTGTCACTACGGTAGCTGTTGAACATTCCGCCAATAGAGATACATGTAGAACACCCCCAGCGTGATGTCACTGCAAAGTATCAATACAGAATGTTCATGTTTGGATTAGCAAGGCAAAATGTGATTCTGTGAAAGAGATGGTTGGAAAAAACATGAAACCGGATTGGTCACAGTGAATGTCATTGGATAATTTTAATAACAGATTTGAATTGCAAATTGAACAAGCTCGTTAGGCAAATTCTCCTTGGTGGATATAGAATTACCAAATTTGAAATCGAGAAATCAGACACTGTTTGTAAATATAAAATGCATTCAGTGTTTTTAAGCTCCATGCAGTTTCACTAGAATCGTGGATCATTTCAGACCTGGAATTGCAAATCTCTACTGAATAAAAGGTAAAAGGTAGCTAAAACTACCAACTGATGACGTCATAAGGTGGAACAGAGCATTTTGAGCTTCGGAGATGTAGCTAGACTAATGATAAAGGATTACTCAAACGTGTGAATGAAACAAAACACAGCTCCAGGTATGTTTTTGCATTCTATGTGACTATAGTCGATAATATTTCAAAGTCTAGCCATTTATGTTGTTACTTGCAGGAAGCGTTAAAATTATTAGATCACATTAAATGGTTGAAATATTACATATAATAAATTCTCAAAATCAAATTAAAACTGCTATCAAAGCTGCTATTTTAATACTCAAAGTTGGTTATCATAAAAAAAAACTTTGTGTATATGGTTTATTTTAAGATTATGTTTTTGTATGTAAGCATTTTGAGGGTTTTTGTAACGTAAGTATGAAAAAAAATCCAAAATACACATGCAAAAAATCATGACCAGGCTTCCAAAATCCTTTTAAAATCTACTAATGAACCAACTATCTGAATTATGAACAAATATAGAATCTCTAAGCCACTAATACCACTTTAAAATCATTACCGTAGACGATTTGCAGAAAAGGCTAGCGCTGCTGTAAAACCTCTGCTTAGTTCACTGGGCTGAGACAGATGCATATGGTGTAGTATTTGCTTATTGCGTTTTCATATTAAAACCATCTGGGAACACGCTGCCACATTAACAAAACATAAGTGTATGCAATTTGGGCTCAAAGTTTTTTTTAAATATTGAGTGATCATGTTATAATTGTATGATATAGTACGTATTTTAACTCTATAAGAAAATAAGGCTTGACATTGCTAACCTTTTGTCAAATTGAGAAACTACGATCTTACCAGTTTATATTGTTTTTTGTTTGGTCAGAATTGAATGTTTTTTTCCCATTATTGTGAATATATTTTGAATTTTAGTCAGAAAAAGGTTCAAAATTTTTAAAACAAAAGCAACATTAATGTTAGTTGTGGCAAAATTTAAAATGTACTGCTATTAAAAAAAATGTGCTTGCTTCTATGGAAATGCTATTGCTTTGCTTTAAAGTTCCATAGTATAGCAGTAACTTTACCAGTCTCTATGGAAACAAACAGGTAATTCCACCAGGTCAAGCTGCAAGTCAGATCTGTGGAGAGGCAAGCCAGGTCACTGTCAGAATGTGTTTTTCAAGGTATGTTGAGCTATAAAACACCTGTAATTGAATAAACCCAACAGAGATACGTTTAATGCCATACTGTGGAACATTACAGATGAATCAATAACATCTCCATGGAGACAATCAGGTGGTGGACTAATTCTAGAAAAGTTACATAGCGCACCTTTAACAACAAACAGTAGTTAGAGAGTATGTTGATATATTTTGATGTCCACATTTTTTCTCATAATTTGAATTTATTTAAAATTTCAGATTCCAGTGTATCTTTTTTCACAAATATTTCTATTTTTTTTCTATTGTATATTTTTTCTCCAAATGACTTTGAATTCTTACTGAAAATCCCAGAGCTGTGCAGAGAAGCTTTTGTCCGAGTGGCTTCCAACGCTACTGACGAAGACATGTACAGAACCTGCTATAGAACGCTAGACCTTTTTAGAACATTTTTTTTAATATAATTTGTATTTTCGTTTTTTTTCATATTGCTTTTGGATCACATTGTAACTTATGCAGCTGATGGCTTGAGGGAGTATTCAGTCCTTGTATTTTAGTAGCATTGGTACTTCTGAGCGGGACCCCAAGGCACTGCAGTGGTGCGGTCTGCCTTAGCGTCTCTGTTACTCTCACAGCTACTCACTGTAAAGTCCAAAACGTGTACAGTACAGACATGTATTTTTTCTCTCGTCGATCTTTTGGCTGTGGTCTATGCTAATCTCCTGGATCCTTGTATATGTGTCATTTGGATTACAGATTAAAAAACTTTTGCATGTTTTTATCTTTTCATTTTGGAGAGAGATAGTTTTTCAAATGATTCAGTTAGAAGGGGGAGGTGACAGAGGGTTATGCAAAATTTACTTCTGAGATTTCTATAATTTGTAATGTTCCCATGCCTGTAGAGGTGTTATACATCATTCGTGCATGTTTGAGTAATCTAGCGATCTCTCACGGGCCTTATTCGAACCCTCCTTACGATTAACAGTACAATTCTATCCAAAGTTCAGCCCGCAACCCTACGTCACCCATACTCCCACTCGACAATTTAAAAAACAGAAACTACATGCTACAACTTCACCAACCTGATTTGATGTGCAGTAGTTTCATTAGCAGAATACATGCGGATTGTAATGTGATAGCGCTCTGAAGGGGGAGCGACTTAACCCTGGGAGACTCAAAAACGAAACTGTGAAAAGTGTTAAGTGTAATACCCCCTGTTTTTGGTAAATCTGGGTGACACAAAATAGGAAAAATAAATGATGGGGGAAAAGGGTGGCAAAGTAAATTATATCAACATCAAGCGATATCCGATTTCTTATTGCTGTCGTTCACTGGATATTGATCTCGTATAGATAATATTTGATAAAGGCCAAGCATTTTTATCGTGGTCACATACGGTAGTGTGAAACTGAAAACAAAACAAAAGGCTCAGTTTCAGGAAATTAAGGATGGTCCAATATGAATTACATCAGCCGGTATGATATCCCATATCTTTCAAAAAATTTGTTACGGCAGGGCTCTTCAAGGAACGTTCACACTTTAACTTTCCTTTGAAGTTCCTATATTACACAAAATTGACTCTTGTGAGCTTTAAGCCATGTTATAATGTTAACACACCTGGAGTTGTGTTTTGTTTCATTCACACATGTTTGAGTAATCCTGTATTATTAGTCTGTCTATATCTCCAAAGCTCAGAAGGCTCTGTTCCACCTTATGTCATGTAGTATTTTTTGTATTTTCAGGTTAACAGCTGTCTTTTACCTTTTGTTCAGTAAGGATTGGCTATTCCTGGTCTGAAATCATCCAAATGACTCTAATTGAGGTGTATGGAGTTCAAAAACACAATGAAGCACTTCCTGTATTACCACAGGACATCACAAGGTGGAACAGAGTGTTTTCCGTTTGAGGGAAGAACTCAGCCTCAGAACAAAACAAAACTCAGGTATGTTTGTGATAAGGACACAACATTATAACATAGATCAGAAAATAAAGTAATAAACCCTTTAAAAAATAACATTATATTTTCTGGGATAATATAAATTGTTGTACTTTTCGTTATCACTTTATGTTTATTGCTCTTTTATAGAATAACCTAAATCTTCGTAAGTAATATCACCCAAGGGTTTATTTCTCAGATTTCATTCACCAATACCAATACTCTTAGCTAAATTACATGGTTATAGAAGGCCACTGAACTGCCCATATCTGTAGGTCAAAGATATTTTTCACTTCAGACTCCCTGGATGGACAGACTTAATGGTAAGGACCTGAGGAATTGGGAAACTTCCAAGGTGAACAAAGATCTCCTTCAGCGTTCTTGTGTGTTGGAGTTATGAACTTTTGCAATCGCTGACTTTTGCATGACTTAAAATCCTGGAAAAATAACTGAATACAAAAATAACAGCCACCAAATTCCCCAGGCAATAAGTCAAATATTTATATCAGATGTTACAGTGCGGGTTTTGTTGCCTGGGATTCAGAAAACACACTTCTCCAATGTTTTTTTTTTTTTGCAAAGATGAAGATGAAGCTCCCCGAGTTCAGATGAGCGTGATTGACAAGTGGATTAGCCAATCAGGGACACACATGGTTTGTCTATACAGTATCAAAAAAAAATATGTCTGGAAAAGTTCTGAAAAAATACTACATGGGACTGAAAAACAGCACTACACTCTGCTGTGAATCTGAGGTGAGAGAAATGTCATTTTGTTTGTAAATCATAGGTAACCAATGAGCTCCTTCATTTCACACGAATCACTGAAATAAACTCATTTGATTGGACGGTACGCTTCAAGCCAACAGAAGGACCAGAGATATTTATATAAGACCGTACTTGCCTGTGATAGACACATACTTTTTATGTATTTATTTATCAGGTCAAGTTATTAAGTCAAAGCAATGTACAGAAAAAGGTACAGTTTTTTTTTGTTTACACCCCACCCCCAGATCACCAACCCCACCCTTAGAACTCAAATCACCCACCCTAGCACCCATTTAGCGCCCACCCACAACCGACCCGCCCTAGTCCTACACAGATGACATATTAACTACGATACATACATATTCTTAGGGTTAGGAGCTCAGTCACACGGGAGGAGCTCGGAGTAGAGCCGCTGCTCTTCCACTCGTGGCTCGGGCATCTGTTCCGGATGCCTCCTGGACGCCTCCCTCGGGAGGTGTTCCAGGCCCCACCGAGAGGAGGCCCCGGGGAAGACCCAGGACACGCTGGAGGGACTATGTCTCTCAGCTGGCCTGGGAACGCCTTGGGGTCCCCCCGGAGGAGCTGAAGGAAGTGTCCGGGGTGAGGGAAGTCTGGGAGTCCCTGCTTAGACTGTTGCCCCTGCGACCCAGCCCCAGATAAGCGGAAGAAAATCGATGGATGGATATTCTAGGGCTGTATTTTAGTTTTAATCAAACCAGAAGAATACATACTTTAAGATGTGAGTCTGGTCACCGGTGAATCCCCTTTTTGTAAATGGGGGTGACTGACAGGTGGATCGGCCAATCAGGGACATGCATGGTCTGTTGTATCTGAAAAAAGAAAGGATGAAAAAATATCACGGGGGGCTGAAAAACATGGCAGATTTTATTTGTAAATGATGTGACCAATGAGCTCCTTTGTTTCACATGAGTCACTATAAAATAAACAAATCTGATTGGACGAACAGAGGGCATGAGGACCAGACTTTATTTAAAAAAAACAAAGAGATATCAGTCCAGACTTGCCAGGCAAATAGGAGCTGAGATGAATGTTAAGAATAAAATAAGCAAAATATATGTAACAACTGTGATAAAATGCAATAGAAGTTGGATTAAACACACACACACACACGGATGCAAAATGTGCTGCAAATCTTGGGAATTCCCTGCAGAGGAATGACCCTAGGCTTTGGGAAACTTCCAAGGTTATCAACAAACATCTCCTTCTCTGCCCTTGTATTGGAAATAAGCAGCAAAAACAAAACCCTAGCTGCTTTTTCTATGACTGAAATGCAGACACAAAAATAAATTACAAAAATATTTTCCTCCAAATTCCCCAGGCGAAAAGTCAAACATTCAAATTAGATGCTCCAATTCTGGTTTAGCGTTTTAGCATTTTTAGCATTTCAGTCTCTACAACATGGACTTCTGTATTACCAGTGGTGGATGAAGTGCTCAGTTTTGTTAAAGTAAAAGTACAGATACCAGAGCAAATACATACTTAAGTAAAAGTAAAAGTATCACATGAAAAATATCTACTTAAGTAAAAGTATTGAAGTACTTGTTTAAAAACGTAGTTCACGAGTAAAATGTAAAAGTATTTCGCTCAAATTTTGAGAATTTAGTGATGCTTTTCTCCATGGAGATGTTATTACTTTGTATGGCTTTAAACCTTCTATATCGTCATGGAAACTAGACGAGACTAAGTTACAGGTCAGATCTGTGGAGAGGCGACCACGCTCACAGTCAGAATGTCTGTTTTTTTCTATGTATTTTGAGCTCTAAAACCAACTGTAAATGAGCGCTGTTTAATGTCACACTGTGGAACATTCTAGACACAGCAATGACATATCCATAGAAACAAGCAGGTGATGGATTCATAACACAAAAAGTTACACAGTGCACCTTTAAGCAGTGGCTGAATGTAACAAAGTAGTAGAAGTAGTAGTAGTAGTAGTAGTAGTAGTAGTAAAGTATTGTACTTAAATAAAAAAGAAAAAAACATCTGTACTTTACTTGAGTACTTTTTACTTTTACTTCACTACGTTTGAGAGCAGGTATCTGTACTTTCTACTCCACTACATTTGTGAACAGGACTGAAAAGTAAAAGTATTTTTTTATTATTGTCTGAGACCTGCTGAAAAGGCTGAGGGTTTATTTTTAACACGTTCATAACTTGAGCAAACAAAAACACAAAGAAAAACAGCTGTAAAAAAAGAATTGATTCAGTTGTTTCAAAATTCAGCACAAATCTGTATCAGCTTCTCTACATTTGAAGTTTCATGAGCTCTCAAAATCTACATGAAATACTTTTACTTTTTACTTGTGAAGTACATTTTTAAACGGGTATTTTAATACTTCAAATTGACAGAGTTGTGTTTCAGTTTTTGTTTTTGCAGAAAAGAGGGAGCCGGGAGCCACTGTCGGTCTGAACGTTCATGTATGTTAGTGATTCTTTTACTTTAACTTGAGTATTTTTTTGCTTCGGTGTCTGTACTTTTACTTAAGTGACAGAATCAAGTACTTCTTCCACCACTGCCTTTAAGATGAATAAAACCGAACTAATAGCTGTCTGCCCACTTCATTACTGGTCCTTTCAGCCCAAACCCAGGCTCCGTTTCATGAAAAAGTACTTGTACATGATAATATTGTAACATTATTGGGTTATTGGAGTACCACACAGGTTCAGAACACGGAGGGCCTCTTTGTGCAGGATATGTTGTACGTTTGATATGAATATTTGAATTCATTTCACGCTCAGCGGACCGGAGCGCACGCAGATCATTTCAATATGGTTTTGGACATTTCGTATTTTTTATTCCACAGAAAATGGACTGTCCTCAGAGTGACCCTCGGATTTTTTTTATTTTTTTTTTCTGGTGAAGTGAAAATTGTTGGTGTGTGAAACTGGAAATAATGGTCTCCTCTCCGTAGATCTGATCTGTAATTTCGTTTGGTTGCATCATTCATGGCTATACTGTAAATTGGTAATATGTGAGAGCTCCACTGTGTTTTTAAACTCCATTCACCTTCACTAGAATCATTTGGATGATTTCAGCCCTGGAATTGCCGATCTCTACTGAGCAAAAGGAGAAAGGAGCTGTTAAATTGAAAACAAATCACAAGGTGAAACAGAGCATTCTGAGCTTTGAATATTTGGACAGACTAATAATATAAGAATTACTCAAACGTGTGTGAATGAAACAAAACACAACCACGCACACACAACACAACTTTTTGATCCTGTAGAAAATGGAGTGTTCTCGGAGTAAACCAGATTTTTTTTAAAGTTTTTTTCTGGTGTAGTGAAAATTGTAATCTTTATTATTATTCTGTCTACATCCCCAAAGCTCAAAATGCTCTGTTCAACCTTGTTGAACAGAGCATTTGTTGCTGCAAGCAGTAGTTTTAACAGCTCCTTTTACCTTTTGCTCAGTAGAGATTGGCAAGTCCAGGGCTGAAATTACCCAAATGATTCTAGTGAAGGTGTGTAGAGTTTAAAAACACAGTGGAGCACTTCCTGTATTACCACATGACATCACAAGGAGTGTTTTTAGTTTGAAAGAACTCAGCTTAAATATGCAGAATGTGTGTGTTAAACATGTGTGAATTAAACAAAACAACTCCAGGTGTGTTTGTGATGAGGAAACATTATAATCAGATAATCAGATCAGAAAATAGCACAATATAGGACCTTTAAGATTTGGATGGATCGTACAGAAAAAAATGTTAATAATACCAAGCTTGACTTATTACTAATATTTTTCTTTTATATACCGTCATTTACTGTAGATTCTGATTCTCGCTCACACACGTTTCCATACACACATGTGGTTAAACGTGTTTTGGTTCAGCTACATAAAAATATATTCAGAGATGAGCAGCCAAAAATTGTACTCAAGTAAGAGTAACTTTACCTCAAAATAATATTACTCAAGTAGAAGTAGTGATCCAAGAAAAAACTAAAGTAAAAGTAAAAATGTATTTGGCACAACTACTACTACTAAGAGTAACTTGGGGATGTATCTGATTTGTAATTTGAGGTGAATGCAATTTGAAGGACAAAACTTTAAATGAATGATCATTAACCAAAGCTAGTATTTTCGAGGGATACACACAACAACGACTAAAACTACATTCTATCTGAAGAAGCAATGCAAGAAACCAAGAGATACATAATGTGATTTAAAGCTGATGTTTAAATCTTTTATTTCTTCGACACTGTCCAAGGTCCACACGCATTCAAGCCTTTTATTCACAGTTCCAGATTTAATAAAATAATGTTGATTACAATGTTTGTGTGCAGAATTTTTTTCCCTTTTCATTTCTGAATTGCATACGAAGCTATTCACAGTTTGTTGCATTGTGCGAGTTTGACCTGACCCGAATTAAATAAAGGTCTGTTTCTGTCCTTCCAGATAAAGCTTTATGCATTCAACATATTTTTTTAATCAAAAGTTAGTAAAGGGTCAAAAGCCATGTTATTATTATTTTATTCACTGCAGCTGACGTTTCAGGGCTATTACTGAAAAAAAATACAGAATAGATGAAATGGTATGTGGCCATACCAGCTCGTCAAAGCCTGATGTCGTCAGATCTCTGAAGCTCAGCCAGGCCTGGGTAGGATTTGTATGAAATACCGCTGGAAAAATCAGGTGCCACAGGGGGGCGCCAGTAGCAGTATGAAAGTGTGAGTGTGTGAGTGCTGGTGGTGGTTGGAGGGGCCGATGGTGCAGATTGGCAGCCTTGCTTCCGTCAGTCTGCCCCAGGGCAGCTGTGGCTATAATAATAGCTTACCACCACCGAGTGTGGAGTGAATGAATAATGATCTGTAAAGCACTTCGGGTGTCTTGAAAGGAGCTGTATTAATGCAATGATTAATGAATTAATTAAAACAGTGACTTTTATCCAGTCCAGTCAAAATGGATTCAGATCAAAAGCATTGGAGGTTTATGGAGACTGAATAGGGACAGATGGACTGTACCAGCTAAATTACGGTATGTAATTAGTCTTACAAACCCAAAACGAAACCAAAAAAAACTTTGGTTTTGTGTGTGAGGGGCTATTACAGTATGGCATTAAATTTATCCATCATATATCTGTTCAGTTATAGATGTTTTTATAGCTCAAAAATTTACTTTAAAATCCTGCGGTGAGTAGGATCTCCTCTCCACAGATCTAACATGTAATCTCGACTGGTTGTGTCACCCAATGTGTCCTTGAAGATAGATACGTTTAATGCCATACTGTGGAACATTCCAGGTAGAACAATAACATCACCATGGAGAAGGGCAAGTTTAAAGATACAGAAAAGTTGCATAGTGCATCTTTAAATCACATTTGAGTTTGAAATAGTCAAAGACACACTGAATCAATATGGGCACACACAAAAAATTGCAATAAATGTATAAAAGATATATTTCATGCTAATTATGTGCCCGTTTGAATGACAGTTGCACAGTTACCATGGTGACACAAAGCACACAATAGAAAAGACACATTTGTAGGTGGTTGAAAAAAATGGAAACACCTCGCCACTAGAAATGTTAGTCCACTTATGAACTACGTATACTTTTTTATATTCACGGCCGCAGAGATGTAATAACAGCGTTTAGATAAAAACAAAACAAAATAATAACAATGATATAAAAAATAGTTTCCACAATAAAACCAGTTGAGAAGCAGACGACTACAGCTGTTCATTGTCCCTATAGTGTAATCCTATATCTTTACATATTAAATGGAGAGTTCTTGGAAGAGCCATAATCACTATTGTCACTGGAGAGAAACGTATTTAAGATCAATATAAACAGTGCACTAAATGGTCATCTGATCCTCTGCACAGACTTCATTATACCAGTGTGTTGTGGGATCATACCAGAGGTTTTTTTTCATTAGCTATTGATCAGCACTGCTCGTCTCCATGGAGATGTTAATGAATTGCCTGGAATGTTCTAGTTCTTTGTCTTAAGAACTAGAAGAGCGGTTCAGAAGTCCCTATGATGAGAAACACAGCAAGGCCAGTTACGTCGCCCGGACTGGCGTTACCGGGAGCCCACCCTGGAGCCAGGCCTGGGGTGGGTAGTCGACAGCGAGCGTCTGGTGGGGTCCTCCTCCCGTGGACCCACCACCCGCAGGAGGATCCATAGGGGGCCGGTGGCAGTGGCAGTCAAAGGCAGGGGCCTCGACGACCGGATCTCCGGACATGGAGACCAGCTTTGGGGACATGGAATGTCACCTCGCTGGGGGGAAGGAGCCCGAGCTTGGGCGGGAGGTTGAGCGCTACAGACTAGATATAGTCGGCCTCAAATAGGTATTCCATCTACAG
This sequence comes from Taenioides sp. WSHXM2023, assembly GCA_029959045.1. Taxonomy (NCBI): domain Eukaryota; kingdom Metazoa; phylum Chordata; class Actinopteri; order Gobiiformes; family Gobiidae; genus Taenioides; species Taenioides sp. WSHXM2023. Next base: position 6,142,065 of record CM057095.1, on the reverse strand, counting down.
TATCTATCTACATGGAGGGTATGGTTTTAACGTTCTGTTTCCATGGAATTGTATAGGAGACGTGCCATACTGTACCTTTTTTGTTCAAAACTGCAAAACTGCAAAAAAAAAAAATAAATAAATAAAAATCTATATCTAAAAAACTGAATTATGAATTAAGAACTAAATAGCTTCTTGTAATCTTAAGTGAATAACGTTGTGCAAAACCCAGAATATTCAATGATGTTATTAAAGACAAGTATTAAACCAAAGTTACCTTTTCTGTATCTGCTATATTCTCTCACTTTCACATCCTTGAAAACAAAACAGTCTAACAAAGTTGAGTCCATTATATGTGCTCTCGAAGTCTAATGGAATGTATAGTAAGAATGGTTATGTGGTATATGTATACGTAATGTATGGTGGAAGTGCATTATGTGTAGAGTCACAGTAGCAGAAATAACATGGCTGACTGGTCTATGTACAGTGTATTAGGAGTTAAGGACAGTGTTTGAGAGAGTATATCCCCAGTTTCAAAAACAGTATCATTGTCTGTATATAGTTCACCACCAAACTGTTTATTTTGAAATTTTGGTGCGTAACATATGCATGAAAATTAATTAAAGATGCAGCGCTTTTTTCCCCCCCAGTAGAAATGTATTACATAAGCAGCTCCTATATTATGCAAAACTGACTCTTATGAGCTTTAAGCCATTTTATAATGTTGTTACCTCCTCAAAAACATATCTGGAGTTGTGTTTTGTTTCATTCACACATGTTTGAGTAATCCTTTATTATTAGTATCTCCAAAGCTCAAAATGCTCTGTTCCACCTTGTGATGTCATGAAGTGGTAGTTTTCAAATTAACATCTACCTTTTAGCTTTTGTTTAGTTAAGGTTGGCAGTTCCAGGGCTGAAATCATCAAAATGATTCTAGTGAACGTGTACGGAGTTTAAAAACACAGTGGAGCACTTTCTGTAATACCACATGACATCGCAAGGTGGAACAGAGTGTTTTCTGTGTGAGAGAAGAACTAAATGTGCAAGGTTTGTGTGTTAAACATGTGTGAATGAAACAAAACACAACTCCAGGTCTGTTTGTGATGAAGAAACAGCCAAATTGAGACTATTTTGAGTCGTCTGCATCTAATTCTAAAGCATTTTTGTCATCCATGCACCAGGAAGTAATGTAATGTGCTGTTAGCATGCTAGTTGTTGTTGTCATTTATGCATCACTTTAGCACAGATTCATGTGTTCCAGGCTAACCATCGTGAACCGTAATGAAATTAAAATAACTGATTAAAGAATCCTCAAATACAGAGAAATCTCAAAATACAACCTTGGGTGAGTAAATGTGGGAGATGGTGACATGCTTAAAAACACTAAAAAGTCAAATTTGCATAATCTGCTTTAAATTTGCAATCGCCTTCAAGTTAGCAGTTCACAGGCAAAACATGGGGAAATACAGAGATAAAGCCAACTTCGATAAAAACTACAAAACCCAAGAATGATCCAAGCTCCTGGTTCAACTCCAGGGCAGTAGCGGCATGTTCTGAAAGCAAACTTCTTGTACAGCGACTCCATGTTCCTCCAGCCCAAACCTCCTTTCCTCTGGTTTTACAGTATCTCTCCTCAAACAAGCCCAGAGAACAGTGTGTAGGCTGAGAGAAAAAAATAGTTCCCAAGGGCCTAAGAACTCCTGTATCCCTCCTCTCTCTCCATCTGTCTGTCTGCAGGCGGAAAAACACGCCATGATGAGCCTTGTGATCAGACGTATATCAGGAACAGGCTTGGCACACACTCGAAGACATCACACATGGAATTCTGTAGCAAAGAACAAAAAGGTAAACAGCTCTACAATTTATTTTTTATTTTAAAGTAGCCATCGTCTGCTCTGCCAAAAAATATTAAGTAGAATTATTTAACTTTTTTCTTTACTACACAGTTCCATATATCTTGCGTCATATGTTTGATGTCTTCTGTATGTGTATAAAATGTAGAAAGGAGTAAAAATAATGTTTACATTTTCACTGCTAGTGCACATTCCTTTACTAATCTGGTGCAACATTGAAGTGAGAAAATGAATTTATTGATCTGAGTCAAGTGCAGCACAGCAGGAGGACTGGTCAGGAGAGGCCTTAGATCCTGTGTCTGGGCAGTGTGAGGAGAGGAAGAGCCCACAGGACAAAAGTGTCCCTCCTTTGTATCCTGCAGCATCACAACAGTGTCCAGGGGGAAGCAGGTGAACATAAGGCAGGTGATGAAATGGTCCTTTCGTAGGGTCTCAGAGTATTTCCTCTAGAAGGTCTTCCACTACATTTGTTTCCACATTTGATATAAAAAGCTTGTAACAATTCAAATGTCCATGGCTAGCTCCTTAACTAACCTCCCCAGCTAGCCACTTGCAGGGTCTCCATAGATACAGGAACAATAAACATTTAATTTCCTTGAGCTGCACATGCTGCGCTTCATAGTTGGTTAAAATCTCATGATATACTGTATGTTAAAAACTGACCTAAAAACAGGAAGTTTCAAGGATTTTCAAAAATTGGTCAATGCTCAGTTAGTGGAAAATGTGATATTTTGCTGCATTCATGAAGTTCATGAACTCAACATTATATATATTATATTATATTAATAGTATAGTTAAATTCACTGACTGGCACACATCAAACTGCAATAATGTAGATTTAGTGAAGCATTTAGTGATGATATGTGAGAATACAACAGGGACTGGTCAGCCAATGTAATTACAAATGGTAGCTTTAAACCCATTCAGACGAAACAAATGAATAAACTAATACATTCTCAAATTCAACAGTGAAATTCTCTTAATGCCAAAGTTTTGAATACTTTTTTTTGCATGTAACAGAGAAGTAGTAGTAGCAGCAGCAGTAGTATGTAGTATGTAGTATGCAGTAGTAGAGTGTATTAACGCAGTATAATGTGGGCTGATGAAGTGACAAATGAGCTGTGTCCCTTCTCCACTGGTCACTGAATCATCTCTCTCTTCCTCTCCCTCTTTCTCTGTTTCTCTCCTCTTCCTCCCCCCCTCTGCTCTGTTCACTGAATTGTCTCTCTTCCGCTCCCTCTTTCTCTCTTTCTTCTTCCTTCCCCTCTCTCCAGTGTTCACTGAATCCTCTCTTTTTTGCTCTCTCTCCACTGTTCACTAAATCATTCTTTCTCTCTCCTCTCTTCTCTCCCCCACTCACTCTTTCTCTTTCTCTCTCTCCTCTTCCTCCCCCTCTCTCCTGTTCACTGGCTCACACCCCTCCTCTTTTTCCCCCTGTTCACTGATCACCCCCCTCGCTCTCTCCTCTTTCTCCCCATCTCTGCTCTGTGCTGAGTCTTTTCTCTCTGCCTTTCCTCTCTCCTCTTCCTTCCCCTCTCTCTCTCTCTCTCTCTCTCTCCTTGTCCTCTTTCTCCATCTCTACACTGTTCACTGAATCACCCCCCCCACACACACCTTCCCCAATATCTCTCTCCCTCTCTTTCCTCTTCCGTCCCCTCTCTGCTCTGTGCTGTCTCTCTCTCTCTCTCTCTTCTCTGTCCTCTGTCCTCCCCCTCTCCCTCTGTCTTTCTCTTCTGTCCTCCTCCCCCTCTCTGCTCTGTGGTGGGTCTCTCTCTCTCTCTTTCTCTCTCTCTCTTCTCTGTCCTCTTCCTCCCCCTCTCCCTCTGTCTTTCTCTTCTGTCCTCCTCCCCCTCTCTTCTCTGTGCTGTTTCTCTCTTCACTCTGCTACAGTTTCTACACAGACATCCTATCACTGCAGCTCCTGCCTGCTCTCTCTCTCTCTCCTCTTTCTCCCCCTCTCCTTCTGTCTCTCTCTCTCTCCTCCTCCTCCTCCTTCCTCTTCCTACCCCTCTCTTCTCTATTCACTCTGCTACAGTCTCTACACAGACGTATCTCTGCAGCTCCAGCTCGCTCGGCGCTCAATAACGTTCAGCTTTGTGTTTGTGTCCAACAGCTCCAGAATGATATTTCCCCCGAGGTGCGTTCACAGGAAACAGGATTTTCAGCCGTTATGAGAAATACAGCTATGCTTAGGTGCCACTCTGACCTCATCGCCCTCACTTATCACCAACTACAAGAACAGGAAACGTGTCCGCTTTTTTGGGTACCATTTTTCAATATCATAGCTTAGCATAGTTATACATTTTATATAAGGAGACGTTACCAGTGGGCTCTAGGGAGGCCAGTTAGATCAAGACATTCTCTGCATTTGACCGATGTGACCCAAGCATTCTGGGAAATTGGCTTAACTTGCTAGCAGACCATCTTGAGCCATTGAGGATAGAGGTGCCTGTTGATACTTTGCAGCGACATCACGCTTGGGGTGTTCTACATGTACTGCATCGCTAACGGTGAAACGTTTGGAAAATACCATGGTGACACAAAGCACATTGTCAAAAAAGATCAAGAAAAAACAACAAAGTGGATTTAAACGGCACATTTCCAGGAGCCTGTGATCAATACGAGCGTTCATGGCCCTGTTTAGGAGTTAGATTTTCAATAAAAAGGTGAGAGTGACAAACTGAAAAACTGTCAGCTCTTTATGATCAGATTGTTTTCAAATAAAGCTCAGAAGTCTAACAAAGCCTCAGACAGAGCAGAGCCTACTGTTAGCATCACATCCCCAGGGAATGTTGATGACATCAGCTGTAAAGTATCAATAGTCTGGAGTTCCCACTTTGAGGAATAACCTAATATGCATGTTTAAAGTTGATGAGGTAAACCAGAACTAACGCAATTTAAAAGATATATATTATATTTTTGATTTAGTATTGTGATTTTACAGTAATACACACCAGACAAAAGTTTGGACACAACTATTTATGTTGGAGATAAAGGCATCAAAACCATGAATGAACACGTATGGAATGTCGTAAACCAAAAATGAACTTTGCGTTGCATTCTCTCTCGCTTTTCTTTTACATAATTTCATACATCTTGCATCATAAACTGGATGCCTGCAGTATGTATCTAAAATGTAGTAAACATCAAGAAAAAAACACCTAATTACAAGATGTGTGCTTACTTTGACACAAAAATGTATGTCTTATTTTTTCTATAGGCAAATTGTGTCAAAATAAACACTGCAAAAGTAATATCTTCAAAGTTTAAATTACTCAAATTAAGAAGATTTAATTTAATTTGAGTAGATTTCACTTGACAAGTAAAATTACCTACCAATGGAATATTTTTTTTTTAAGTCAAGTTTTTCTTAATTTGAACAGCATACGATTTAATTTCTTACTTTAAGTATGATTTAGTTTGTTATTTTAAGTACAAAGAGTCTTGTTCCATTGGTAGATGTCATGTGAAATTTAATATAATCAATATAAATCAGTACAGCATGTTCTTAATTCAAGTCATTATAACTTGGCAAGATTTTAGTTTTGTAGTAAAAACTTTATAGAAAGTAAACTAGGATCAAAACACTGTGAAGTTAGGAAATAAAAAGTAAAATAATGTGTAATGTCAGTGTGATGACAGTTACATTAACAATCAAAAAACAGCAAAAGCTCAACATTTTTACATTAACCCATGGATCATTTATAATAAAATCCCTCTAAAGCTCATTTTAAATCATTCACTTTTTCTTTTCCAAACTTATTTCTGGTGAGGCAGTGTTTCTGAGCTCTGGGCTGAGGGCTTTTGGCCTTGGATCAGAGAGGAATTAAATAGGGAATCTTTGCTCGATACTGCAAACTGGAGGAGCTTTTGTTGATCACACTCTCCTAAGATTTGTCAGGGATTCTCAAACTTTTCTCAAACATTCCAAGGTCCCAAAATTTTCTTAAATGTCCTATATTACCCAAAATTGACTGATTGTGAGCTTTAAGTCATGTTAGAATGTTGTTACCTCCTCAAAAACAGACCTGCAGTTGTGTTTTGTTTCATTCACATGTTTGATAAACCCTTTATTATTATTCTGTCTACATCTCCAAAGCTTAAAATGCTCTGTTCCACCTTGTGATGTCATGTAGTTTTCAAGTTAACAGCTCCTTTTACCTTTTGTTCAGTAGAAATTGGCAATTCCAGGGCTGAAATTATCCAAATGATTCTAGTGAAGGTTTAAAAACACAGAGGAGCACTTGCTGTAGGTTTGTTTTTGATGAGGAAACAACATTATAGTATAGTAGGCCCTTTAAAAGTTTTGCATTTTCAATTTCAAGAATCACACTACAGGAACCACATGCAGCAGCAGACATGCACACATACACTGCTTTTCATTTCTCAAAATTCTAATAGAAAACTTAAATTAAATTAATTGATAAAATAATTTGATAATGATGGAAATTCTACCTATATATGTCAAGTCATATTTTCTGAAAATATTCACGTTTGATTTTACAACAAATACTTTATGCAGTTGTCCTGAAATTAGTAAATAACGTCTTTCCTAAGCAGCGTAACATTAATGAACAATTTGCTGTTAGCTGTACAAATTCTCACCTTTACTATCTTCAAAAAAAAGCAAAAAAAAAGTTATTCCGCACTTACCTTACGCATTCTGAGCATTCTAATTATTCACCACAATGAGTTTAGAAGCACTTTTCACGACTCTGAGACCTGTAACACTAACAACAACATGCACTTCCTGATTATCGGACAGTAAAACGTCCTAATTATCATTATTTTGACCTCAAGAGCTACTTATGGACTATATCTGTACTGGGGCAAGACATTTTTCTCAAGTAAATGAAAAAAACCCATCTATAATTACATAACCAGTCTAACTCATCATAGACTTCCCTAATTACTACAGATGTATTTTATTATAATCCACATTTTGCGTCAGATCTCGGACTTAAACCGAGTATCTGATGCGTTCTATCAAATGTATGGAAATTCCTCTGTGATACAATCGTTGAACTCCACAAACACACATAAAATAAAAGACTAAAACTGACCATTTCCAATGAAACTGAAGCTGTGGATCTGTGGTTTCTTCTCAGCAATCTCAAACACGTGCTAATTGGGTCTGGGCTGTATTCCGAGGAAAGGTCAAGACTCTTTCATAACGTGAGAACTCAGAAGCTTCAGAAACGCACTCGAAGAGGAACTTGAAAACCACTGCAATAAAGGAAAAAGAAAGCACAAGTATGTTTATAGCAATAAGACTCATTTATGACAGATGTTTACTGGTACAATACAGTATAAAAGCTTTTTGTGTTCATCCACTGATCAGAATCAGAATCAGAATCAGAAAAGCTTTTATTGCCATTGTCAGTGAACACAATTCACAGACTAGGAACTTGCTTTGGTGATGAGGTGCAACATAGAACACTGAATAATAATAATAATAATAATAATAATAATAATAATAATAATAATAATAATAATACAAAGTAGAGATATCACTGTTAGAAAAGGATAATAATAATAATAATAATAAAGTATCCGAAGGTTGCCGGTTCGAATCCCGCTCTCGACGTAAACATCACTGATTAAGCGGATGGATTCACTGACCTACAGATTGGCGATGCAATTCCAGGTCCCACACATGAACGCTGTTGTTGAGTCCTTCGGCAAGACACTTAACCCATCTGGCCCCGTGTGTGAGTGAATGGGTGAGCGGTTTCTTCATGTAAAAAGCACTTTGAATGCGTTGAAGGTTGAAAACATCACCTATGTATCTTGTACGGAGATATGAAGTAAACATGTTGAAATCTAATATTGATTTTACTGCTAACAGTTGTAAAGCCGGGTGGGTGTCCTTTGTCTTTTTGTCCATCTGTGGTGAAAGATTTGTGATTGTGGACAACGTCTTGTGGTCATAGAGTACGAGAATGAAACTTTTGTCAACAAATATCGAGTGTGTCTGATATTTAAGAACCTTGGGTCTCTTTCCTCGCGTTCTTCTCCTTAATTCATCTCTTCTATCCTCATTTTTTTAGCCATCAAATCTACCGTATTAAGTGGTGTCCCAAAGCTCAGAGGAGGCAAGGGAAGGAAACCAGAGAGGAAACATGAGGAGGGTTCAGGAGGCACACAATCAAACTTTGTTTTTCTCACATTATCAAACACATTTATCTGAAAATAAAGACGTTGGTCAGACTTTGATTTAAAAGTCTTGGAATAATAATAGAAAATCATCCTTAGTATAGTCCTCACTACAGGGTCATTTTGGTCAGAACCAAAAAACTACTAGAAATTCATTAATTTCCTGCAGAATCGAGGAGAGGAATCAAGAAGGAAGCGAGGAAAGAGAATTGAGACGTGGCCTTGGTCTCACTGCGTCTACGATCAGTGTCTGACAAGCAAGTGAGAGCTCTGTCAAAGTAACAGTAGAAGAGGTCCACTGTGAACGGTACCATTTCTCCCATTTTCCGTTCATTTACTAACTTTTACAAACGTGGAAACGTGTAGCACTTGCCTATGGTGATTATTACAACTTCACTGACTTCCACACAGAGCCTTGAGCCTTTAGTCGTGAACAGCGTGCATGTGTGCTGTTGTACAATTTTTTCCCTCACGTCTTGTAGTGTGACATCCATAGACCGTATAAAGAAGTGGACAAAGGAAGTGACGTCACCCATAGCGTTTAGCTCCAAGGTCAAATGAAGCTCACCAGGCTAGCAGGTACAGGAGCGAATTTGGAGCCAGTTCCACATTAGGAATAGGAATTTATTCATGGACAAAATAGAGAAATAACAACACCATGTAGAGCAGGTTAATAAGAACAGTTTAAGACCAAAATGATGAGACACTGCAGCAGTTACAGAGAGAGAGGTGACAATTTTTCAGTATAAAGTCAACTGGAGCCAGAGTCGATGGAGCCGGAAGTGCCCCCATGCTCACTTCCTATTTGGAACCTGGCAGCAAGCAGGTTAGCTATGTCTATTTACTTATAAGATGAATGGACACCAGGCTTCAAAGTTGTTTATGTTGACATTTTGTGTTATGCTTTTGAAGCCATTTAACCATTATAGGAGGTCCTCACTTTGGGTTGCCAGATCCTACAATCAGTATCAGTTTGTAATAAACTCAAAAGCAGGCAGTGGTAGAGCACTTGCAGGCAGAGGTCCATGATGAATATGATGAATACTGTGAACATTGTGCAAAAACTACATTTTCCACTTTAACTCAGTAGAGATTGGGAATTCCAGGGTTGAAATTGTCCAAATGAGGAGCACTTCCTGTATTACCATATGACATCACAAGGTGGAATCTGTATGAGAGAAGAACTCAGGCTCAATTTGCAGGGCTTATGTGAATGAAACAAAACACAACTTCAAGTATATTTTAGATGAGGAAACAACATTATCAAATAGATCAGACAATAGCGTAGTATGGCCCTTTAAGAGTAGATTTCTATAATATGTCCCCTGTAAAATGTGCTTTGACACATCAGCGCTCGCTGGTGTGAACTCTAGGAGTTTTCAAATTTTCATCTCTCAGCGAACTGACAAACTTAAAACAAAAGAGCATCTGTGAGTGTCAGGAGGTTTCAACTTTCACTGTGGATCGTTAACACTGTCTCACCTTTGTCAGAGCTGGAAAAAAGGGCGAGAAAAGAGCAAACAACTTTTATAAATATAAGATAAGATAAGATAAGATAAGATAAGATAAGATAAGATAAGACTTTATTGATCTCACAGAGGAGAAATTCACTCGTGACAGAAGCTCACAGTCAGGGGACAGTATAGTGCAAAAAGTTGTGAAAAATTGTGCAAACACTCAGAACAATAAGTAAATAAAAAATAAAATCACAATAAATATTAACATATTTACAACATCAGGTAGCTCTTATGTACATGGAGTGAAAGAAATGTAAATATATAAATAAAACATATCTCTTATATAATATAAATATGTAAATATGTTTCTCTTTTTTGCAGTAAAGCAATATAGAAGAGTGATTGAGATACAGAGATATATGATTTGTTCTTAAATTGAAACTAAGCACTAAATCAGCTTTTTTACTACTCAACTCTACATTGTGTCTTAATAGCACTGTCTGCTGTTCACAATATCACTGTTATTTATCACAGTGATTTTGGCAATTCCAGTGCAAACAAAGTCAATTTGCAGCTTGTGTGTACTGCCTCCAGTGACCACTGTGATTTCAAGTACTATGTGGCATCACACACAACTGCCCTGATTACAGCCAGACCAATCACACTGTTCCTTATATCCTCAAACCCCACCCCTTGTCCCCTCGCTCTCGACTTTAGTCCTACAGGTAGGTCTATTTGTCATGGGAGGAGTTTAAAGAATAGGCCTGGCTTTTTCAGTTATAGGTCAGATCTGTGGAGATGTGACTCACAGTAAGACCATGTTTTTTTTAGCAATGAAAATACTCATAACATGCACCCCTCCATACATGTGGAACATGCCCGGTGTAACACCCTAGCAGAAACGTTAGGTGGGCATTAGGTTATATCTGATTTACAATACTGGCATCAACAATGTAGTTTACACTGTGTTAAATAACTACATTAATGGACTTGATAAAGGTCAAATAAATGAACAAATAAATGATTAATAAACACAACACAAAGATTTTGTGCAAAGTTACAATGTTGTTACCATGAAAAACATATCTGGAGTTGTGTTTTATTTCATTCACACTTGTTTGAGTATTATTAGTTTATCTACTACTGTATCTCCAAAGCTCAAAATGCTCTAGTTCACCTTGTAATGTCATGAAGAGGCAGTTTTCAAGTTAACAGCTACTTTTTACATTTTGTTCAGTAGAAGTGGCAACTCAAGGGCTGAAATCATCCAAATGATTCTTGTGAAGGTACATGGAGTTAAGAAACACAGTGGAGCACTTCATGTAAATTTTGTGTTTTCTGTTTGAGAGAACTCAGCCTAAATATGCAGGATTTCTGTGTAAAACATGTGTGAATGAAACAAAACAAAACTCCAGGCATGTTTGTGATGAGGAAACAACATTATAACATAGATCAGAAAATAGTGTAATATGGATGCTTTAATTAATATCCTGACCCTAACGCCTTACCTCAAGCCATTTTAATAAAATGTTTAGCCCTTGCTCCTATTTCCTTCCCCTTGAAAATCCAGGGAGTCCATCCGCACAGCAGTTTAGGTCTTCCCAGGCCAGAGTGAGGCTAATTGCTGCTTCATGAGTGCTCCGAGTGCAGTGAGGAGAGCTGGCAAAGGAGGAGCAGAGCCAGAGTTAACGTTAGCATACACACAGTTAGCCAAGTGTGAATTTTAGCTGGCACCGTTTCACTTCAGCATTTTTCACTCCAACTTTCTCCTCCACTACTGCAGCAAACTTTGTAAGGGCAGAACGTGAGCTCGCCGGGCCGGGCTGTGGTGATCATTAGCGGGCCAAGTGACTGAGAAGCCCCTCTCTTAATTATCCACAAAGACAGGCGCAGGATTTAATGAGATGCAAAGCTTGTGTTTTGGAAGTCAGAGCTGAACGGCTTTAGCTAAGCTCCACACAACACAACATGAGGAAGTGTCTGCTCTGTGGGACTCTGGAGGAGGCTTTATTTGTGTTTTAGGCACCAAACAGGCCGAGGAGGAGGTGACTGGGGAGAGGGAGGTCCGGTTATGGTTTGGACAATGTTGTTGCACATTGTCCTTTAAAGGTCCTTTATTACGCAAAACTGACTCTTGTGAGCTTTAAGTCATGTTATAATGTTGTTACCTCATCAGAAACACACCTGGAGTTGTGTTTTGCTTCATTCACACAAGTTATATTATTATATTGTCTACATCCCCAAAGCCCGAAATGCTCTGTTCCACTGTGTGATGTCATGAAGTGGTATTATTTCTCAAGTTAACAGCCACTTTTTAAATTTAGTTCAGTAGAGTTGGCAGTTCCAGGGATGAAATGATACAGATGATTCTAGTGAAGGTGTGTGGAGCTTAAAAACACAGTGGAGCACTTCCTGTATTACCACATGACATCACAAGGTGGAACAGAGTGTTTTCTGTTTGAGAAAAGAACTAAACATATATATCCAGGGTTTGTGTGTTAAACAAAAGTCCAGGATTGAAACAACATTATAACATAGATTAGAAAGTAGCGTAATATGGGCCCTTTAAAGGAACAGTAGTAGCCTGTACTCTTAATGGCTTTAAAAAAGGAACTTGCTAGAATTTTTACCTGCATATGGAGGTTTTTTTTATTATTATTATTACTTTTTATGTCTATGTAAATGACCAGGCCTCATGTGAAAGCTCAGAACCTCCAGAATTCCTCCACTGAGCTGCAGAGGCCGCACTAGCACTAATTTATGATGGCTGTAGGTGCTGGGGTTTAGGTATTGACCATTCAGATCAGAGAGAGGCATTTTAGGATTAAACCAACTGGATTTCAGTTCTGAAACTGGCAACCCAAAGGAGAGACTCATGTGAGGCTCATGCTGCTTTCTGACTAGATAATCATCTTGAAAACCAAAACTATCATGTCATGCAAAATGTTTCTGTAATTCAGAATAAATCAGGATTACAATTGTTATCTGTAAATGTTATATTTGATTTGAACAGGTATGTACGTCATATCTGGGGACACAAGTACACTTCCTTTAACGGTGCACTAATTTTTGTACTATAACTTTTTCGGGTGGGGGCTTGTTTCTATGGATTTGTCATTGCTCTGCTTCGAATGTCCCTCAATATGACATTAAACAGCTCTACTTTACATTTATTCAGTTACAGGTGGTTTTAAAGCTCAAAAATACCCAAAAAAACAGGCGTTTTGACTGTGAGCGGGGTCGCCTCTCCACAGATCTGACCTCTAACTTGGCCCGGTTTGGTCTCCATGAAGATAGAAGGTTTTAATACCATACTGTGAAACATTCCAGACAAAGCAATAGCATCTCCATGGAGAAAAGCAATTGACAGACCCTCCACCAGAAAAGTTACACAATGCAGCTTTACAGTAACGGCTCTAACATATGCAGTTTTGAAAAAGCATTAAAATCACAACAGAAACATTAACTCATATTAGAGAGCCCTTTTTTTTTTCTTTTTAGTTGTAAGATCTGGCCACTAGTAACAAGTTCAGTTTATTATGTTATTTTTGCTCATGTCATTTCATTTTTCACTGTTTTGATGATTAAAATTGGTGTATTTCATATTAAATTTGCACAAGAAGTGGTTTAACAAACACTTTTAGGATTTGAAAGTATTAGTATTGAATTGTATTGAATCGGAAGTCCATAGATTATTATTATTATTATTATACATTATTACATTGAGATATGTATCGTATCTGCAACTTCTTAACAAGACCCAGCCCAAGTCCAGATAACAATGATTTGATTACAAAATTAGCTGATGATTATCTCAATAAACATTTATCAATCTATCAATTCAATTAAATATCAAAGACAAAAATGCTAATACGCTACTTTACTTAAAAAATCCTGAACTTACCCATATTTGATCCTGATAAAATGCGCATATCATTTGAAATAACATTCTCTAAGCCACTATAATTTCATTCAGATCAAGAGCCGTCACCAAAACCAAATGCACTTTTGCCTTTTCATCCGCTTCAGTCTCAAAAGCCAATTGATCCAAGCAGGAGACAGCAAAACCAATTTCGTGTTTTTCCCAAAATTCTGATGTGTTCTGAGCTGTTTCATATTCAAATCCGACTCTTTTAGCCATTTTCATTTCGCCGGGAAAAGTCTAATCTTTGATTCGAAAACCCAAGGCTATAAAACAACCAACTTTTACGCTTTGAAACCTGTTTAATTCAGAAAGTCAATTATAATTTGAGTTTGTAATTAGCAGCAGTAGTAGTAGTAGTAGTAGTAGTAGCAGATAAAAAGATCAATCAAATATTTCTGAATTGGATGCAGACGGTCTCTTATATACATACTACTTATACTGCATACTACGTACTACATACTACTACTACATGAAAAACAGAATTAGTTCATTTTAAACAGTTTGCAGCGGTCCAAAGTTATTCCTCACTTACCTTATGTATTCTGAGCATCCTAATTATTCACCATGATGAGTTTTTAAGCGCATTTCACAACTTCAGAGTTGACATCTAGCATGCTAACTTGCACTTCCTGATTCTCGGACAGTATAAATGCGATATAATTAAATGCAGGCAGAACACAGCTGACTTTATTTTGACCTCGAGAGCTGATTATACAATACATCTGTACTGGGAGAAGGCAAATTTTGCTCAAATACATGGGACAAAATCGGGTACAGGCCATTTACCTGTGGATTTGTTGATTGTGGATTTGTTGACCTGGTTTATGTTTAATATCTCTGGTCTATGGTTAATATTTCTGTAATTACTGGGTCTATCCACATAAAACATTAAAGGTCCTATATTACACAAAACTGACTCTTGTGAGCTTTAAGCCATGTTAGAATGTTGTTACCTCCTCAGAAACACACCTGGAGTTGTGTTTTCTTTCATTCACACGTTTGAGTGATCCTTTATTATTATTATTATTAGTCTGTCTACATCTGCAAAGCTCAAAATGCTCTGTTCCACCTTGTGATGTCATGAAGTTGTTTTATCTTTTGTTCAATAGAGATGACTAATTCCAGAAATTATCCAAACGATGCTCGTGAAGGTGTATAGAGTTTAACAGTGGAACACTTCCTGTATCACCACAAGAGTTTTCAGGCTAAATATCTAGGATTTGTGAGTTAAACATGTACGAATAAATAAAACAAAACTGCAGGAAACAATATTATAACATCATAATAAAGTAATACGAGCCCTTTAACACATAATGATAAATTTGTGGATCATAAACTTGGATATTCCTTTCAAAAACAGTAAAAACTCTGCTCTCCATCTGAAATAATTACATCATCAAATTACACAGCCTATTATACAACCAAAAGCTTAAAGTCAACACATTTCAGATTTTCGAATGTATTTGTAAAATGTCAACAATGTTCAATTTTACATGACCTTAATAAGCAATAACCCGTTTAGAACCAAGCCTCCAGTCAAACAGCACCAGTGTACTTCATAGAGATGCAAATACACCTCATGCATTATTCATTCACTCTTCAGTCATGCTCCATTGTGATAAGTCACTTCTATAGCCACACCTGCCCTGAGGCAAACTGACAGGACCCAGGCTGAAAATCTGTGTCCAGAAGTGCTTAGTACTCAGTTACACTACCAAAAGTTTGGACACACTTTTTCAGTTTCTTCTTTATTTCCATGATTATTCGAATTGTAGACTCTCACCCTGCGTAGTTCTTCTGTATTTCTACCAAATTTAGAAAGTACAGAACATAAAGATGAATGAGGAGGTGAGTCCAAACTTTTGACTGGTAGTGTATATTTATTCTTTTAGTCACTTGAGTAACTTTTTAAAGAAATTGTACTTTTCAGAGTACTTTTCTAGCAGCGAACTTTTACTCCTATTTGAGTAATAGTTTATTGAAGTAACAGTACTCTTTTTTTGGTTAGTATTCCCACTGCGAGTAAGTCTACAAGTGACAAAAGTGTTGACAATATGAAATGATTTGATTTTGAACAATTGTGTCCTTCAGATATGATTTATTTTTTTCTCATTTTTGCGTCTTTCCTTTGTAAATACTAGACTTTAATTAATGTTTTGTTCTTCAAATTATAAATTAAATGTTACATCCCAACAGTTACTCTTTAAGTTTTCCGAAATACCTTCTAACTTTCAGTCATTTCTTAGATCATTACTTACTTCTACTTGAGTAATATTATTTTGAAGTAACAGTACAATACAATCTTTGGCTACTCTACCCACCTCTGTCTATGGCTGTGGCACATGCTACATTCATACACAGACAAAGCAGGTTAAGTGTCTTGCTCAAGGGTACACTCATAGTATGAACTTTGAAGATGGAATTGAACCACTGACCTTCAGGTTGTTGGGCGAATGCTTATGACTGAGCCAGAGCAGCTAATGTCTATGAAACTGTTACAATTCTTAGCAGCACCATGGACAGCTCCTCCGCTCTCAAAAGAACCAACATTTCACATGTTCAGTACAATTTAAAGATGCAAAATGTAACTTTTCTGGTGGAGAGCCGCTGCCTGCTTGTTTCCATGGAGATGTTGTTGCTTTGCCTGGAATGCATTAAACATAGTAACACACGGATAACACCAGTTACGCCAAGTTACATGTCAGATCTGTGGAGAGGTGTCTCGTTCACAGTAAAAATCCATGCTTTTAAGGTATTTTGGAGCAATAAACAAGGTAGATAAGTTTAATGCAATACTGTGGCACATTCTAAGCAAATCATTACAATTCAAAATGGCTTTTCTACCATGTTATAATGTTGTTCCCTCATCAAAACATGCCTGAACAGGTTTTAAATGTCATCTATGCATGTCTGAGTAATCTTGTGATCTCTCCCAGGTACTATTAGAACCTTCCTTATGGTTCGCAGTACGATTCTGTTCAGTAGTTTCATTAGCGGGAAGCAAGCTGATTGTGTTGTGATAGCGCTCTGAAGGGGGAGTGACTTAGTGCAGAGAGCAATATAAGGTAACATGGTGATCTGCATATTATGTGTTCGCAATGAATACCCCATAGAAGTGCAATACCCCGTCTTTAACAATGAAAGTGGCGGACTCTCCATCACAAAAGTTAATGCTCCTTTAAATCCATAATCATTTGTCAGTGATGATGTTTGGTGTGCTTTTAGCTCCATGAAAATCAAGGTCACACTCCGCTCTGACCCCAGAATCACGTCCTGTTTTGGGGTAATCTGACGGACGCGCCTGCCTTCCTCATCAGCATGCTCCAGCACAGAGCGCCCATGGCCTCTGTGCTTCAATAAGACTATGGAAAAGAGGAAAATGCCAAACGGATTCATGGCCGGCCCTCTCGTGAGCTGACCCCTGTTGACCCCTGCTGTTTGTGGATGGCTCAAATTTCCGCCGGGCTGAAAGTAAAAGTCAGATTAAAAACGCGAGAGAGTGGAGTGGAATGGAGGATCAGTGTGCACTGTCTCAGATTGGACTGTCCAGTGAAGAGCAGAGGAAATCAGGGTTTTGAGAGATACAAGACGTTTGAACCAGGGTGGACTCCAGAAAATAAATCAGGTGTAATGGACGGTTTAAAGTTTCAGCTTTAGGTTAAGTTATAGATTGTAGCTTTAAGGGGAAAAAAACATACTGAATCTAATAATGAAGTATTTTTATCCTACACAAACCAAATAACGCTTGTGCACTGTTAGCATGCTAGTTGTTTTTAGCATTACCGTGACAGCAAAACTCTGGCCACTGAAAGTTGTCAAAAGGGCTTATTAACTTAACCCTGCACAGCAAGATGAATTCTCGCAATATTTGTGAATTCATAAACTCACAAGAATCCATCTTGTTTGTGTGGAAGTCAAAGGTGAAGTGCCCCAACAAACCAAAACAAACATGACGATGCCGACAGACTTAAGACAATTTTATCACCAAAACTGACTATTTTGTTTGTGAAAAACATGCAGAAGGTAAGCGCTTTTTGTGCATTTGTGGACAGGGAAGATGTCTGTGCTGAATGTAACAAAAGTTTGATTTGTTGGTTAGTTCCACTGTTGTGACAATTTGACCAATCAGATTCAAATATTCATCATGATGTTCTGCCTTTTTCACTTTCAGTGAGAGTCGTTCCAGAGCCGTGAATCATAATGTGTAAAACTCAGTTCAGAGTGACACAAATATCAATCTGACATCAGTCAGGTTATTATGAACTCATCTTGGTGAATCATTGATGCTAGGAATGCATTAGCAAAGTGAAGAATAATGCAAACATGCTGCTTTTTTCACTTTTTAAGGCTGTAAAAATAAGGTACAGCAATGATGGAAAAAAATTAATGACCTAATTAAGCTGTCCTTCAGCTCAATGTTAAATTATAACGATTCTAAAATGTCACATGAATGTGACCTATATCTGAAAGACTATTGCACTGTGAATAACACTACAAACTCCAAAAGCTCCAGGTCTACTTTTACAGTGCAGTATTTCTCCTGTACACGCAGCTGTCTGACCTCTATCACCTTTGAATGCCTTAGTCCATTTTTCAGACAGACCCCATTAAAGTCTATGGAGCTCATTTCACACTTGGTTTGTTCCATACTTTTAGAACAACAGTCCGATTAAGCACAGGTCTGTTTCTCAGCTCGGGTTCGACAGCCGTGTGACCATGACGCACAAGTGAAATTTACACACAAATGAATTCAGTGGGAATAAGAGGACTGGACACACTGAATAAATGCATACGTATGTATGTATATATGTATGTATATATGTATGTATGTATGTATGCATAATATGGAGAAGGTACAGGACAGAGCATTGGAGTGTAATTGGTGCTATAACAGTGAATTGTGTTTAAAGTCATTCCTAATCTCCAGGTGGCGACATGAACAGTGCAGCCATATAATATAATATAATATAATATAATATAATATAATATAATATAATATAATATAATATAATATAATATAATATAATAAAACTGGACTCTCTTCATCAGTTCTTTTAATTTTTTTTTTAAAGAGGCACTGTGTAACTTTTGTGGTGGAGTGTTTGCTACATGCTTTTCACACAGAGATGTTATTGCATTGTCTGGAATGTTCCATTTCTATGTCGCATTTTATACAATTACAATATAATTAGGTGTTTTCATTTTAAAGTGGGACTAAATCCACTTTTCGTCGCTACTAAACTGTGTATATGGTGTTATAATAGTATTTACTTTATGTTACTGGGTTCTTTTTTCACACCAAGAGTTTGTTTTCCTACCTGACAGTTGTGTGTGTGACTGGACACGTCACAGCAACATAACATAGATTATCAGAAGACCAAATGAACCTCATTGGACTATCATTATCTACTGTTCCTAGGTACATTTGCAGTTTTCTGGTCAAAAACACCTTTGGTGACCTCTGTAATTCCCAGACATCACATATGACTGCCCTGATTATAGCCAGTGTTTGTGACGACAAACATCTGTCTGCAGGAGAAGGTTTCATGTTTGAAGAACAATCACACTGCCCCCGTCATGACCTCCTTTAGTCCTCCAGGTACTGCCATGTTTAGCAGCTCTATTTGAAATGTGGGGCAGGTGGTGTTTAGAGGTTTTGTTTCTCAAAAAAGTTTTGTTTGAGCTTTGGAGAGTCTACATCTCCAAAGCTCAAAATGCTCAGTTCCACTTTGTGATGCCATGATGTGGGTATTTTCAAGTCAGCACCTACTGTACCTTTTACCTCCATTTCAGTAGCAATTTCAGGGCTGAAATTATTCAAATTATTCTAGTGAAGGTGTATGAAGTTTAAAAACACAGTTTTTCAGTTTGAGAGAAAAACTCCGCTTAAACATGCAGGATTTGTGCGTTAAACGTGTGTGTATGTTTGTGACGAGGAAACAACATTATTACATACTAGACCAGAAAACAGCGTAATGTGAAGTCAATTTAAAAATCTGTCATATTCGAACACCTATTATTCAAATTGAGATCTTTTCAGTGGAGATTTCACAGAGCGCATATGCATGTTTACACCTCCATTGGACTGTGCGTTGCTTTTGATCCACACATTAAACAATGCGGAGTTGGCTGGTTTAGGCGGTGATTGTATAAAGGTGGATTGTCGGCTATCTCCTGCTGTTTCCACCACCTGCTGAGAATGTCTGCTCTCCCACATCTGTTTAAATGTAAGTGGGATCAGGCTCATTCAGAAGGGCTTTTTTTTCCTGCGCTTACACTGAATTATTCTACACCTGTTTACAAACACCATTCATAATACCGCCGAGAAAAATACACGTTCCGAGCTGCCTGATTTGCAACTGTAAAGAAATAAACATAACAAAAAGGAATAAGACATGAATTACATTGGTGCGAAGGTGTATAGGAGTTTTCTATTGCTCGGTTTCAGGTGACATCGCTACGTTCTATAGTCCAATAAGCTAAAGTGAATGTTGCAAAAATGCAGATTATGCAGGTTATACGGTGAGTTCTTCAGTCTTGTCACTAACGGAAATTATTTGTGAATTTGCCTTTTGGATTTTTCATGGCAAAGGACAATGTAATCAATAGAGAAATGTGGTTCCAGGAGAGCAGTTCTGAGCATGTCTGAAATCTTTGTGTGTTAACCATGTGTGAATAAAACAAAACACAACTCCAGATACGCTAAGAAAAAAATTCCGAGCCACTCCGAGTGCACTAAAATTGTAAAAAACGGGGCTAGCCTACGCTTCTTCAGGGCATGCCAGAAAGACCACATGACAGAATAAAAAACAAAAATCACAAATATTTTCCGTACTGTACCAGGACTTTTTACATTAAAGGACGTTTTGCATTAAAGGACTTTTTATTGCAGTCGGAGTGCCCTAGATTTGTGTTTCTTTGCCATCTGTAAGTGACGTTTTCCACTGTGATCCTGATGAGCACCTGACCTTATTCTTAACTCACACACTGAAGCACTCATGTTCCTTTCTTTAACAACTCCAGGTACGTTTTTGATGAGGAAACAACAATATAACATGGATAAAAAAATAGCATAATATGGGCCCATTAAAAAGGCTGACCTTAGCAGAATTAGAAGTATGTTTACATTAGATCAAACTGTTAAGTATATACTGTATAGTCCAGTCCTGTTCTTACTGAAGGCTGGACATCTGTACCTCTGACCTGAGAGAAAAAGCTCAGACTCTCAGAACAGTTTGAGGTCAGTTCATATTGTCTGAGTTTTTGCTTTGGTTCCAGATAAATAAATGTCCTGCATACTGCTCAGGCTGATGTAGTTTTGCTGCAGTTTGAACTATTTGAACTCAGCTGCTTCCCTAGAGCTGGAGAAAACTTTCAATATAGTTTTGTCCAGTTGAAAGGACGCAAGTTTTTTTTTTTTAAAGATGCATTGTGTGTGTAGAATCCCTCAGTCGTCCAGGTACAATCGATGGCAAAAGGAGAAATTAAATTTGTCAACTGTTCAAACGATCTGACACAATTACAAATTTCACATCATTACTAAACAACCAAACTCAAATTGTCTTTGCCCCAAAACTTGTCAGACTCCACCTGTTCCAGTCTGTATGCATGGGACAGATACACACACCACATCACCAGAAAGACTCAACAGAAACTATACTTCCTTAAAAGGTGCACTTTTCGGTTGGGGGTCCATGACCTTCTTGTTTCTTTATGTCATTGCTCTGCTTCAGATGTTCCACCCTATGATAATAAACAGCTCTACCTTACATTTATTCAATTTTGAGTAGTTTTATAGCTCAAAAATCCCGAGAAAAACAGGCATTCTGACTCACTACAGATCTGATCTGTAGCTTGGTCTGGTTTGGTCTCCTTGAAGATAGAGCTGCTTCTTCAGTTGACAAATTGAATTTCTCCTTTTGCCAAAGATGCATTGTGTAACTTTTCTGGTGGAGGGTCCCTCAAATGCTTTTCTCCATGGAAATGGTTTTGTTTTGTCTGAAATGTTTCACATTATGGTATTAAACCTTTCTATCTTTCTATCTTGTTTGAAATCAAATCACATTTTTTAAACCTTTTTCTTTCTAATTTTTATGCATTTTTAAACAGATTAACGCTGAACCAACTCAAGAATCAGCACAGAAGAAGAGCAGGCAACACAAATGAGAGCTTTGTGCACTGACATCATAATAACAGTTAGTTTTGAATTATCATTATTGTAGTGTAACATTATAAATAATAATCATAATAATAATAATAATAAAACAAATTGCCTTCAGGATAATACAGTATCTATCTATCTTTATTTATTATGCATCATTTCAGCGGGTAAACACACTCCCACTCTCAGAACCACTGTAAACAGATCTTAGCCATGGTCATTTCTCTTTGATTAGTTTGTAGATAAAATGAATTCTCACAGTGACTTCTGTTATACAAATAAAGACACAAAGAGCCAGACTTCTGAACGGCTCTTTCAAATGAACCAATTCAAAAAATCCGGATCTCATAAAAGAGCCTAAAGTCCCATATTGTTTGCATGTGAAAATAAACATAGTGAGTGCTACCTCTGCAAAGTAAATACACTTTTTTTTTTTGACATAATCCTGCTCAAAGGGAGGGAGTGGGGTGTGCGTTAGTTGTGGTGTTTGATTGACAGCTCGCCCGTTCCTCACTATCTCCACTCCTCTGCTCACTCCAGGCCCAGCTCCTTTAATCTGTTTAGCATAAGCAGAGGAGAGAGAAAGAGGGGGAAGCACATATGAAGGGCTTAATGGAAGCAATAAGAAGAGCAGTTAGTTATAATGAATGATACAAAATTATGCAATGAGAAGAAATACAATAACAGGTAAAACTATTGTGTAAATGAAGACCTTAAAGGAGAACATTTTCTGGTGGGAAAGAAGGTCAGCTGGTTGTCTATGAAAACATGAAAACATCAGCATCACCAGGATAGGTCTGTGGAGACGCGACTCGACTCACAGTAAGAATGCATGTTTTTCAGGATATTTTTGAGCAATTAACACACAATTTCCTGAGATTGACAGGTAAATTAGCCAATCAGGGACAAGCATGGGTCTGTCCGTATCAAAGCTGCTTATGAAGAAAAACAAATAAATACCTCAGGGGACTGAAAAATATAACAGATTTCTGCAGACTCAATGAGCAAAGTACTAAACTCTGTTCATCTTAAAGGTGCATTGCACAGTTTTTCTAGTGGAGGGTCCGCCACCTGCTTGTCTCTATGGAAATATTGATTGCTTTGCCTGGAATGTTTAGTGGTATGACATTAAACATATCTATCTGGCATTTTTTCATGACTGGTATTTATATTGCTTAAAAATACATTGATTTGTTCTGTGAGTGGCGGCTCCACTGATCTGACTTGTATCTCTAGTGGTGTAATCTGCTTGTTTTTGACACTATACCATGGAACATTCTAAACAAAGCATCTTTACGGAGACAAGCAGATGGCGGACCCTCCACAAGGAAACATTTAGAGTGCACCTTTAAGTGAGAGATGTTTAATTTGGTTGAAAATGATGAGTGACCAGTGAGTTCCTTTGTTTCACGTGCGTCACTAAGAAACAAATCTGATTGGACGGTTCTGTCTCAATCTGGCAACAGTGGTGACCAGACTGCTATTCCTCATTATCAAAAATAAAGAGATTTGATAGGCAACTTGTACAGTGCCATACAGTGGAACATTCCAGGCAAAGTGAAAACAACATCAAGACTTACAGGTGTCTGCAACGTTACATGGTCCACCTTTAACTCCAGGTGTAAAAACAAAGAAAGCTGGCATGATTTGAACACTTTAAGAACATGAACGATGTCAACTGCAAAGCCCAAGTGTAATTTTTCACTTTCTCAATTTGAATTCCAGCACGAATGAGTTAGTATTGGATAATGGAAGCCTTAAATCACCGGGACAGCCACATAAAGGCACCCGGATGGTTGAATATAAAGTAGTGGTCATTGTCTCACTACATTGCACATCTCGGGCTGTAAAAATGTGAAGAAAATCATTAAAAGGAACCATCATCTGCACGCCTCACTGGAGATGGGTTTTAGATGGGAGAGATGCGTAGAGTCCCATATGGAGCCCCGTTTTAAACTTATGGAAATCGGCCATATTGGATCGAACCAACTTTACAACTTTATAGAAAATGTACTGTTTTTGAAAGGAATATCCAAAATAAAAATCCATAAATGTTGAACCTCAGCAATATTTGTTAAAAGTAACTATAAATCAACTGTCAATACATGTCCATTCAAGACAAGGTAGAGCTGTTTAATGTCATACAGTGGAACATTTCAGGCAGAGCAATGACATATCCATAAAAACAAGCACGTGACGGACCATCAACCAAAAAGTTTCATAGTGCACCTTTAAACGTCATAATGGCCATACCGGCTTGTCAAAGCCTGATCCCGTCAGATCTCAGGAGCTCAGCAGGGCCGGGCCTGGGTAGGACTTGGGTGGGAGACACTGGGAATACCAGGTGCCACAGTGGGGCGCCAGTGGTAAAAACGCTTGCGCAGATTGGCAGCCTCGCTTCTGTCAAAGGGTGAATGATGTAAAAAAAAATAATAATAAATAAATAAATAAATAAAAATGTCTGGAAATTACAGAAGTTCTCAGAAGTAGAGATGGATGGGGGAGTCAATACCACATATCAGCATAATAAAATAATACTAGTTATTGTTTTTCTTTTTTTTTGTATCAAATTTTAAATCATTTTTTCAAAAAACATTGTTTATACTTTTGTTTTCTGCACATGTATTTACTTTTATATGTAGTATGTACTTCAAGCTGGGGTGGAAGATCAAAAAATCACTTGTATCACCCATTACTGCTGAGGAATTCTGGAAAAAAATTAGTGGTGGGCCTAGAGTAATTTTTTTAATCTAGATTAATCTCACTGTAATCATGAAATTAATCTAGATTAATCTAGATTAAAATGGCTCATTTGAATTCTGCTAAAGGCATTCAGAATATGTGTGCTACCTAAATAATGACTAAAAGTAAGTCTTTGAGAATGGGTTTCTTAAACCAGGTGGTGCAGTAGACCAGGGGCTCATCTGTTTCCAAAATGCATCACTAACTGCTTGAGAAAGCTGTTCTACTTTGATACTTGGTGATGAAAATAAATCATGTTCAGTAAGATGTACTTGTGTTTACTAACTGTTTATTTAGTTAAACATGAACGGAATGAAACATGAAACATGAATTTTGAACTGTAAGCCTACATAAGAGGTTGTGATGAACTGTTTACAGTCAGTCTTTGTGTCAATCAGTCCAAGCTTCTATTTCTCCTTCCACTTGTCTTGGCTGATAGAGCTGTGCTGACGGGCTTGACTCGGCTATACTAAAACAAAGTAGTTTGATGACGACTCGTCCCCTGCGCTACATCAGTGCTTGGCCCGGCATCTTCCACATTAGCTAAGGCAGGGGTCGGCAACCCGCGGCTCCAGAGCCGCATGTGGCTCTTTCATCGTTCTGTCGTGGCTCCCTGTGACTTTGGAAAATAATAATGAGTATTTAATTACATTGTATTTTCATTTTAGTTTGTTCGTTTTTAAATGTAAATCTAAAATTGTAGATAATGGTAATCTTGTAACATTTAAATAAAACATATATTTTTGTCGCTCAAAACATGCGTCAAAGCCGCCGATGTGCGCCACCCGCACACACTGGCAGCCCGGACTTACTGCACCTACATCAGCAGGATGATTTTCGGCCCAATGATGATAAATCCAAGAAAATCTGAAGAAAACAGAACGCTTAATGCTACGTGGGCAGATTCATTTGCTTTCACGGCTGATGAGACTGGTACACGCGGTACACGCGACAGTGGATCATTTAAGTTTGGATTTTTATTTCCTACAAGGAGGACTCAAATAATAATGTGTTTAATGCAGCTTTGCGCACATTTGTTTACGTTATACAGAAGCGAAACTTAAAACCACATGGCTCATTTGCATAAACTAGAAGCGCTGAAAAACAGCTGCTCCTTGTGCCGCTGATGCGGTCAGCTTCTGTCGGACTAAAGGGCAGGACTCAGTGGAATATGCGTGTTCTTTCTGTGACTGAGGGATGTTCTGCCTATGGTGAGTCTGTTCTGTGCTTCTATCACGTTGGAGATGGTTCATGTTAAACTTTTCAGAGATTATACGTGTGCAGGTCATACGTGTGCAGCGCAGTTCTTTAGTGCTCTTATGAGCTGTAGTGGAGGATGATGTGCTTGTTGTAGTCTGTTTTCTGGGAGTTGTAGTTTTGCCTGTAGTTCCTCTGGTTAGCGCTGGTTTAGAGTCAAAAGGGTTTTGTGGCTCCAGGTGTTTTTTCTGTGGGAGACGCTCCAAATGGCATTTCGGCTGGGTATACATCCGCGCTAAAATATCAAGGTGAAAGTCATAGTTTGTGTAGGATAGACCCAGCTCCCAACCCAACTTTGAGAATAGATTAACGGCGATATTTTTTTTATCGCCCGATAAGAGTCTCACATTAACGCCGATAACGGCCCACACCAAAAAAAATTTAACCAAAGATGTTCATTTTGTCTTCTTATGTACTTTAACTTCTTGGGTTCTTTTTTTTTTGCATGTGATCATCGCTTTATTCTAAAAGAACAGTTTATTTTTTTTCCCAATAGAAAAAGGTTTTAAAGTGTTTTGGTTTGCATTTCGAATAATTTTATGCTAATGTCGTATATAATGATTCTATGACACCACTCACTCATTACCACAGGGATGGCATGTTTAGAATTGGTTTCAGTCCTACAGCCACTACTTTTCTCACTTCTGATCAGACACTGAACAGGAAAGATGTGTTTCTAGAGCTCAGCGCATCTTTAAGGAAAACCTCCACAGACCGAAGCTGTATACAAAACTGCACACTCAGAGCAGATATACAGCTCCATACTCCACTTTACCTGAAATCAAGATGGCAGCTACACAAAACTACTGTACGTCTGCAGCCAGCGGCATCGACGAGAACGCCCTGATTCAGGTTTATGTAAACGATTTATGTAAAACTACTACCGTGCAAACAGTGATAAACTCTTATTTAACTATTTTTCATGGTTTACAACTGAAATAATCAGCAATGAAGGAAATATATGTTACAAAACAACAATTTCTGTACATTTGGCTTGCAAAAAATTGCCTCAACTGCTTTGCATACTCAGTACAGCTGAGTATGCATTTAAAACTGAAAAAAGTTTAAAACTGAAAAAAGTTGAAATTGTGTTTCTGGATTAAACATACATTTTAAATCATACTAGTTCAAAGCTTTATGTTTTAGGGGTTTTCAAAATCCATAAACAGCAGTGCCAGGATTTCAGTTTTCAATTTAGTTTTGTTCAGCTTCTCCAAACAGTGAGGCTATTCAATCCAGTAAATTTTACCTTCAGAAAAAGATGTTGATTTAGTTAAGTCAGTTATTATCAATAAAACATGTACATGTATCCAGGAATTACACACATCCGACTGTAGTTTACTGTTGGCTCCATCTGATCCTAAAATTACATTAAGCAAATAAACTCTTAACCCCAGTCTGTATTATATTTTGAGTGTGGGAAGGATGATACAGTGAATATAGATTTCGTTAACTGATTCATCATTTGTGTTACAGGTAAATGATCTGGTTCTTGAAAACAACCAGGTCAATCCAGTAAAGGACCTTAAACCAAATGGATACCTGTTTGAAGCCGTGCAGGCGAATGGGTGGGGGTATCCAAGGTACTCACTGCTGGACTCCAGGCTTCTCCCCTGGGACTGGCTCTTCACTATAGGAGTCTCAGTGCAGGGGGTAGAAGCGGTTGGGACAGGGCCCACAAAGAAAGCTGCCAAACAGAACGCAGCAGCTAAAATGCTGGAGACACTGGGGTTTGAGTGCCCTAAGTACAACCCCCTGAGTGACAAAAAGGACGCCTCTGCAACTCCTCAGGTACGTAGACAAACATAATATTTGTAAAGATGAAATATCTATAAATAAGAACAATAATAGAGAGCATTTAAGGCTACCATCTCTAAATTTATCAGATGGCAAATGCGAGACCTATTAGAACTACAAACAATTGGTCAAAGCATTTACACACACACACATATAAATTCATGTAATTTGTTTCTAGAGCTTATACCACATTTGAATGTCATTAGATATTTTCATTTCACTTATATTATATTTCAGGTGAACCTGGTTAATGAGGAGCAGGTGGAGGAGGAGGAAGAGGAGCTGATAGAGTACGAGACTTTGTGGAGTTGTTCAGATCCTGAAACGTGTCTTGATCAAGATCGTGATGACATCTGTAGCTCTCCAGATGTTATCATAGAGGAGATAGTCGAATACCTCGATGACATCTCGGTCCCATGTGACACAGATCCTGTCCTGGACTCGATCAGTCTTTGTGAGATCATCCTCAAGATCCAGACTGGATCAGAGGAGGACGGTCTGTGTGAGACCCAAGACAATGAAACAGCTGAGATTGTTGGACCTGAGATGTCCAGGTAAAATGTCTTTCAAATATTATTCAAAAAATTGCACATTTGTTCCTATAGAAACGTTGCTATTACAGAGATCTTAGCTTGTTACTTACTGTTATTGTTAGAATAACACTTAATCATTCTTCTCTTTCAGTGAACCAGAGGATGACACCAAAGACGTCTTTGGAGAGAACGTTCTTGATGAGGGTCCTTTCTCAGACTCTGGTGATACATCGCAGGTCCTCAGAGAGACTGAGGTCATTCCTGTTTGGGAGGACGTGAGCCGAGCACCAAGATCTGACCAGGATCATACTCCTGTGTCTTCAGAAATCATTACAGAAGGAGACTTTCAACCCTCACCCTCATATGAACCTGATGTCATTGACTCCATGAAGCCAGAACTCTCAATCCGATGTGAGGCAGATCCAGTTATTTCTGAATACAGCCCTGTTGAGGCCTTTGTCCCTGTTGGTCCACCTGTGGTCCTCGAAGAAACTGAGGTGTTACATCTCAATGAGGACATAACAACCCCAGGATCTGAGCAGGATTACATCTCTGAAAAGGACTAGGGCATCTGCACGACTCCAGAGGCCATTACAGAGGACTGTAAATCTGCACCCTCCACTGAAAGAAAAAGGGACTGTCTTGGCTGCGTGCAGCTGTGGGCAGATTCTTCAGTGCCCAATGAGCATTTTAAATAAAGCATAAACAAGCATTATGGTTTTGTTTTCTTTCATGTTATATACTATACGTGCTCCTTCTTCAAAGTTAAAAGCTTAAACTATACCAACACTTACTCTGGTAGTGTTAATTCCCCTGAGTTCAGTGTTAGATTAACTATGGGTTGTGTCGAATACAAGTTACACTGGAATAATGGACTTGCTGTGTATTAAAAAAGAACCATCGTTTCACAGCTCACTGGAGATGGATTTTAGCTCAGAAAGATGAACAGACAGTCCCATATGAGTCGGCCATATTGGATCAAAGCCAGGATGGACAAATGCGCACAGCAATGTACTTCTGACATGTCCAACATGGTGGGTAAGGTCCTATGTAACTCTATGGGAACCTTATCAATTTATTAGGTATTGGATCCACAAAATTGCTATATCAGTCTTTATATCAGTTGATAGTTGAAAAATGGCACCACTTTCTGAGCTATTGTGTCGTTTTTTTGTTTCATGTGGATAGGCCCAATACTAACCATAAACCAGGTCAACAAATCCACAATCTGACAGTTAAAGAGCCTATATTATGTTTTGTTTGTAATGTGTTTTGTTTCTTTCGCATGTTAACACACAAACCCTGCATATTTAGTTCAGTAGTTAGCTGAGTTCATGAAAACTACAGCTTCATCACATTTCAAAATCATTACAAAGAATTATTTTATCCGCAGCTCACTGGAGATGTGTTTTAGACCGGATAGGGTCCCATACTGTGCCCAGTGTGATCGGGACTGTAGCAGGACACGTATGAGTCTATACTGCCACTTCAAGGACTCCAAACCAAAGGACCACAAGTCCCTCTCCGTTTGTAAAGTCATTTTTTAATCTTCTCATCCTCCTGCTGTGATAAGAACAAGCCTCCCGTAGAGAGCTCAGGGCTATGTACATGTCATTCTATTATCTTTCCACACAGAGCGAAAATGAGTTCAAATGACCCGATTTCAGATGTTTCACTTTTGATGTTTCACTTTTGCAAGCTTACATTCGAGATTGTATATGTGGGAGATTTCGTAAAAGGAGTCCGCCATCTGCTGTTTCATATGTTCCACAGTTTGGGATCAACCTTCACTGTCTTGCATGTATTAATTTATTTAGGTGTTATATTGCTTTATGGTTTGTAGTGGTCCAAACCATTTAAAATAACCTACCTTATGCATTTAGAGCCGAGCGGTAATGCTAACAACAACTAGCATGCTACCTGTGCACTTCCTGATTATCGGACAATAAACTACTTAATAATTAGACGTAGAAAGGACACAGCACACGTATTTTTACCTAAAGAGCTGCTTATACAATATATATGTGCTCAAATACATGGGAAGACAAATCGGGTACATGCCCTTTAACAAACATGCAGACTTGGCCCCCTCTCCACAGATCTGACCTGTAACTTGGCTTGGTGGTGTCCCCTGTGTGTCATCATGGAGACGGTATGGTTTGATGCCATACTGAAACATTCCAGGCAAAGTAATAGCATCTCCATGGAGACAAGCAGATGGCTGTTCCATGACCAAGCTTGGAAGGTCCATTTGCGCAGGTAATTTGGCACAGCTTTGACACCAGATGCCCAACCCGGTTTTCACAGCACGGAGGATAGTAATTTATTCATAAACCAAAAAGGATTAAAACATAAAAAAAATCTATTAAAAAAAAAAAAACTTTAAAGAATTATTTTTTATAATTATTTCCATTTTTGAGATTTCAACATTGTAGTTCTGGTGAATGGATTTGGCTGTGTGCACCTGATCTCCAGCTGGTCTTTGCTTTCAATGGAGGACTGGAGACGCAGCTTTCACTTTCTTTCATCTTTATCCTGCTTATCCTCTTTTTCTTTCCCCTCTTTCTCTGCTCTCTCTGTATTGCTTTCCCTCTCTCTCTTCTCCTTCTTTTGATCTCTTCCTCGATTTCTGTCTCTCATACTTCCCACTCTTTTCCACTCTTTACTCTTCCTTCTCTCCTCCACAGTGCTTCCGATGTTCTCTCCTCCTTCTCCTGTCTCTCCCTCTCCTGTTGCATCTCCTGTTTCTCCCCCCTCCTCTTTCTCTTTTTCCCTTCCTCTTCCCCAATCTCCTCCTCCTCCTTCCTCCCCCTTCTTTCCCTCTCTCCCTCACTTCCTGATTCTCTTGCCTTCTTTCTCCTCTCTCCCTGCTCTCTCTTTCTCCTCCACACTGGTCTTAATGTTTTCTTCTCCTCCCCTTCCATACTGATATTCTCTTTCCTCCCTCCATTTTCTCTCTCTGCTCTTGGTCTCCTCTCCTCCTCCCCCTCTCATTCTCTTTCCATCTCTCATTCATCCCACTCCCTTCTTCTCTCTCCTGCACGTTGATCCTGATGTGCTCTCATTGTCCTCCTCCCTCTTTCTCTCTCTTTTGCCATCTCTCTCTCTCACACATCTTCTCCTCCCTCTCTCTCTTATACACACTGGTCTTGATGCAATCTCCTCTTCCACTCTTTTTGCTCCCCCTCTCTCTCTTTCTGTTCTCCTGATGTTCTCTCCACATCCTCTTTCTATCTCCCTCTCCTTCTCTCCCCCTCCTTCTCTTCCTGCTCTTTATGTTCTTTCTATCTCCTTTCGCCCTCTCTACAAGAGTGCCCCATCTCTTTTTCTCCCTCCCCTCTCTCTCCATCTCCTTCTCTCACTCCCCTCTCTCTCCTCCCTCTCTCTGCTTCTGATTTCCCCTTCTGCTCCTCTTCTCCCTCCTCCTCTCTGTCTCTTTCTTTGTCTCCCTCCCCATCTCTCCTCTCTCCCTCTTCTCCTTCTCTCCCTCTACGCTCTCTCTCTCTCTCTCCCTCCCTCTCCTCCCTCGTTCACTCTCCTCTCCTGATGTTCTGTCAGACTGGGCTGACAGCTCTGACAGTGGTTGAGTTTCCAAAGTTCAGTGCTGTCAGTTTACCCAGAGCGCGCCGTGCTGTGCTCCTTTCAGGTGACGGCTAAAGGAGGACAACACGTTTAATCATCACCATTTACTCAACAAGTTCACACAAAGTCAACTAACAGGCA
This sequence comes from Taenioides sp. WSHXM2023, assembly GCA_029959045.1. Lineage (NCBI taxonomy): Eukaryota > Metazoa > Chordata > Actinopteri > Gobiiformes > Gobiidae > Taenioides > Taenioides sp. WSHXM2023. The sequence goes on along the minus strand of CM057095.1, from coordinate 6,110,482 downwards.
AATAACAGGCTACTCACTCATTTTCATTCAAATTCTATTCAAAAAACTGAAAATCATTGTTCAAAGTCATAAAACGAGAAGCCCTGTTTAAAGATGCTCAATGTCACTTTTTCATTGCTGTGTCTGGAATATGAACTTCCAGTAAGTCGATGACACACAGTTACACAAGTTACAAGTCAGATCTATGGCGAGGCAAGCCCACTCACAGCATTTTATATACATACATACACAAGAGATCAAATATAAGTAAGATATATGGAATGGAAATATATACTAGTATGTATGGAATTGTGTAGTAAAGGGAAAAAATGTTTAGTTGACTCTTTTTTTTTTTTTTTTAAACAAACATATTCTACTACAACAACTCACAAGTCGCCACTTCCTTACAGCTCTGTTCTTCTCACTAAAGTCTTTGCCTGTCAGTCAAGTCACGCTTTTGTCTGCTCCAGGTGGTATCACAAACACTGGCCCCTGGAGCAGCAGGCTGGAGATGTGAGTCCAGAATGTGACCAGCAGCAAGAGCCAGCTGTCAATCAAATCTGATAGGGCAGACCAGGCAGGCAGGGCTACCATATCTCCGCTGATACTCTGTACTCAGACTGGGCAACGTGTAGAGGTCAGTGGTTGTTGTTGTTCTCAAACTCCTTTTGCGTGTTCTGGTGGTACGTGGTGTTTTCTGCAGGAGTGTTTGAAGTTATTCTAATGCACATTGCAAACACAGACCTGGTTTACATCTGGTTATACTCAGAAAGCTAAATATTTTTCTTAGAACTCTGACGTGCTCTCAGCTAATTATCTACTAATTCTTCTTATTCTGACTAAAGGGCAGAATAATTTCAGTATATTTTTTTTGTACTGAAAAAAATGTGGATCTAAATATAGGTACAAGTTATCAGTGAATCTAATACATACAACATCATTAATAATGGTTAAAATATAACTCTGGAACTCCTGGAAGTAAATTAATATAATGTAGTACAAATATTACTGCAACTATTTGCATTAGGTGCCATATTCAAATAGCTGCAATTAGCAACATGATAAATAAAATGTGAAAAAGAGGTCCACTCACTATATTTTCTAGTTTAGAAACTTAGGTGGGGAGTGTCATTTGTACAAACTCAAATTCTTTAAAGCCCAGTATGGAACTTTAGAGCCAAAAATAGACTAAAATAAAAGCATGTTTGTTGTGTCCTTACTGTACATTTTGTCTTTCTTTTATATACAAATTTTATGTTTTCTTCTAATAAGACAACATAAAAGCTCAAGAGTTTATTTATCTGACATGATTAGGCAGAAGCACAAATACTAAAGATTGATACAAGAGGCTATTGAAATCAGGACACAGGGCGCACGGACCACCAACAGAGACGAGGGGGTGTTTACTTTGGCTCACACCTGGGACTCGCGTCTCCAGAGACCACCACGCTACAGTAGATCTGGTCAGTCTGATAGAGCTGCCAGGTCTGTCAAACTGAGAACAGCTGATAAAAGACACGTCACAGCAGTCAGTGACACCTCTGACAAAGGCGGAAGTGCTACTGCTCAAACACGTCAGGTAAATACGATATTTAGATTTTCACGATAGTTGTTTTATTAGGTTTCTGTGTGTCCTTACTCTAACCATGCTTGCATCTCTACATACCTGACCCTTATTTGTGTTGGAGAAGGTCTTCCTCCAGCTTCTTTCTATGGAGAATGTCCCCAAGTATTGCTTCAACTTTGTGTTTACATGGAATCATTCAGGTTACATGCCATCTCAAGAAAGTTACATACTGAGTTTTTAAGTTGCAATAACAGAGAGTTGATATCAAGTCATTGCATACAAACTACCTCCTTTCATAACAGCATGGAACACTTTCTTTTTAAATGCCACTGCGCTGTATCTCCACTTCTCATATTTCTCTGTGAGTATTTTAAGATGCCTAAATCTAAATGACAAGAGGAGATTTGCCTCGCGCTCCTTGTAGACCCCCTGGAGTGCATCATCGCCGCTAACTGTCACCGCTTTCTCTTCCATCTGCTTTCAGTGAAAAGTCTGAACCAGGCTCTCCATCTTCTAGCCTCGGCTTTACCTCCGGATGGCCGTGCGGAGGTTCTTACGACGCGCTGCCAGAAATGTCAAGAGCCTGACAGTCATATAGTGCTCTTTCTTTGTGAATTATTCTATGGTGGTGCTGCTGCTGCTGTTGAATGATAAGCAGTGGGCTAGCTTCCACACAGGAGCAGGGGAGGAGACGGCACAGACACAGCGGCCTTTAGCTGACTTTAGGGGATCATTCACTCCAAAGCACATTGTCCAGTCACTGTAGAGAAAAGATATCGGATTCTCTGTGTGTCATCTGAGGTGCTGAACATCTTCTTAGAACTAAGGCAAGAAATACGTGTGTACTAAAAGTTTCAGCTGTAAACCAAATTACGGTCAAAGTTTCCAGATTTTTTACACTTTTTTTTAAACTAGTGGTACCCAAAATGATTCTTGTAAATGAGTAAATGGCTTCTCCTCATGAACAAATAACATTAGCTAATGTAGTTAACCGGGGGAAGTATGTATATCTAGTTTTATGTTAGTACAAACTCTCAACAGGCAAAAAACTAAACCATATTCTTCTGTATTGCACATATCTTTATATTGCACAGTATGTTATTGCACTGGCGTTCTAATTGTACTGGTTACTATTGCACGGATTTCAATTGCCTTTTGCATTGATTCCATATGCATTTTTAACAATGCACTTTGGTGGACAAAATGAGTATCGCACATGCCCAACTTTAACAATGCTGCACTTGATTTTTATTGTCTTAAAAATGTGAAAAGCATTACAAGTTCATTGCAGTGGTCCAAAGTTATATCTTATGGATTCTGAGCATTCTAATTATTCACCACGATGGGTTCTTAAGCATGTTTTACAACTTTCAGAGTAAATCTAATAACAATTAACATGCTATCCACGCACTTCCCACTTCTTGGAAAATAAAACTCTTTACAATTAGATGCAGACAGTACACAGCTGACTTATGTTGACCTCAAGAGCTGCTTATACAATATATCTGTACTTGGGTAAGTCACATTTTGCTCAAATACATGAAACACATTGCCACTCACACGTTTGCGTATCTCTCAGCCACAGTTAATAACGTCATCATCAATTTGACCTTTGTACCTTAATGACTACCCTTCCTTGATGTGAGTTAGATACCTGCTCTCAGAATACCTTGGGAAAATTACAAAAAATACCTGCAAACTCCACAAACTGACCCTTGTGTAAGGTAAGGTACACTTTATTGTCCCCATAGGGAAATTTGCCCTCTGCATTTGACCCATTGCATTTCTTCAATGCTACTGGGGCATCTCACAAAATGTATTAAACATTTTTATCTCAAATCTTATCGTAGTACAGAAAAATAACATGCATATCTAAATTAGAGCAAAGAAAAAGTACCTGACCTACTGATCATATACTGAACTATTATAGAAGATATGGAAATTATTAAACCGGACTAAACAATGACAAATATTTTCACCCAAAAACAGTAGTCCTATAGCAAAAAGAACAAAAATTCACAGTTTCCATCCTCTTGCACGAGCACACTCCTGTCTGACATCTCCATTCATCACAACCTCCTTTCGTCTACTGCTATATAATCTCCCAAACCACAGTTAATAAAGCTGCAATCAGTTGGACTTAAAGATTACCTCTAGATCTGAGATAGAAACCATGAGCACCTTGGGAGAATCACAAGGAGTACCCGCAAACTCCACAAACTGACCCCTCCATGTACTGGCTAAGCTGCCGTCCTTTTCATTTGTGACTGACACGGACAATGCTGCTTGTTTTTGGCTTGGAGTTGACCCCTGACTTTCCGCACCAAAGGCCAAGAAAGTGGATGAGTTCAGTTGGAGGGAGAGGGCTGATAGATGACCAGTGTCTTAGAATAAAACAGAGTGCTTTCTGTGTGGCTGTATGGGCGTGTAATGTACTTCTCAGACACATCCATTTATCAAAACCTCTTTGCTTCTCCTGCGGCTTTTTCTCTCAAACTCAATATTTCCGATGTCTTCTTCGGAGGTGTGCCCGCAGTGGAAGATGTCAACTCTATACCTGGGTCAGTGGTGAGAAGTACTCAGTTACTGTCAGTGGTGGAAGAAGTACTCAGTAAGTACTTAGTAAAAGTTCAGATACTGGAGCAAAAAAATACTCAAATAAAAGTAAAAGTATCACATGAAAAATCTACTTAAAGGTGCACTATGTAACTTTTTGGTTGGGGGTCTGTCACCTGCTTGTTTCTATGGATATGTCATTGCTCTGCTTGGAATAAAACAATTTTATTTTTCTATCTGTTTTTATTTGTGTATTTTGTTTGCTCAAACTATGAATGTGTTAAAAATAAACCCTCAGCCTTTTCAGCAGATCTCACACAATAATAATAAAAAAAAAAAAAAAAATCAGTCCAATTCAAAAATGTAGTGAAGTAGAAAGTACAAATACATGCTGTCAAGTGTAGGGAAGTAAAATTACAAAGTATCCACTGCGGCACGGTGGCTGAGTGGCAACACTCATGCCTCACAGCAAGAAGGTTACAGGTTCGATCCCCGGGTCGCCCGTGTGGAGTTTGCATGTTTCCTCCCCGTGTCTGGATGGGTTTCCTCCGGGTACTCCGGTTTCCCCCCATCAACCAAAAACATGCAACACCCCTATGAACAGTTTACAATCAAGGACCATCAAGGAATTCCTCCCTCCTGTGGGCTCACCACCTGCAGAGGGGTTCATAGGGGTCTGGGTCTGGTGCACAGAGTAATGGGCAGCGTGCTGCCCCCGCGACCCAGCTGGATTAAGCGGGAGAAAATGGATGGATGGAGTATCCACTTTAAAATGTACTTAAAGGTGCACTGCAACTTTTCTGGTGGAGGGTCTGTCACTTGATTATCTCCATAGAGATGTTATTGCAGGTTACAGCGCTACATTACAGTTCAGATCTGTGGAGAGAAGAAATTATAGTATTTTTCAGCAGCAGAAACACCTGTAATGAATAAACGCTAGGTGCAAATGTTTGAATTCATACCATGGAACATTCCAGGCAAAGCAATAACATTTCTACAAAGACAAGCAGGTGGTGAACCCTCCACTAGAAATGTTGTGCAGTGCACCTTTATGTTAAGTACAGAATCTAAAATTCATTCAAGTACAGTGCTTTACTACTTTTGCTTTGTTACATTCCACCACAGAATTTTTCCCATCCTTTTCCATGAGCGCACTTTGGTCTGACATCTCCATTCATCACAGCCTCCTTTCGTCTACTGTTATATAATCTCCCTAAACCGACTATTTCCTGGTGGTGTCTTGGTGGGTGAGTCCCCTTCAGCCCAGCAGAAAATGTTCACTCTGACTGACCCTGTGCCCGTACCTGCCTGGCTGGCTCCTCCTGTGTAAAGTATGAATTATTGAGTCTGGGCTAGCATTGGTTGTCAGGTTAAACGGCCTCTCGGTACGCCCCTCTGAAGGTGAGTCTATATAGTTTTAGCTTCAGCAAACACAGAAGAGACCGGAGCGCGCCGTCCTGTCAACACTGCTTTGTTGAATGATTCATGCTAGTCGTCTGTCTGGCCCCGTAGCAATAAGAAAAAAAAAAAAATCAAAGAGGGATCGTATCGGAGCGCAACACACAAGTTCAAACGTGGTTGTAGGAAAGAACCCGGGTTCACGGACATACACACGCACAGCCGTTTGATGTTGTTTTGCAGAGCTGGCAGGAACGCTATATAACCGGCAACTGAACCGGGCACGTGGGGTAGTCTCCTGTCACACTGATATGAGTGGTTAGGGCGGGGCAAGATGGTGATAAAAATAGAATATTGATTTCATTCCTGTGAGGATCTGTTATTTTAGTAAGATCGCAAAATCGGGATTCACCATTTTTTTCTTTAATTCAGCTCAGACCACGTACTCACATACACATAATATTTTTTAGCTTCAGCAATGACCAAATAGTTACATCTTTAAAGTATTACAAAGCTAATTTTACATTAGTTGTGATAAAAATCAAACAAACCGCATTTATACTGGATACATTAGATCACAAAAATATTCAGTTTTCTCATGGTATTGCCCAGTATTGTAGGATAAATTGAAGTAGCCCAAGAGTTTTAAGAATATTCATAAGATTGGAAACCTAATTTGCGTATTGTCTATTCAAGGCTATTTTCAAGTGATGTCGGTGGCCATTGTGCGCTGTAGATTTCTAACGTGAAATCAACCGACTTTTATTAATTCATTTTAGATCAATATTGCAATTTTAAATTTCCAAATTATAGCATAATGATCCAGGGGTGTCAATAGATTATAACCATATAGCAGACATTCCTCTGCTGACCAGCCGAAGAGTCCATTTTTTGATAACTCTATTTTTCTGCTGGTCGGCCGCACATCTGTAACCAAAAGAGTTTCCCTTTGGGGATGGATCAAAGTAATTCTGATTCTGACAAAAGCACAATACGTCTTCTTTAAGCTTACAGGTAGGCTAACAAACAATGCCCTGACATGTAGAAAGACAAGTAAACAGAAAAGCAGCCATTATGTAAGGGTGAATGAGTTTGAAGAAATATGAAGTTCTGGCCTATGAGGAGTAAACAAATGATTTATTTAGTGAAAAATAACATGCTTAATAATACAGTAGGCTCACAGAGGTAAGGGAGATGTCAGCCCTTTGGAGACAAAACAACATTGCATATTGATACTTTGCAGCTGATGTCGTCAATATGTGAAGCTAACTGGACGCTCTGCTCTGTCTGAAGGTCTGTTAATCAAGTTAGACTTTAATCTGAGCTTTATTATTATTATTATTTAACACAATCTGACCAAAAAGTTCCACAACAGGGGAGATGATTTATGTGCTTTAACAAGTCTCTCATACATAAAATTAGTGTTTTTTTATGTAACAGTTTTTCAATTAATCACTCTCGTATTTTTGGTTGTAAATCAAACACCTACACAGGACCGTGATCACTCATATTGATCTTAGGCTCCTGAAAATAAGTTGTTTAAATGCACTATGTATTTTTTTTCCTTAAAAACTGTACGTTGTGTCACCATAGTAACTGTTAGTAACACATAGCAAAATTCCAATATAGACATACATGCAGAACATCCCCAGCATGATGACTGATACTTAAGTGGTATGCTACTACTTAACAACAAATTATAAAGTTCAAGATATGTGGATTTCTATAAAAACAATGAATTATACAACGAGTTATATAGCCCCCTACCTTCCGCCTGAAATGCTGACATTATATTATATCTACAGCTTTTCTCTTTATTTCCAGTTTTTTCTTATATATTGATGTCTTCGTGTACAAAGACATTTATTTTTGTATGCCTGAATAACCCAAAAGTTGCCTCAAAGGGCGCTCAACAGGCTGCTCCGGCACCCTGTCCTTGGCTCAGACCATCCATCAAGCAAAAAGTCCAGAAATAAACACCGGAAAAATGAAAAATTAAACAATAGTAGATGACATTGAACAAATACACTCTTTATTCTGAAAAGTTTGATATGTTTTAGATTGTGGTTCATAACGGTAACTGCGTCCTTGGTTTTTGGTTCAAGATGAAGCATTTTCAAATTATGATTGTTAGATTTTAGATTGATTTTTTAAACTTTTAGCTAGTTTTTCATTTGTATTTCTTGTCCATCTCTTTCCAGCTCTCTCTGATCTCTGACCCTGGCTTCTCCAATCCATGTAGCTGTATTTTTTCTGGCTTTCTCCATTCTGTACAATCACTTAAGAAGAGAGAAACTATGGAGACTGTGTAAAATGTAGTGAGCACAGAGACACTTCCATCAAGCTCCTCATTTTGATCTTAAAATATTCTGATTAACCCACTCTATATGATCTTGTTTTTGTTTTCTTTTTTTAATTTTGCTATTTGATACGTAAATAAATTCTTATTCCTCATATGGAACTCTCCAAATTCACTCTTATAACTGCAAGCGTCGTGAACTTCATTTGACTGGAGCCAAACACTATGGGCAGTGGTGGAAGGTAATGAAGTATAAAAGTAAAAGTACAATACTTAAGTGCAAATTTAAGGTATCTGTACTTTCCTTACATATATTTTACAGTGGATGCTTTTTACTTTTACTTCACAACATTTGAGAACGTGTATCTGTACTTTCTACACTACTACATTTTACATCTGGACTAAAAAGTATAAAGTACTTTTCTTTATAGTGTGAGACCTGTTGAAATGGCTGGCTTTTTAGCATGTTTAATTTGAGTTTCCATCCTAAACCAAATACATAAAAAACATCTATAAAAATTAAGAAAATCAGCCAAATTCTTTATCAGAATCATTACAAAATACTTTGACTTTTATATTTATATTATATAAATACTTTTATTTAAGTAGATTTTTTTTTTTTTTTTTTCCCATGTGATACTTTTACTTGAGTAACTTTTTGCCACTGTACTTAAACTTTTACTTAATGGTCACATATTCTGCTTGAGCCTGCCATTTAGTTCTAATCTACGACACCCGTGGATCATTATGTTATAATGTACACATTTTAAATGGCAGTAGTCATCTAAAACAACTTAATTAAAGAAATAGTCCACAGACTACCACCTTAGAAAAACACGGTGCCCAGTGGGAGCTGACGTCATTGTTAACGTCATCACAACACAAAGTCGGTGTTATGGATCTGTTGGAGCCCGCGTGATATGGCTCATATCACACACGCCACAGAAAGCCACTCTCTGCAGAAAGACGCACAGGCATCTGCGCAGACACCTGTCCCAGGGCCTCTGGGATGCTGTCTAAATAAAAGGTAAAAGCTCATTTGTGGCTCTGTCTGAAACAGAGATTTACACACTCGTCTGCACAAAAGGAAAGCAGTGAGAGCAAGGTTTGTCTATCTCGCACACACACAGACAGTTTCTTGTGTCTCCATTAGAGTCGATGCAAACAGCCCGTGTCAGTCCAAGGCAGCACAAACTCATTGCTACATTCACGCTCAAATGCGTTGACATGCCCACTCTGCTTCATAAATACCACTGGCATGATTTAATACAATGGTACGCACTCAAAAGAAACACAGATAGCATGTTTAAAACCAAATATTACGTTTATTAAAGCTGGTTCCTTGCAAGGCATGCCCACATTGTCACATGTTGACATAAGAGGTCCATAACACCGGTAACTCCTGCGGCTATATGCATATCACGCTAGTGAGCAGCAGATTTGTCCAAAATGACTACGCTACACTGTCAAATTTCATGCGTATCACTGGTTGAGAAAATAAAATTGTAGAATAAAGTTAGTACAGAGCAGTGGGCGTATGCCGCTGGCAGTGAACATGGGGATGTGGCAGTGAAAATAAGTGATTAAAGCTGACTCAAACATGCACGAATCATTCGAAATACAACTTCAAGAGGGTAAATGAGAAGGGGGAACACCTATGATATGGTTAATTTTGGTCAATTTTGCATAATAGGTGTTCTTTAAATAACAAAATGAAGTACTTTATCCACCACTGAGTTCCCCTCTTTATACAGTCTATGATCACAAAGCAGACATCAGCTTTTAAATGTACCTGTATTTTTGCCTGGGAGTGAATCATATTTCAGTATTTCAATCCGACTTTGATTGGCTCGGGAACGTGACCAGCTTTTGTGGATCGGACAAAAGCACACCGCGTTCTACTGGGAACACTGGGAACAGGTTGTACCAGAAAACTTAAAAATGGAGATCTGGAAGTGATAAGTGGCAGTTATCATTTCACGATAAAAGGAATGCCACTTTGATCGTGAAATGAGTCTACACAAATGTTCAAATAATGCCATTGTAACACGCGGCAATGAGATCCAAATGAGGCTCGTAGATGGAGGAGCAGACAGAGCAGTGCAGGTAATGGAGGGGTAATTTCAGTCAAGTATGAGCTGATAGAATTACAGTACTATTCATTTCTACTTACCATTGTGAGGGATCAGAATCCAAAAAACAGCCTACACTGAAGAGGACTCATTTATGAAGCTCTAACTAGAATTTTTCACAATTTTCTTTTCTTTTTACAGACAATACGATGAGTTTTAAAGGATTTATTGTCAGAAAGTTCTTACTGTAAATGCAGCTTGCCTCTCCACAGATCAGACCTGTTACTTGGCATAGTGGCGTCACCTGCCTGTCTCCATGGAGATAGATTTACTGCCATACTGTGGAACACTCCAGACGAGGTAATAACATCTCCATCCTCCACCAGAGAAGTTACATAAAACAGAAATGTAAAACCAGTGTTAACATATTATATTATGCAAAATTCAGATTAAATATGCAGTGTTTGTGCATTAAACATGTGTGAATGAAACAAAACACAACTCCAGGTCTATTTGTGATGAGGAAACAACATTATAACATCAAAAAATAGCATAATTTGGGCCCTTTAATGACCAGGTTAAGAGCAATATACAGTAGGTGATGAACAATTGTTGATCGTCCAAACAAAATCTCTTGTACTGCTGTTAATATATTTCTAGCTCTGTGTAAAGTCCAGAAATGTATTGTCTCCTCTGCACTATTTGTTATATTCCCGTCAAATTCCTTTCTCTTCTCACTGACAGCTTTTGCAATTTGCCCTGAGCACTGGGGCACCACGGCACGGACTGGGCTGGCTCGGCTCGCCAACCGCCACTTATCTCCCCTGAGCAGGTGTGTGCACGTGGAGCGCACACGAGAGGGTATGTGGGAGTAGTGCACGTCGACACGCTCAGTTCTCTGTCTGACAGCTGTTTGCGCGCTGACAGATTTGTGTGTAGTCAAATGAGTGGCGGGTTAAAACGTACGCACTTTTCCAATACACATTCTTTTGTAGGAGTCAAGCCAGTGCGTATGTGCGTGCATGTGGATTCTTAAAGTGCATGTGTGAGTCCATGCAACAATGTCTGTGAAATAGCAGCGTGGCGGTGTTTTGAGAGAGTATAAAAAATAGTGCTGAGCTGCTGGAAAGATGCCTGGTGTTATCGCGAATGGAGCTTCAACTGGAACAAGGTGAATGAGACAAAAAGAGCGGACAGCAGCACAACACTTTTAAAAATACATCCTTGGCTGGGTTTTCGACTCTAAGGACGTTGCCTTAGCTAGTTTTTAACATTTTTTTTCTCCTCGACTCAGACTGTCAGGAAGTCAACACTCGATTGACTAAAGTGTTGGCCTTAAATGAGCCTCCAAACTTTACAACAGCTCAGTAAGGAGGAGAGCGGACCACACAACTATTTCTACTGCTGTCGAGACTGTGTTTGCTGAATAGAACTGCAACTTTACTGTCTACAAACTAATCTGAGGGAGCCAGAAAGGTTATCTTAATGGAGACATGTTCATTTTGGGGTATATTTTGTATCAAATTATAGCTTACATAGATCATTATTATCATATTTTGTTCATTGTACACTTCAATATTGAAAAATATTGAAATAGGTTTGTTGACTGTTAAAAACTGTTCAAAAGGTGCCATGTGTAACTTTTCTGGTGACGAGTCTTCTGATTGCCTTCATCGAGATGCTTTACCATTTACCTGGAATTTTCCACAGTGTTATTCAGTGTTTCCTGCAGCGCTTTATAGTTAGGGCGGCCACCTTGACAAAAATTGCCCCCCGCCTTGACTTACGTCCCGCCGAACAAAAAAAAAACAAAACAAAACACTGCATCCCTGCACACAGTGAGGCCGCATTGCGATGAGGCTGAATAGTGGCATCTGTTGGTTAAATAATGTTAATATCATCTGCTGTGCTACGCGGCCAACGTTATTATTTTTTTATCGGGAGAGAAGCTAATTATCTGGATAGCATACCTGTCATTGTCGTGGGAAGGACATGTGAAGGTAAGATAGTTAATTATAATTATTCATCTAAACTTAGCATTTGAACTGAGTGTCCTACTAACAGCTTGCCCATATATTCTGTTTCATTAAGATAAGCTATACTTGTTAGGTTCTTATCACGGCTACCAATGTGTTTGCATGTTTGATGTTTGCATGTGTTTTTTTCTCTAGTGTACAGTAATGGACGGGAAAAGGCAGACAAAAATATCAGGATATTTTGTGCAAAGAAGTCGGCCTACTTCACCATCTGCACCGCCTCCTCCACCACCGCCAGCTCAGCCCCAGCCCCAGTCCTCTAAACATTGAGGTAGAGGGTGGAACCCAGAGTGGGTTCCTCTATTTCCATGAAGACAACTAGTCAGGACATGTTATGGAGATCTGTGGAGAATGGATCACATTAATGTTTTTCAAGGTATTTCTGAGGAAGATATTTCTGTTGTACTGTGGAACATTCTAAGCAAAGCAAAAAAAAAATTAAATGGAAAGATTCAAGCTGCAGATTCACCACCAGAAAAGTTACACATTTAATAAGTAGTGAATTTTTTCTGCGTAATTATTGAAATATGGTTACGTGACATATTTTAACCTGACATGGATGACAAAGAGTCTGAATAAATAAACAGCAGTGGGTGGAGATAGAAGATGGGTGAAAACAGAATTTTTCTGAGCACAATACAGGTTTACTCAGTCCAAATATCAATTTGAACTGGTTGATGATATGGGACTACCATTGTTACATGGTTAAAAGCCCATAAAAGGCACTTTTTTATGTAATATGGCCCCTGTAATTAGTGAAAAAAATAATAAATGCACTTTTACAAAACAACAACTATGACAAAAAATGTATCAAACAATAAACACGTCCCCCATTGCAACCCCTCATTTCTACAGACAAACGATGATAATCCACAGTCACACGCTGCGCCCTGGCATTTAGCTGAAATCCTGCGAGTATTTATGAAGTTGTCACCACTCCCCCCGCCCCATCTCCCTTTCCCCGTTTAAAACACGTCCTGTCTGAATACCTCTGCGCTGTCACCCCCGTCATCCACACTGGTCCCGGGCTTTGTCAGGATCTCAGGATAAGGCCCATTACTGAGACTGAAAAGAAAGTGAGAGGGGCGGGGGGAGACAGTCGCATGTGGCTCCCAATGTGACATGTTTTATTGAGGCGGTCCAAAACTCAGCCTCCCTCCGCGTCGCCATGGTAACGGACCAATCAGCCGGTCTGAATATGCCAGATAAGGCCCAACTTGAAAGACTAAGAAAATCCCTTGTCACCTCCCCTCCTCTCTTCCTTCCTCATTTCTGTCTCTTTATCTCTCTGCTTTCTTCTCCTCTCTCGTCTAATTTTCTGTGTTGCTTTTAGGGCTGCAGGAAAGATCAGAATCAAACTGAAATTTTAATGGTTGCAATTAAGAAATCACAATGGTTGCTGTTATTTTAGCACTTTGTTATTATGTGATACATGGGAGTGTAGGAAGGAGTTTTCACATATATTTAACAAACATTACATGTCAGCGTCTTGGTGTGAAGAAAACAAATAAAATAATGATTTACTGATAATGATGATTATGATAATGACAGTGATAATTACGAATGGCAATTACACATTGATGAAAATGGCGATGATGACAATTATGGCGATTATGTGACGGTGACGATAATGATGATAATGATGATGACAATTATGACAAATATGATAATGGTTATGATGATGATAATGCCGATTATGACAAATATGATTACAACAATGATATCCCTGACAATGATGATGAGTACGATTACAATTATGATGACGATGGTTATGACGATAATGACAATGATGACAAATATGATGATAATGGTTATGCTGGTGATAATGACGATTAGACATATATGATAATGATGGTGACGATGACAATTATGAGTACAACAATGATGTCCCTGACAATGACGACGTTTATGATTACAATTACGATGATTATGATGATGATGGTTATGACAACGATGAGAAAGATGATTGATGTGATGCGATTATGGTGATAATGATGATTCTAATCACAATTAATCTTACCTAATGTCAGATGCCAGATCCTACAACTGAAACCCAAAAGGTATATCTATATTGTATGCTCATAATAATAGGATTAGTTGTGAATGCAGTACTACTTTTATTAACAAAATGTCCCCTGAAAACAAAAAAATAAGCTGTATTGTTATGTATAAACCTGCCAACCGTGTAGTTTAGACCTTGATCAGCCACTGACTTTTGAGTTGGTGGACAAATGTTCTAACGAATGAGACACGTCCTCACTGTGGTAACTGGTATTCCTGACAGTCCCCCACCCCATAACTAACCAGGCCCAACTCTGCTTAGCTCCCAAGATCAGATGCGAACAGGCATTCTCAAGCTGATATCTCTGCAGATTTAATGCTATAGTAATTGCAATGCCTGCAGAAAAAAAAAACAAAAAAATCAAAATTCGATTTTTTTTTTCTAAAAGTTGCTCAGCCGTAGTTGGCTCCTGTGCTCCTCCCATCTCCCTGCCTACACTTGTATCTCCTTATTGCATTACTCTTGGCCTCTCCGTGCACTGGATCTGCCTACATACGTCCATCATTGGATTAAGGAGGCTAAACCTATTTCCCAAATGCAAGGTATATCCATAGTCTTCTGTTAGAAAGATGAAAAATGTAAACTTCAAAGTAATTCCTCTGATGAGTTACTGGATCTTCTATAGGGTCCAAGCTAACTTCACATCCATAAAATCTTAGATTTTCTCTAGTGCTGTTTTTAATAACCTCGGCATCTTCTTGACATAATATTCAATATGGATTTTTTTTCAGTCAATATGATATTTAAATCCATCCATCCATCTTCTCCCGCTTAATCCGGCTGGGTCGCGGGGGCAGCACGCTGCCCATTACTCTGTGCACCAGACCCAGACCCCTATGAACCCCTCTGCAGGTGGTGAGCCCATAGGAGGGAGGAATTCCTTGACGGTCCTTGATTGTATTCTGTTCATAGAGGTGTTGCATGTTTTTGGTTGATGGGGGAAACCGGAGTACCCGGAGGAAACCCATCCAGACACGGGGAGGAAACATGCAAACTCCACACAGAAAGGCCCGGGCGACCCGGGGATCGAACCCGTAACCTTCTTGCTGTGAGGCATGAGTGTTGCCACTCAGCCACCGTGCCATATTTAAATGTGCCTTGTTATTGTGGCTGAATATGCCCATATCAAAATTTTACATTACATTTGTAGTTATGTTCACTAATTAACAATATTACTAATACAGATTTGACAAATAAACCTCTTATCTATCCCAAGTCCAAATCATCTCAGTTTGGAATTTGATTCATACCCAAGGCAGATTTTTATTTAAAGTGATCATGTTTTTGTAGCTTTAATTCCCTATTTTCTCTAGAGATAAAAAAAAAAAAGTCTGCACAGTTTTTAACTCCTTTTTTTTAAAAATTTGCATTCACCACAAATTCGATCTTTTCAGACATCAGCTCTTCATTAGACATGAAATATCATTGTTACCGGAGACAAGCAGGTGACAAACCCTGACCAAAGTTAAAGGGCCCTTTTTATGTTATTTTCTGATCTATGTCTAACCCTTTATTATTAGTCTGTCTACATCTCCAAAGCTCAAAATGCTCTGTTCCACCTTGTGATGTCATGAAGCGGTAGTTTCCAGCTATTCCACCTTTTACCTTGAGTTCAGAGAGACAAATTAACAATTCCAGGCTGCAATCATCCAAATGATTCTAATGAAGGTGTGTGGAGTTTAAAAAGCACTTCCTGTATTGCCACATGACATCACAAGGTGGAACAGAGTGTTTTCTGTTTGAGAGAAGAACTAAATATGCAGGATTTGTGTTAAACATATGTGAATAAAATAAAACACAACTCCAGGTCTATTTATGATGAGGAAACAACATTATAACATAGATCAGAAAATAGTGTAATATAGAGACCCTTTAAGAAGAATGGAAACAATCCTAAACTAAAATCTTATTAATTAAGCTGCTATTGCTTCGCCACACCTTGCTCCCCGTGGCCCCCTCTTCCTCTGTGCTTCCATCAGCCGATTAAAAACACCGGGACACCAGCGCATCTTTGTCCGTACAGCCCGGCTCAGACTGACACCCACCATCTGTCCCGGAGACACAGGGACCGTCTCTGGAATAACTCATTTACATCAAGGACAAAGCGCTCACTCTACTTACATTTCAACAGAGCCTGGATTTGGCACGGTGTTTGTTTGGAGATTGGAGCAGATAGGAGGAGGCCTGGTGATATGGGACATCCAGAACCATGCCAGTTGTGGGTTTTGGCAGATGCAGGAATGAGTGTTTGAAGATCGGGCCAATACACAGCGAGCAGGTGATCAAATAGTTTTCTTTCTACTCGAATGTCTTTGCGATGTAAAGTTGGTTCTTTAGTTGGGTGCCATTTGGAAGCAGTAAAATCAATTTGTTAACATAACTTTTCCTTTTATGTTTAGAGCAGAGACTTGGAATATTTGCATAAATCTGTAAAGGGGTGTTTGAATACATTTGCATAAGGGGACAGATTTGCAAATGCGTGAGAATGTGATCCAAGTGAGAATCATATGGTATAGTCAGCAGTTACGGGTTATGCATGATGCCTTTTTTGACATATTGTAGGTATCCAAATGATATGTTTAAATTAAAGAGGGTTATTAATGAGGTATGGGATATTAACTGCTAACACCACATATTTCGATCACCATGTTACCTTTTATCTTTTTGAAAATGCTATATTCGCAGAAAACAACATATTCAACTGTTGTTTAAGTTTCGCTTTCTTTTTGACATCCTTTGCTCTCCATGCTGTGTCGCTCCTCCTTCAGAGCTCTAGGTTTGTAGCATCGTAGCATGGGTTACATAGGCTTGTGGAGTTTGGGACAGAATCATACTGCAAACTGTAAAGAGTGTTCAAATAGGGCCAGGAGAGATGGTGGCTGAGTGGCTAGCACTCATGCCTCACATCAAGAAGGTTCTGGGTTCAATCCCTGAGTCTTTCTGGGCAGGAAGGTTCCAGATTTGATCCCTGGGTCGCCTGGGCCTTTCTGTGTGGAGTTTCCATGTTCTCCCCGTGTCTGGGTGGGTTTCCTCTGGACACTTCGGTTTCCCCCATCAAACCTAAAAAACCTGCACCAGGGACGACAGGTGGAAATTAGCTCTAGTGCTACAACCTGCACAATGCATCTCTCCTGTTAAGGTTAATGTAGATTGTGCACTGTCCCTGTCTCATAAAAAAAAAAAAAAAAAAAGATTGATAAAACTTCTTCAGACATGTACATTATATGTAGTGGAAAACTCCAAAAAGTTGATTTTTGCATAATACCTCCTCTTAAGGTGAAAACATCTTCTTTAGATGCTTATTGCCCTGTTTTGACAATAGTGTTGTGCAAAGCAGGTTGAAATTACTTATTAGCAGCACCGCTAATTATGGCAAAAACAACTAGATCAGTTGTAACTGCGCAAAAAACTAGTACTGAAATATATAGATCAGTAACTTTAAAGGTACATATATGTAAAATTGAGCTTTTGAGCATGTTATAATGTTTTTTCAGAGTTGTATGTATCGATTCATGTATGTTTGAGTAATCCTGTATGGTTGAGGCTCGAGTGTTTAGATAAATATGTTTTCACCTACCCCCTATCTCCGCCCACTGTACTGTACGTGTGATTATTAAAAACGTGTGCGTGAACATGCTTGACAAAAAATACCAGATTTCAGTTTTGACCCAGGAAAAGTTGTAAATTTTTGTACCCCTTACATTTGACTTGATGTTATGTTTGACCAGCTGAAGGTGTAATAATGTAGCAGAGTTGTCAAAGTTGTTTATTCTGACTAGTGTTTTATTTTGGCTGCTGTATACACACGATGAAACATTTTCAGATCTTTGAGCCCTACTTTTAGAGCGTACACTTGGTTCTAGTTCAGGGCCATTTGGGAGCAAAGAAACACTTTGTAAACATTACTTCTTTTATGCTTGAATATCTTTCTAATTAATTCTACACAAGTATTTGAAGGTTTATATATTTATTTCTGTAGTGCTATTTCCACAGGCCAGAGAATTCAGAGAAGGTGTAAAAGTGGTTAAAGAAGACATATTGTGCTTTTTTATGTATTTAAAGGGCTCATATTACATTATTTTTTGGTCTTAATTTTTGTTTCCTTATCATAAACACACCTGGAGTTGTGTTTTGTTTCATTCACACATGTTCAACACACAAATCCTGCATATTTACGCTGAGTTCTTCTCTCAAACAGAAAACCTTGTGATGTCATGTGTCATGTGCTCCACTGTGTTTTTAAACTCCATGCACCTTCACTAGAATCAGTTGAGTCATTTTAGCCCTAGAAGTGCCAAACTCTGCTGAAGTAAACGTAAAAGGGAACTTAAACACTACCACTACATGACATCACAAGGTGGAACAGAGCATTTTGAGCTTTGGAGATGTAGAAAGACTAATAATGCAGGATTACTCACACACAACTTATGTTTTTGTGGCGGTAACAACATTAGAACATGGCATAAAGCTCACGAGAGTAAATGTACTTTTTAAATGCCAACATATGACCTGGAGTTAAAAACTTTTCTAATCATCAAAGTCATGAACAGGGATGTGGGCGGGGATAGGGGGTAGGTGAATATGAACATTTTTTAAGGCGTCAAATGCAGGACAATACAGTGATAATAAACCAATTGAAATCCAGCTAAGTAAGCGAATGAATCATTATAACATGATTAAAAACTGAAAGTTGATTTTACATAATATGTCCTCTTTAATGGCATTTCTAACAGCTATTACGTTTAGAACTGACCTAAATTTCGCTAATCCTCCAGAAACACTTGTATCGCTAACAGTTTGCCTCATATCAGAAGACGGGATCCATGGGAGAATTAATTTCCCTTCTGGGACCATTAACTACACCTTAACCTTAACCAGCTGCTTTTTTGCATAATCTCCCAGCCATTAATCTTATTCCACAGCATCCACTAATTGCAAAATTGCTAAAATTCAAGTTCTGAATCAGCACAGACTTAATGATGGTCAAAAATTGTGAAAATCGTGCCTTGCTACATTGTCAGGAAAATGCATCTTTTAAGGCACATTTCTACAAAACTACTATATTTTCAGATCATCACAAACTACTACTACTACTACTACTACTACTACTACTACTACTACTACACAGTACTTCTCATCTCACGGTCGGTTATTGAGCAATGACTGATTAAAAGTTTGATTTTCTAAGTTCCTGTTGGTAAAATCTACTTTGTGGTTAACCCCAGTGAGGCGACTGCTGTTGATGTGGGGCTCTACAAAAATGAATTGAATTGAAAAGTAAGTCTCATCTAATTTTGACTTCATTTGGTGGGATTATAACTACTGTAAATACAAATTATAGTTTTACACCAATCAAGAAGCAATTTGTGAAGAAAAGTTAAAAAAATATTGAAAATTATAGGAAGTCGAACATACTGATAACATCACATTAGGGAGAATTCTATCCAAAAGTTTGGCACATTTTAATTGTAAGAAACACATTTTTTCTGACACTTTAAATAGGATTTCAACTAAATAAAGGTGTTTTCTTATATTTGTATTTGTCAGATAATAATTTCTGTGTACATTAGCAGAGTTTTGCGAGGGAACAGTTGTGGAATTCCCTGGTGTGATGTCACAATTTCCAACCAGGAAGTAAAATTTTAAACCTAAAAATGGCCAAATTAGGGAAACAGGTGTTAATGTTTTTTGTGCAAATCTGAAATATAATAATCTTAACTGTGTTTTAGTCTAATTAGTAGTCCAACCTGACAATACCCAGCATGCCTTGTTCTTCACAGCTGATGCAAGTTATTGTGTGAGGAGAGAAACCCACTTGAAACTAACAGCTCCGTAGCTTCTGTGTGAGTGGTAGTGTAGTGGATACATCACAAGCCCTTGAACGCTAGGGTCTCTGGTTCAGATCCCGACTCTGACACTCTGTTCCACCTTATGATGTCATGTGGTAATACAGGAAGTGCCCCGCTGTGTTTTTAAACTCCACACACCTTCACTAGAATCACTTGGATAATTTCAGCCCTGGAATTGTCCATCTCTACTGAACTAAATGTAAAAGATAATTGTTAATAACTTGAAAACTGCCACTTCATGACATCACAAACTGGAACAAAGCATTTTGAGCTTTAGCGATGCAGACAAACTAACTATAAAGGAATACTCAAACGACTGATTTTGAGTTTATAGTTGATTCCTGATTATATAGTTGATTTTATAGTTTATTACTATTTTTCTATTTTATTTTGACTTGTACATATACATTTATTTTTATAATTATGTCTCATTTGACACGTGTCTCTTGCTTTCTTTTTTGCTATACCATCTATTTTTGTTACTCTCAGTTATTATATTATTTTGTGATGTTTGAGCTACTGTATCCAAATAATTTCCCTTGTGGATCAATAAAGTTTGTCTAAGTCTAAGTCTAAGCAAGTCTAAGTATGTGTGAATGAAACAAAACACATTCTAACAAGGCTTAAAGCTCACAGCACCTTTAAATATAATGATGTTAATTATGTTTTAGTAAAATTAGCATTGTAACAGTACTCTAACTTACCTGGTTGTTTTCTATTTTAGCACAACTTTGGACTCCTCATCCCTCCTCCGCCTCCTCTCCCTCACCTCCCCTCGCCCTCACCTGTCTGGTCTCCGAAGCGCCGGCCTCCGTGTCCCCTGTCGCGCGCCTCTAATTACTGACATTTCTCCGGAGAGGCGCGGTGCATTGTGGGTATTTCAGCAGCTTTCATTCCATCAGTGAAGACGTGGAAAAGGTCACAGTCCACGTGGCACAACTATCAGGGAATCAATGAGAGAGCCGTGCCTGCGTGAGTCCCTCCATTATGGGACAGAATGTAACAGTGAGGACGAAGCAGGACTCACGCAACCATCTAATCACTCCAAAATCAGCCTGCAGGACTACACGCTCCAGTCTGCAGAGACAAGATTACACTGCTTTTCAGAGGTACGTGGAGTTGATTAAAAAAAAAAAAAAAGTTTAACCAAGTAGTGTTGCTTTCGGATTATCAGTTTTAATTTTGACACCTACTTTAGTGTTTTAGTGTTTTTTATTCAACTAAATATTTGTTATCTGGTTTCAAGTTTTAAAATGCTTTTAAGTTTTAAAGCTGCACTATGTACGTTTTTGGTTGGGGGTCCGTCATCTGCTTGTTTCTATGGTGATGTCATTGCTTTGCCTGGAATGTTTCACAGTATTACATTAATCAGCTCTACTTTACATTTATTCAATTACAGGTGGTTTTATAGCTCAAAAATATCTAGAAAAACAGGCATTCTGACTGTGAGTGGGGTTGCCTCTCCACAGATCTGACCTGTAACTTGGTCTGGTTTGGTCTCCATGAAAATAGAAACGTTTAATGCCGTACTGTGAAACATTCCAGACAAAGCAATAACATCTCCATGAAGAAAACAATTTGGTGGACCAGAAAAGTTACACAATGCACCTTTAACATGAATGTATTGATTGTTGATTGTCTATCAATATTTCAAGGCCCACCTCCAGATCTCGAGCTAGGCTTGGTCAGGAAGATCTTACCTGGACCTGACTGACTGTGCAAGTGGAGTTTGTCTTCCTATGTACTCGTTACTGTATTGTCTTTAAAAAAGAACCCAAGAAGTTAAAGTGCAAGTGGAGTGCCTGAAAAAAGTCCATCCAGATGCAGGAAGAACATGAAGAGAGGCTCCACTGGTTGGGACTGGTACTGGTTAGTTGTGAGTGCTCGCCTATCTTTAATTTACTAAATGTGTATTAGATTTAGTGTAGTAGTATTTTCAAATTTGATTTTATTAAATTGCACTGCTTCATGGGGCTCAGTTAACACAAATGATCAAAATCTTACTGTTTCATTGTAAACTTGGAACATTTTGCCCCAACCTGTTCCTTCTCTTTATTTTTGTTTAGTTTTTAATATTCAAGAAATATCTGAACTTTCAGTCTTTGTTTAGTTTAAAGACACTGTACCTGCACCGTCTTAAAAACATGAAAAACAGTTCATTTTAAATGGTGGTCCAAAGTTATTCCTCTCTTACTTTACCATTCGCATTATGAACATCCTAATTATTCACCCTGATGAGTTTTAAGAACTTTTCACAACTTTCAGAGGCCAGGCTGGAGTTTCCCATTACGGTAATTCACTTCCTGATTATGGGACGATGACAGCTTTATAATTAGATGTAGACAGAACACAGCTGATTTATTCTGACCTCAAGAGCTGCTTATACAATATATCTGTACTGGGATAAGAACTAGACACATTTTGCTCAAATACATGAGAAAAAACGGGTACTGCTCTTTAAGTCACCGTGATTACTACTTACTCTTTATTGTCAAGAATATTACATTTCCGAAAACTATGACAGAATAGTTGACTGTACTTGCTAGCAGACTTCTTGCTGTGTTGTATAATTATAATGTGTGAAGTTTGCCCAAAAACGTGTTCTTTTGAAACTCCTCCTCTCACCTCTGCGCTGATCTCTGTCACATTCTGATGAGCTCTGTCTCACCTCCACCTCTGCTCTTTTCAGCTCCGCACAGTGCGATCATGACACTGACACGCCGCTTTAACAGTATTATCTGAAAGTTTAACAAGAGTTATCTGCATCGTGTTGTGGTCTCAGAGGAGGGGGGCTGCTGCTATAATCTGTGGGAAAAACATGCAAGAAAAACATGTTATTTTTACTAATGGAATGTGAATCGTCTGCCTTCTGTTGTACTGTAGGGTGTGTGAAAAATGCACTTCGCATCATGGTAAAGATGAATTTTACATCGTTTTTTTGTAGTTACCTCAATTAGCCAAGGTAAAGGTGCATCGTGTAACGTTTTTGGTCTTTTCAAGTTCAAATGCTTTCTCTATGGAGATGTTATTGCTTTGTCTGGAATGTTTCATAGTATGGCATTAAGCCTTTCTATCTTCAAGGAGACCAAAACAGACCAAGTTACAGGTCAGATCTGTGTAGCGGCAACCCCGCTCACAGTCAGAATGCAAGTATATTTGAGCTACAGTATAAAACCATATGTAATTCAATAAATGTAAGGTAGAGTTGTTTAATGTTCAGGCAGGGCAGTGACATAAGCATAGAAACAAGCAGGTGATGGACCCCCAACCAAAAAGTTCCATAGTGCACCGTTAATACATTTACTAGCAAGGGCCACGCCACGACAATGAAATACGATAAAGATATTTATTGACGGTGGGTAGATGTGATGGCTGGGGGGAGACTCAGGGTGGGGGCTCCGTCTCCAATCCAAAATGGTCACCCAGCTGATTTGGGATAGGCTGTATAAATAGGGCTTCTGGGTAATTGAAGGCGTGGTCGAGATGAGCTGTGGTTGGCTGGCGAGGAGGTTGAGGCGTGGTACAGCTCCTGAATCTAAGTTAATCTTATTAACTCCACTTAAACTGTTGTAATATTGATGTGTTGTTGTTTTTTTTTGTTTTTGTTCTTTTTTGTACTTTCTACATGCTACAAGCATTTACACTTTTACTTTTCATACTTGTACTGTTGTCATTGTGCTTTGATTTGGATTATCCTAGTGACAGATAGGGAGAAAAGGTATTGACAGATGGGTCAAATGCAGGGGTCAAATGAACCTATAGGAAAATTAACTTGCACAATTTCCCCCAAAAATATGTAACTGCATTAAAGGCAGACTGTGCAACTTTTCAGGTGAAGGGTACAGTACCTGTTAGTCTCCATGGAGATGAAATTGCCTTTGTTTTTTTCAACTACAGGTGGTATCATTAAAACAGACATTCTCTCCATAGATCTGACCTGTAGCTTGGCCTTGTGGTGTAACCTGCTTGTATTCTTTTAAGATAGATAGCTTAGTGCAATACTGTCCGACATTCCAGACAAAGCAATTAATGACGTCTCCATGGATACCAGCAGGCGGCAGAACCTCCACAAGAAAAGTTACACAGTGCACCTTTAACAGAGTGAAAGCTGTCTGTCAGTGCAGCTGTAATGACATCAGATCAACTTTGACATGAATTCAATTTGGATAAAGTCAGTGTCAGTCAGGCCTGTCTCTGCTGAGCCTGTTCTGAGTGACACAAAGAGCACTGCTGTCATCCAAACTCGCCGCCAAAACAACTCCAAATCTGCACTTCCAGGACCAGGTTCCCTTTTGTGTTTACTCGTATCCAAGTAAGACACAGCAAGATAGCTGCGTTGTCAAAAAGTCAAGAGTTTACTGTTTGAATATGTTTGTAAAGGTTAGTGGGCTTGGTTGTTTAAAAATGGCATGTTTGGAAATTGGTGCAGTCTTAAAATGGCAAATAAATGACAAATAAAAAAGAAAAAAAATAGTATATTGGTATTTTGTGAGAGTTGTGAGAGCGCATCACTGTGTTAGTATTTCATGTTGTCTAAAATGGTTTCCAGCTCCCCTGTAAATATTTGTCCTCTGCATTTCACCCACAATACTGCAGGGGAAACCTGTCAGGAATAATGGGCGCCACAGTGCAACACCCAGGGAACCATCTTCAGATCCTGAGCTAGTCTTGGTCAGAACTACTTAAGGTGGAGGATTTGACCTGTTGTGCATGTTTTAGGGTTGATGGGGAAACTGTGAGTGAGAGAACATGCAAACTCCACACGGAAAGGCCCGAGTGACCCAGGGTCCAAACTAGGGATGCCGGCACCGATACTGAACAATTTGCTGGATCGGATATTGATTTCCAAATATTGGTTCAGCCGATATCCTGGTTGGACATACAGTATGAACTGATATCATAAGAATATTCACAGGTCGTAGTTGGCCTCATACAGTTTAAGTTTTTATTATACAAAGCTGTTCTGGAGTGGAGTTTATCTGAAAAATAAATAATAAACAGTTACAGAACACATTTGGATTAGTTTTGTCTTAACTGATTTCGGTTTTAAAGAAATAAATGTTTTCAGTCTCTGCACTGGTATCGGGTTTTGGCAGACACTTGAAGACATAGTATCAGAATTGGTATCGGAACTGAAAAAGCTGAACTGAAAGTGCATCCTTAGTTCAAACCCACAGACTTGTGTGAGAGCCACTGAACCTTCGTGCTGCTGCAATAACAAGGCCAAAAGCTCAGGGTAGTACATTATATTTGATGTTTGTTTTGATAATGCCTGAGCCCTAAAACTACATGATCCCTGATATGAACAAGATATGAAAATTAATACAAGACCAATCTGCAGCCTTCTTTCTCCAAAATCGATGGAACTCTGCTCCAAATTAGCCACTATAACTGCTAGCCTCGATTGGCTTCATTTGACTAGAGCTATGGGTGATGTCACATTCCCTTAGTCCATTTTTTACACTCTCTATGGTGCAAACAGTATTTTTGCAAAATAATACAGGATTACTCAAACATGTATGAATCTATCAAAATACAACTAGAAGCAAAGAATGCAAAAGATATGGAAAAAACTTATTTATTAACCTCCTTTAGTTATCCCAAGAACATTACATCATAGACACACACATTTGAAAAGAATTCCTAAACTAAACCAACAAAAACTAGTCTTGCGAGATGTTTTTTTTTTTTTTTTTTTGAATGAATCCTTCTGGACTCTGAGGCTGATCCGAGCGGCCTGGAGGAGCTCTTGAGGAAATGCCAAGAGTAAAGTCAAGATGGCCACTTCAGTCAATCACTCCATCTGAATTCAAGACAAAGCACTCGCCATATGCCACAGTAAAGCTCTATGGGATTATCGCTGTGTGCTGGAGTTACGTATGGAGAAGGGGCATATGCTGTTTTGTTACACTCCCAGTTTTACACAACAAGAACATCACTAAATAGAATTGTGTGTAAAAGGCTACTGTGTGTAATGCTGTTTTCCATAAGAGTTAATGCAAGAATTCACAGTGCCAGTTGAACTATATACACTACCAGTCAAAAGTTTGGACTCTCATTCACTGTTGTTTCCTTTGCTTTGTCCAAAAATATTTCAAAGTTATTTAAAAATGCACTGCGTAACTTCACGTTGGGGGTCTGTCACTATGGAGATGAACAATATGGTATTAAACTTATATAAGAGAGATTTATTCAATTATGAGTGTTTTTATTGCTCAAAAATACCTTTAAAAACAAGCATTCTTACTGTGAGTGGGGTTACTGGTTCACAGATCTTACCTGTAAATTAGCCTAGTGGCGTCGCCTGCTTGTTTCTGTGGAGATGGATACATTTAATGCCGTACTTTGGAACATTGCAGGCAAAGCAATAACATTTCCTTGGTTACACAATGCACCTTTAACTTTTTTTCTTTACTAAATAATTCTGTATATTTTGCTTCAAATATCTGATGTCTTCCGTGTGTATCTAAAATGCTGTAAAAAATAAAAGAAAAAATAACACTGAATGAGAGGGTGTGTCCGAACTTTTGACTGGTAGAGTACATGTTCCTTTTTTGTTTGAAAAGTTGTTGTTTTTTTAAATTGAGGTAAATTAAAAAATAAACCAAAAATGACTTGCTGGAGTTGTACCATTTGTTAAAGGGGATATATTATATAAAAAGGACTTTTCTGAGCTTCTAAACATCGTATTTCATTTTCACCATGCCACATTTCACAGACCTACGCCCCAGTGTTTCCCCAGTCCCGCTGTGGTCATTGGTCACATTCAAGGAGGCGCCGTCAAGCCATTTTCTATTGGGCATGTATAATTAGCCCACTCTTCATATACTTTATCTTATATCTGGGCTCTGTGCCAATTTGTGTGAGATTGTCCATTAAGGGAATATACCAGGCGTGTGTTGGCACTCAGGTTTCCAATTGGCCCAAATTTCCAAAAGCTTTTTTTTTTTTTACTGCAAATTAGAAACAAGAAAAAACTGTAAACCCAATATCAAACGTTTGTGTGTGTCTCATTGAGGATTTCAGCCTAATGTAAAGTTTGGTGGTCCAGTCCCACAACGGAAATTATTTGGATGAAGTAGCTCACGTACCACAATATTAATATAATATATAATATAATAATAAAGAGCAAAAATATAAATGGTGATAGTAAATACTAAATAATTAGCAAAAATAGCAAGAGACTGGTGTCAATGAGGCTTATAGAAATGTATATAAGTAAATATAAATAAATATAGCAATATAACAATACAAAAAACAGTTCTAAACCTGTTTTAAATGTGTTTTAATATGATGAAAAATATCTGAATCAAGAATTTAACCTTTTTGGCTACCATGTAAACACATCAATACATGACACCTTATGTAACACTTCCAAATTAAGAAATAACGATGTGTAAAAAAAGGTTTCCGTGATAAAGAAAATACTTATTAATATTTTTTTATTATATTTTTTTTCTTTTCTTCTTTCGTTTAAACGTCTTCAAACTACTTCAAATCACCATTCTACACATTCTCGACAACAGTGCATATTTTCCATACAAAATAAAGAAACCTGCTCCCACCTGCATCCCTCTCTTTCTCTCTCCCTCCAAACTCAAACCTGAATATGCAAATGAGCAGCTGATTTGCCGTACACCTTTATCCTAATTACACGGGGAAGATTAATTAGCTAACGAGTCAATTATAGCAAAAATCAGACAGGAAGACAGACTTAATCTTTACTTTGATTAATGCGAGCGAAAATGCCATCTTTCTCTCTAAACTCCAGTGTAAAGACTAGGCGGGCCCATGGGTATATACTGACTGAGCCTACACTACAGTGGGGGTCCCAGGAGAGTGAATCCGGGCTGGTTATTATTGGGAAGTACCACGTCTCGTCGGATGGGTTGCTCGGATGGCTGTCCTGATTTCTGAAGAATTCGTGGAAGAGCCCAGGTCCCAGAGGAGGAGGAACACATGGAAACCTGTTTTTGTCATGATGCGGAGGCAGCTACAGGGGATGTGAGAAGAGAGGCTGAGCTAGCGTTCTACGCAGTGTGCAAAAGGGTTTTAGAGTCTTAACAGATCAGAACATACTTAAATATTTATAGATAATTGTGGGTTGCTTTTTTGTTTATTCCTTTTATTTAGATTTCATTGTTGGTAATCCTCAGTATCCTTTGTGGTATTATTAGGACAGTTAAAGGAGCTTAGAGGTTTCTGATGAAATGATAATCACTGAAATGGCTGCTCTAGTACTTTTAGAAACAGATTTGCCAAATAAGTCAAACAAGCTTTTTCTTAAAAATTGCACTAACAGTTTGGTGGATTGTCTGTCACTTGCTTGTCTCTATGGAGATGTTACTGCCTTGAATATTCCACTGTTTGGCATTAATCTTATCTATCTCTATGAAGGCAAGCAGGTGACACCACTGGCCCGAGTTACAGGTCAGATCTGTGAAGAGATAACCCCGGTCACAGTACGAACACATTTTCAGTGTATCCTGCCTGCCCAGTTTCAGCTGGGTGTGATTGGCAGTTGGATGGACCAATCAGAGAGACACAGGGTCCATTCATGTCAAAACAAACATGGGGCTTAGACCTAAAAAAAGAAGGAAAAATAACAGAAGACTGAGAAACAGCACAGATTTCTGCAGAATCAACTATCAAAAGATCAAACTCTTACTTATTTCAGGTAAAATAAGTTATATATTTTGTTCTGAATGACACAAGAATTTCCTAGAGGAGATGCCTTCCACATTTGAGAGATGTTGCATACATTAGCAGCTGTGATTGGACCATCTTTAACCCCTAACCCTTACACTAACAGAATGTAAGAGGGACTGGCTGTGTTTTCTTTTTTGTATTTTGTGCAATAACAACCAGTCTTTAGAAGTATTTTCATAATGGTGTAATGGAGTGTGCCAGCAACTGTTTTTGTCTGATCCCCAAACTCATGACCCCAGTGTGTTCCAGTAACTAACGATTTACAAATTAGACACTGCCTGTAACTGAATACATGCTAGAGAGATCAGATTACTGCTATGGAATATTACAATTCAGGCAAAGCAATAGCATCTCCAAGGAGACAAGCTGGTGGTGGAACCTCTATCAGAAAAGTTACATATAGCACCTTTAAAGGGACTATGTTCTGCTAAAACGACAAATTTGAGCTTCTTAGCCGGGTTAATTCTCTTTATGCAGTCCGAGTAATCCTGCATAAGTAGTTGATGTGTTGTGCCTGCAGATAGCTTTGCAGTGACTTGTTTTAAATATACATTGTTTTGAATGAATAATGCAAAGAAGTTTATAATAGTCGAAAAAGCCTGAAAATATGATATTTCAAAATACATCTCTGTATGCTGTGGAAACTATTAGCTCAAGGTTAGGGTTAAAGTTTTACACAGTCCCCATAGTTTTGTGCATTCAACCACTGTCGCTGAGGGACCCTTGAGCTGGAATACTGATTTTTTATTTCTTTTTAATTTATGGTTGAATCCTGAGCACCCATAGGAAACTCACCCAGACACAAGGGAATCATACAAAAGCCCTCACGTTGGGGAATTGAACCCAAGACCTCCTTGCTTTTGCACTAACTACAATTTTTCTGTACTGCGCAGTAGAAAAGCACCCGCTCTGCTCCTCCGTGAATGTAATTTCTCATTAAATGAGATCCCAAAGATGAGATCTGATAAGTGATTTGCAGTGCACTGTTCCTAATGTGCCATGTAACGTGATTAATAAAGAGAATTTCCCATTGCTTTCCTCCTGTTCTTATCAGAACATTCATCACTATTATTAAGCATGGCCCGTGCACTGTGCACAGTGTGGCAGAGACACCAGCTCCACTAGAGCGCTCACACGAGCAGGCTGAGTCATGGGCTCATTTGTTAGATGGTCTAATAAACATTATAATATAACTTTGTCACATGTACAGCATATGTCGTTACAATCACATTTGAC
Source organism: Taenioides sp. WSHXM2023 (assembly GCA_029959045.1). Classification (NCBI taxonomy): domain Eukaryota; kingdom Metazoa; phylum Chordata; class Actinopteri; order Gobiiformes; family Gobiidae; genus Taenioides; species Taenioides sp. WSHXM2023. The sequence goes on along the minus strand of CM057095.1, from coordinate 6,080,719 downwards.
AGTTAAAGATGCACTATGTAACTTGTTATTGCTTTGCCTGACAGGTTCATGGTAGTACCTGTTTGTCAAAGCCTGATCTCATCACATCTCAGAAGGGCTGTCCATGTACTAACCAGGGCCGGGCCTGTCAGTCCACGGATGGGAGACCGCTGGGAATAGCAGGAGCTTGACTAAATGTTAATGAGGCATGAAGACAATATGTATTGTAAGCAATAAAAAGTACGTAATGAGTAACTGAATAAGATCGATAAGTCACAAAATCACAGACTTCATAACTGTCCCCGATAGCAACCAGAACATTAATAAGGGTCAAAATCTGTCTAAATAGTTAAAATCACAGTTTATTTTGTTAAAAGTTAAACTGCCAGAAAAATGCCTTCTTTGTGCATAAATTGTCTCTGCATTTTGGATGGAATTTTCTGTGTTGATAACATAGATAGAGATATTTTTGTAATTTTCTGTTCTTCCATAAACTGACACTTCACTGATGTAAAACTATAATAAATACAATATAACAAATATTTACCACTGGTACTATCCCACCAAACCAAGTGGGAGTCATGAAAAACATCAAAACTGTGATATGCACTTTAAGAACTGTTATCAAAGAAATGACTCAATGTGCCAGGGTTACAACTCCTCCAGTTTGGAGGTGTGTGTAGTGTTTGGAGCCTATAAAGTCTTATTCATGTTTACTATCCTGCTGTAGTTGTTCAAGAGCTCAAGTCCTTGTCCTTCAGTGAGAATTCTTCTATTCATCTCAAGCAGTGTGCACCACCTTCAACAAGGACTGTGAACGAGCCTACTTTCTTCAGTAACACTATAGTTCACTGTTACCACAAATCAAGCTTCTGGAAAGTTGCTGTTTTTTTGTTTTTTTTTCTTAAGTTTAAACTAAAAAATCCATCAAATGTACCTTCAGCACCATGGAGAGCTCTCTTTCAACCAATAGAAATAAAAAACAACGGGTTAGCAGGCTAACAACACATAATTTTAATTTGTACATTTTAAATTGGAGTTCTGTGGTACTGGTAAATTTGACAAAAAAGTGTTAATTTAGTTTTAACTACTGCTTTGACTAAAATGTAATGCTTTTGTCAAGTATCTTTTCTTTTGGTCTAGATTTTGTTGACAAAAATGTTAAATAAATTAAACTATTTACAGTTTTAGTCCACCAGAAAATATAGTTTCTTTTATTATTTTAAAGGTGCACTTTGTAACTTTTTGGTAGGGGGTCCGTCACCTGCTTGTTTCTATGGAGATGTCATTGCTCTGCCTGGAAAGTTCCACAGTATTACACTATACAGCTCTACTTTACATTTATTCAAGTACAGATGGTTTTATAACTCAAAAATACCTAAAAACACGCATTCGGACTGTGAGCAGGGTGGCCTCTCCACAAATCTGACCTGTAACTTGGTCTGGTTTGGTCTCCATGATGATAGAAAGGTTTAATACCATACTGTGAAACATTCCAGACAAAGCAATAACATCTCCATGGAGAAAAGCATTCGAGGGACCCTCCACCAGAAAAGTTACACAATGCACCTTTAAACATGATAAATTGTATCGCAATTATTGGTAAATTCACAGGCTTAACTCCATGTTTTATGAAGGTTTAAGCCATTTGGAACATTCCTGGAAAAACAACATCTCTATAGAAAGTAGGAGGAATCTTGCATAGTGCCAAATTAATGCTCTATGTTGTGTTATTGAGGGACTAAACAAATTAACAGCATTTTCAGAGGCTAACCAGCTATGTGATGATTAATATCAATAACACAGTCATTTTAAGACCAAAAAGCCTGTTTGAAACGCGAGATTGTGCAAAATGTTTTGATTTTTTGATGATTTAACAGTTTGTAAAGTTTCAGAAACAGATTTTAAATAAAAATAAATATAGGTCTTGAGGTAATTAGTCACCACAGACATAGACTTAATATATATATTTTTGGAAAGTCTACAAGAAATTTGCAGCTGAGTGTGTGCTGCCTCCACTGGTCATTGTAATTTCAAAGTACTATGTGACATCACTGCCCTGATTACAGCTAAGTGTTTGTGATTACAAAGAAAGTGTGAATACCTGTTAGATCAATCACACTGCTCCTTACACCCCCAGACTCCGCCTCTTTCTCCCCTCACTCTTTTCTTTAATCCTCCAGGTACTGCCCAGTTTACAGCTCTATTTGAAATGCGGTTGTGGTTGGAGTTCAGGCGTTTAATCACACTTTTACATCATATATTGCAAGCTGTTATCAAATTTGAAGTTCACCAAAAAACATCTATACTGCATAACAAGCTTACCACGTTTGAATAAGCAAACACTGTTATCATGTCTGTATTATCACCTCTGTTGTCTGACCCTTGTCCTCATATGACAGTTTATTTGAGGTTTTCTGCTCCAGCCCTCCCTCTCATCTGCTCTGCTCCTGCTGCTGTCGGGTCCCCGGGGAAGGCAGCCATCTTTGTTTATCTTTAAATAACCTGTTTATTCCCAAGGAGCGCGTCTTCTCCTCAGAGGGGACCCAGGGTGGAGGGGCGGGGGGCACCGGAACCTTTCATCTGTGCTTTCATTTATTATTCAGGCAGAGAGACGCCTCATCCCCTCCCTATCAGACACAAACAAAATTATATTCATTGCTGGGTTTTATTATCATTACTGTGAGAAATATTGGGCTTTATACATGGACTGTGTAAAGAAGTGGACTAAGGGAGTGTGACGTTACCCATAGTGTTCAGCTCCAGTCAGATGAAGCTCACAGGCTAGCGGTTAAAGGAGAAAATTTGAAGGAAATGATTTATGGACAAAATAGCGAAGAAAAAAAAAACCCACCAGGATCATGTAGAGCGGGTTAATACGAACATTTTAAGACCAAAATTACGACGCTCATAGCAGCAGTTACAAAGAAAGGGGTGACAATTTTTCAGTGTAAAGTCAGTTGGATCCAAGTCGATGGAGCCAGAAGCGGCCCATGCTCACTTCCTATTTGAAACGCATACAGTCTATGATTTTTTTTTAACTATAACTATTTATAGCTATACATGGCATGTCTGGAATTATATATCTTTTGTTTTATTGTTTTTTATTGTTTTTATACAGATATCAGTCTGGTCACCAATCTGTTTATTTCAGTGACACATGAAACAAAGTCAAAAACCGAGTGTACGCTCCCTCCAGTGCCCAGAGTAATTTCAAGTACTACGTGACATCACACAGGACTGCCCTGATTCATGCCAGGTGTTTCTGGTTGCAAACATCTGGCTGCAGGGAGAGAGTCTGAAGTGTGGACCTTGAAGTGTGTTAGCGCAGTCACACTGTTCTTTGCATTATACAACCAGGTTTCACTCCTCCTTCCCCTCGCTCTCTTCTTCAGTCCACAGGCACTGCAGCTGTTTGAAGGGTGTTTGTGCGAGATGTCTAGGGGTTAATCCCACTTTAAAACGGGCTGATCTGTCACTTTATATCTTTGTTTGGGAGATTACACTAAACGTTTCTGCTCATTTTATTTTTACTCAGCTCTTTTTGCTGGAATTTTTGCTGGTTTCATTTATAGACAATCTACGTGATATTATAATTTTGCATATCTTCAGAACACCAATAACAATATATATATATTTTTTTCGATGTATTGCCCTCCCCTACCACTGTGATATTTTTTCTCTTTTTTTCCCTTTTAAGCAGCCATGTTTGTTTTTCTGGATTGTTTTTTGATTCTGGATCCCAGGCAAATATGGTGCACCTTCAAAGCAAATAAGCCTCCTATAGGTTTGATTTTTTAAATTTTATTTTGTGATTATTTTATTTTATTTCATTTTATTTTGTGATCTGTAATAAATCTAATATAATATAGTATTACTTAGTTTGTATAGCAGGGCTGGGAATCACAAGGTCCCTCACGATTCGATACGATACGCGATACATGATTCACGATACAATATTATCATGGTATGGCGATACACGCACAGTCACAAAAAATGGCTAAAAATCACAAAAAAAATACTCTTGCGAATATATCGATACAGTGACAAAAGTTAACGATATTGTATAACCAAATTTAGTATCACAATTTATCAATATTTGTGCACAGCCCGATTGTACAGTACAGGCATAATTGTATCTAAACAAATTTAAATGTGCAACACAGCTGTTCACTTAAGAAAGCACTGAACAAGAATAAGAGAGTCAGGGGAAGTAAAACAATCTTCTCTTAGTTTAAAACAGGAAGTGAATAGAAATGCAGACACAGCTCATTTGTCCCTTAATAATCCCAGTGTCAATGAAGGCAGCAGGCGCATTTAAAACACCACAGAGACCTTAATAGATTCAGCATGAGATATACAGTACATCAACAAAGCAGTATTTATGAATAGATTTTACCATTTCAGATATATGCTTACCAAGGCCACTGTTCATACAACACCTGCCATGTACTTCACAGTTTACTCACTATTATCTGATCTATGCTATAATGTTGTTTCCTCATCACAAACATACCTGGAGTGGTGTTTTGTTTCATTCACACATGTTTAACACACAAACCCTGCATAATTACACTGAGCTCGTCTCTCAAACACTCTGTTGCAGCTTTTAAACCTCATGCACCTTCACTACAATCATTTGGATGATTTAAACCCTGGAATTGCCAATCTCTGCTGAACTAAAGGTAAAAGGAACTGTAAACTTGAAAACTACCACTTCATGACATCACAATGGGGTGGAACGGGGCATTTTGAGCTTTGACGATGCAGACAGACTAATAAAGCGTTACTCAAACATCTATGAATGAAACAAAACAACTCCAGGTTTTTTTTCAAGGTTATGCTTTTAAGGAGGTAACAAAATTTTAACATGGCTTAAAGCTCACAAGAGTCCATTTTTGCGGGCCTTTAAAGTAGACATATTATGCATTCTGGTGGCCTTTAATTGGTTTTTAAACATGCTTTTGACCACCTTGGTAATGGAGCTAGCGTAAATTCAGCCTGGAAGCCCTTCGCTCCCATCTATTTCACCACTCTTCAGAGTTTACCTGCTCCTCAGCCTTCATCCCTCACTAATATTACTCCTCCCCGCTGCTCTCCGCACCTCCTCATTCAATCAAAGCCCAGTCTGCTCTCTTTAAACCCCCAATGCAGTTGTGCGGCCCCTCAGCTTCTCATCCTCTCCTTCACTCTTTAGGCTGAGTTTTTCTTTCAAATTGAATACACTCTGTTCCACCTTGTGATGTCATGTGGTAATACACTTTTTACACCTTCACTCAAATCATTTGCATAATTTGGTCTAATATCTATTGAACTGAAGGTTAAAGGGAGCTATAAACTTGAAAACTTTCACTACATGACATCACAAGTCATTTTGGGCTTTAGAGATGTAGACAGACTAATAATAAAGGGTTACTCAAATATGTGTGAATGAAACAAAACATTAAACTCCAGTATTGTTTTTGAGAAGGTTATAGTGTTATAACATGACTTAAATCTCACAAGAATCCATTTAGTGTAATATAGGACCTTTAAATTTGGCAAGCGCAAACCAAAACCTCAGAAATGTAATATTAATTCCACTGAAACCACTACAAGTACACACAAGACCCAATTCTCCAAATGGCAGTGTACAGACAGGACCATTTGCTCAATTCAACTGCAAAGCACAACCGCACTATACCCCACATAGCCCCAGTATACAGCCCCAGCGTGAGTGGGCTCGTGTCTATTACCAAACTCCGCTAAACCTTACAGAAACAATTTACTCTCACCGCGAGTTGCTGACGGAGCCTGGGGACTATGATTTGGTCCGATTGCAGTGTGGGCAGTTCTTTTTCCCCCCACACGCTGGCCTTTTGTTGTGGAGGAACTACCCGTGTACCTGCCCCATCATCGATTTGGCTGTGTTCCGCGTGGACCAACCTTTCTCTCGAATCAATGTGGCCGAATTGGGTTTTTAGCCAGAAAATGTCAAGCGGGAAGTAGCAGCGTGTGCAGGCCAGAGCTGCTTTAGAGAGATGAGAGAGGAGAGGGTGATTGACAGCGGCAGACAGAGAGGGCAACAGACAAAAAGACAGGGGAGAGGAACTTTAGTGTTATATAGTATTTCTGCTTTGTAGCTTTTTCTTGTAGATAGCCTTAAAGTGGGACTTAATATCTAAATCTGTGGTTGAAGCTGTTAAACCAGTAAGTAAATGGAAGACTGAAGGGAAGAGTTATGGGTGGGGGTTTGAAGGACTAAAAGGGGAGTGAGGGGAGAAATGTAAAAAACAGGAGCCCCTACTCCCCTATCTCCATTTAATACCAGCTATAGTCTTTTGTAAAACCACACTGCCAACCACCGCTACAACAGGCAAGACGGAAGAAGTTTCTTGCCCAAGGAAACAATAGACAGCACATTTATTTCATCAGGTTCCAAACTGCTCCCCTCATTCATTTGGTTTACAGGTACTTTACGACAGGGCCTTACACTTTTCGAGAAATTATAACAGTAGTCAGTGACCCATTTTTGACACCAGAATGTAATTACCTACATTAAAGTTGCATTTCTTTTGACTTTTGCCTTGCATCCAATACCCACAGAAACTCAAATAGATTATGGTTATTCATATATAATATAGCAGTAGAAATATGAACGCCACTGTAGTTCAATATTATTTACACCAAAACAATGCAAGGATTTTTGAATCTTGAGTATTCAGTTTATTCATTTCTTGTAGTCTCTTGATGGTGTAAGTTTGCTGAGGGGGCTGACGATTGAAAGAACAGAACATCCTTAAAGCCAGTGTGTTTGTGCAGTGAGAGACTGAGGGGGGATTTTGTTGTTAAATAAATTTATTCTATCCTCCTGCAGCACCCACTCACTCCCACTCAGCCCTGGTCCAAATACAGCCTCTGGGATTTGGAGATCTGAATTGTAGGTTTGAGTTTTGGATGACATCACAACATGTACTGGTGTTTCATTAAAGGCCCCATATTAGGCTATTTTCTGAGTTTGGTTCGAGTTCTTCTCTCAAACAGAAAACACTGACGAAGTTATGTGATGATACAGGAAGTGCTCCATACAGCTTCACTAGGATCATTTGGATAATTTCAGCCCTGGAATTGCCAATTTCTACTGAACGAAAGGTAAAAAAAAAAGTAGCTGTTTTAGCTGTTGAAAACTACTACTGCATGACATCACAAGGTGGAACAGATCATTTTGAGCTTTGGCGATAGAAAAAACTAATAATAAATGATAACTCAAACATGTGAGAATAAAACAAAACAAAACACAACTATGTTTTTGATTTTTTGTAACAGTATTATAACACAATAATCAATTTTGTGTAATAAAGGACCTTTAAGTGGTTTGTTCCTGTTTTAATTTGAACCTTTAGCAATTAGCAATTTAGTCACTCTTGAAAATGCATGACAGAGAATTGAACATCTGCGATAGTGTCAGACAGTTGGTTTCTCATCTTTCTTAGTAAAAAGGTGTCTGATTGGGCGGAAAAGGTGACCCTGTGAGTAGCTTCTGTGTTATTATTAAGTTATTACCTGAGAAAATGCTATGGAAAATGAATAGGTTATATTTTACAGTCTCAATTTCGTCTTATTTAGCACCTGTCATGGCACTTTAAGATGGAGAACAGGTAATGTGACTTTGTTCCTCTATGTAACTTTTCTTGTTAACAGTTTGGTTCCTGATGGCTCTTCGTAAATGTTCCACGGTATGGCATTAAGCTGATTGGTCATCTATCTCTATCTATTTGGCCAAGTAAGATCTGGCTAAAGTCAGATCTGTGGAGATGGGACCTTCCTCATAGTAATAATGCGGGTTTTTCAAGGTATCATCACAATAGAAATGTATAATTTAGCCTTTGTACACTTTCTCATAGCCATTTAAGCACCGCCTGTGAATGTACAGCTGGGTTATAGATTCACAACATCCTGGTATTCTTGACTCAACATCTGGTCACTATCTGCTTCTGATTGGTTGCCCTAGTGAAATGGATGGGTTAAATGCAGTGCAAATGTCCCTAAAAACAATACAGTAAACCCCATACTTTAAACATGATCAAAAAAGTGTGTCAAGGTAATAGCTGTAATAAGTTCTTATACTGGTTTAAAAACAGCAGTGCAATCACAAGTGAATCTGGGACGCCAAGCGAGGACACATAAATAGAGAGCACTTTTGGGTTTATTGTAAAGTGGTTTTAGTTGGGTCTGGCCCAAGGGGGGTCTGATTGGATAATTACCACAAGAACCAAAAACATTTATATAATATGTCAATTTAGTTATCAAAGTCAATATTTAAAGGTCATACATTATGATCTACGTTATAATGTTGTTTCCTCATCATAAACCTGGAGTTGTGTTTTGTTTAATACACAAACTTCATATTTAGGCTGAGGTTTCTCTCAAACACTCTGTTCACCTTGTGATGTCATGTGGTAATACAAGAAGTGCTCCACTGTGTTTTTAAACTCCATACACCTTCACATGTGGATACTTTCAGCCCTTGAACTGCCAATCTCCACTAAACTACAGGTAAAAAGTAGCTGTTAACGTGAAAACTACCACTTCATAACATCACAAGGTGGAACAGAGCATTTTGAGGTCTGAAGATGTAGACAGACTAAAAATTAAGAATTACTCAAACTCAAATCAATGAAACAAAACACGACTCCAGGTATGTATTGAGGAGGTAACAACAATCTAACAAGGCTTAAAGCTCTCAAGCGTAATTTTTGCGTAATATAAAACCTTCAAACGTTAATTCTTCATATTCAAGGATGCAGAAATACAGAATATTTACAAAAAAAAATCCTACATATACTACCTTCTCTTTCCTTGTAGTGTCTAGGAAGCAGTGAAGGAAACAAGGATGTAATTTAAGGTGGTGGACAGTCAGCCTAAGCCTCTCTGGCAGCTCATTTGTCAGCACCGCCTGGTCAGTGTGCCTTGTATATCCTGTATCTCAATTTGAGGACAGGCTCTGCTCAAAAGGACACAAAATCGTCCCAAATCGTCCCCGCTGTAGTGTCCAGCGTCCTCTCCACTCGCACTGACACCTGTAATATGTGACAGTGGTTAATGGAGGTCAGTGAGACATTGATCAGCTCGGAGGTAGACGGAAGATAGAGAGGGTAGCGACAAAAGAGAGCGGAAGAGAAGGGGGGATGATAGAACAATAAAGGGAGGGAGAGGAGAGGGAGAGAAGTGGGTAGAGAGAGAGAAGGAAGAGAGAAGGGGCAAAGGAAAGAGAGAGAGAGGCGGGGGGAGAGAAAAGGGGCACAGAGAGAGAGAAGGAGTGTGAGTGAGTGAGAGCGAGACAGTGAAGGGGAGGGCAGAGAGAGGCAAACAGAGAATGGGAGAGAAGGGTGGAATGAGAAACTAATAGAGGGAGTGAGAAAAAGAGAAAGACAAGGGGTGAGCAACACAGACAGAGGAAGAGAAGAAAGAAGGCGGAGCAGGAGAGAGAGAAGGGGAGAGCAGAACAGAAAGAAAAAGGGAAGAGAAGAGAAGGAGGGAAGATAGGATTGGGAGTAGAGAAAGGTGGGATAGATAGAAGAGAGTAAACAAGCAGGGAGAAGGGTAGAACGCTAGAGCTATAGAGAGAGGAGGGAGGGAGAGAGAAAGAATGAGAGACTGAGGGAAAGAAGGAGAGAACAAGAGAGAAAGAAAGAAGGGGACAGAACACAACAGTAATAAAGAGGTAGGAAGGGAAACGGCAGAAAAGGAGCGATAGAGAGAGAGGGGGAAGAGAGAAGGGGACAGAGAAGGAACAAGGGAGAAGGAGAGACAGGGAGAGGGCTGCAAAGAGAGAGGGAGAAAAAGGGAAAGGGAGGTAAGCAGATGGAAATAGAGAAGGGATATAAAGGGTAATAAAGAGAGAAAACAGGTAGCTAGAGAGAGGGGGAGAGGGAGGGAAGGGGAGAACAATGAAGAGAGAGGGAAGAAAAGGAGGAAGAGATTTAGGGAGAGAAAGAGACGGGGAGGGGGTATGAAGAGAGAGCAGGGGCAAGGGAGAGGAGGATAGAGAAGGGCAGAGGGAGAGAGAAAAAAGGCCCAATCCTGAGACTTGGACACTTGAAAGGAAAGTGAGAAAAAGGACTAAGAGCTTAATCAATATTTCACTGAGAATAAAAGTGTAGAGGCCTATTACTGACCTCCAGAGACAAGCTAGTTCATTTCAAACCCCACCCTCCTTCTCTCCTTCCTCTCTCTCTCCCTCTTGAGTCATGGTAAAAGGAAAGAGGAAAGGGCAACATAAAATCTACTTTTACTTAAGGCTGTTGCAAATAAGGCATTAGCTTAAATAATAATGGTACTTACTTAGTCGATAGCCTATTAACTTAACAGACACTAGTTGATAAATATGTGCAATGACGTGGGGAAACTTGTGTGGCGAGTTTCTGACCACAAAACTCAACTCATTTTTGCAGTTTTCCGGCCGTCATGCATGAGCATTTCTGGGCAAGTATTTCATTACCATTATCATATCATCATAACAAAATTGTCACTTGTCAAAAAAGGTAAACATTATTAACCTATTTTATTAACACGTGAAATTTTGATCACTTTACACTAAAAACACAGAATACCCAACAGGATTTTTGGTTTATGTTATAGCGGTTTTCAAATTCTATAACGTGATAATGTCATACTCTCAGATTGCCTCGAGACTTTCCATTCCACACACACTTCCTCCAGCTCTTTAGGGGGAATCCCGAGTTGTTGAGAGACATAACCCCTCCAGTGTGTCCCGGGTCTTTCCCAGGCCATGAACACCTCCTCAGGGAGGCGTCCAGGAGGCATCCGGAACAGATGCCCAAGTAACCTCAGTTGGCTCCTCTCAACACGGACGAGCATACAACTTATTTCAACCTCTTGCCACAATCTTCTGCTTTCGGTCATTACCCAAAGCTCATGACCATAGGTGAGAGTAGGAACGCTGCACCTGATCATTTCTATTAGTGACTAAACCCTAGAACTCACTGCATTTCAACAAAAATCTGCATTTTAACCACATTAATTTCAACTGCTCTGAATCACTAAAGTCAATGTTTTAATAGTATTGTCTTTTAAAAGCACTGATCCAGGTATATCAGAAACCACTTAACTTCAAGACTCAACTTCAAGTCTTTAATCAAAGTTGGTAAATTGACCACATGCCCAGATGCCATTCACTGCAGATAAATTTTGCATGACCAATAACTTTTCAAGTCAGCTTATAAATAATCATGAATTCAAGTTCGGGCTGTTTAAAGGGCTGACTGCAGTGCCTGGAGGTGGTGCCTGCTTCACCCTCACAACAGTCACTATGAACCCCAGGAGGGAGGCTCTGCTCTGGGTCTGCTCCAGGAGAAACACTAACTCTTTGTGATCTACCTGAGTCTTTTTTGTAACAGTGTCTAAATCTGAGATAGAGTTTAGGGCTGAAGAGAGTGTGTTTTCTTCATTGGAGATCTAACACAAATTGTTAGAGAGGGGATCTTACACTTCTCTGAGGTATTAAATGCTAACACATAACATATTTAGATCATTATATTTCCATTTATTGTTTTGAAAATGCTATATTCACCGAAAACAAAGCTACATTTGTCACAAGTCACCCCCCTTCAGAGCGCTATTACAGCACAATCAGCGTGCATCCCGCTTATGAAACTACTGCACATCACATCAGGTTTATGAAGTTGTGGTGTATTGCTTTGTATCATGCTTTTGTATATTTATGGAAAATGACTGTGTAGCAGGATGGGTGACATGGGCTGAGCATTGCACAGACTCTTACAGCTAACCATAAAAACAAGTTGAATAGGGCCCGGGAGAGATTGCTAGAATACTCAAACATACATGGATGACATCTTAAACCTCTTCAGGCATGTTTTTGAGAGTGCAGGCACATTATAACATGATAGAAATCTCCAAAAAAGTAATAATACCCCCTCTTTATATAATAATATGTATCTTGGTGTCTTGATGACATTTTGAAACAACCAAACAGTACACTATTTCCTAAGGTGATGGTCAAACAGAAGAATATTTTTATACTGCAATAAAACACCATTCACGCAAACTGACAAACAGCTTTGCTCCTCAAACAATATGGGGTTGTAAATACGTCAACATCATAACAATGTCCCCATGTACTCACTGTTATTTATCACATGACACATCACGTCCACATCTAGGTTATTATGTGTGTCTATTGTATTGTGATGGCAGATTGCACTTGCTAGAGCATTAGCATTCTTTGTTTTGGTGAGAATAAACAACATTTAGCCTTTTCTCTCCTTTGGGAAAAAAATATTTTCACATTATATTCATTAAAACAATGACACAACAGATTTCTAGGTAACAGTACGATCATTTCATTTCAAAATTGCATTTAAGTTTTACTTTTGTATTTTACGTTTTATTATAACATTCTTGATTGAAAATAGTGGCACAGCATGAAGCATCGTAGTGGTACTGAGCTAGGTTTATCGTTTAGCTTTTTTTTCTTAAATCTTAAAGGAACAACATGAAATCTATGCTGTTTTTGGTCATGAAGAATAAATCAGCATTAAAGTTGTTATCAGTAAAAGCTTTATTTGATTTGAACCATAGACTGTATATATAAATGGTCCAACATTTTAGCTGCTGCATTCCAAATAAGAAATGAGCATGGGCGCGCTTCTGGCTCCATTGACTCTGGCCCCAATTGACTTTGTATTGAGAAACTGTGACTCCTCTTTCTGTAACTGCTGCAGTGAGCTTAGTCATTTTGGTCATATTCCCATTAACCTACTCATCCTTTTTTTTTTTTTTTTTTTGCTATTTTGTGTGTAAATACATTCCTATTGTTAATATGGAATTTGGCTCCAAATCCCCTCCTGTAACTGCTAGCCTGGTGAGCTTCATTTGACTGGAGCCAAATGCTCTGGGTGATGTCACACTCCCTTAGTCTACTTCTTTACACAGTGCATGATTTGAACATGTTTACCTTGTATCTGGGGACATGGTTAGGTCATGCTCATGGAATTTAAACTCAAATTCTTACATATGGTTCCTTTAAACACACAGAAACACATTTCAGTACCACCATTTATAACCCAATTTCATTTTCCAAGACATTTTTGGCTCTAGTCTCTTTCTTTGCTCCAAAATGCGTACAAATGGTGTAGCAGAGCAGCAGCGGCGTGGTTAGTTATTCCCCCCTCTCTGTCAGCGAGTGAGTGAATCTTGTGGTGTTGATTGATTGCGCTGTAATGGCCCTTAAAGGCACATGTAGGTAAGGCTTTTCCGGCTGCTAACTTCTAAACGGCTTAATTAATCCAGCAAAACAGCCTCACAGCACACACTGAACAGCAGGGGGCTAAAGACACCAAGATCATGTGACCGCCGCAGCCAATCACTCTGAATGTGTTGAATCAATGACATAAGACTGGTGAGCTAATAAGACCTGGCACGGGAATAATCCTCCAATTAACTCAACACTTTGTCAGAAGAACTCAAGTCTTCACACTGCAACTGAAACCATTCACCAGTGGAGAGGGGACGGGAGAACTGCAGGGGGCAGTAGTAGTAGGCCAAATCACACAAATGTCATTTTTATTCTTCACAGGAAGTGCTTTATATTTAATGGCGGAAGATAAAAAAAATGTAATTGCATATTGGATTGAGAATTAATGTGAGCGTCTGTAAGATACAAAATGGTTAATGATTGGGTTACCAGCAAAGCGTAGAGGTTTTTAAACATGTCATAACAGTGTTCCCTCATTATTTACTTACTCTGAGTTGTATTTCAGTTGATTTGAGTAATTCTACATCTGTCTTGCATTTGAAGCTCAGAAAAATCCATTCCATCTTTAAAGCCCCATCTGTCACATTACTTTTTATACAAAAATTTGCCAAAATAAAACTGTGATTTTTTCACTTTGATTGTTTATTGTTATTGCAGTGTAAAACATAGAAAAGCTAACATACATGAACATTCACACAGTGAATGTGGCTCTCTTTTTTCTGTGGAAAAACAAAAACTTTCCTACTTGGCCTCTAGGGCTGCCTCCTGCTTTTTCCCAGGAAATGTTGTTCCTTTGGGCCTGTATTATGGCGAAAAATAAATATTACAATTTTTATGGAGCCGGATCACAATCTCAATTTATCGCAATACATGTCAACTTTATGCATTTGTAATGCATGTAAGAGGTATTTCATCTGCTTCTTCTGAAAGTTCACGCTTCACTGTGATTGGTTAAATCCACCAGTCACTCACTCCGAGCACTACAGAGGCTAACCAATAGGAGGAGTGGGTAGGAAAGTGTCTTGGTCTGAACATACAGCTTCATTAAATAGAGAAATAGTGACTCACAATAAGATGATTTTACCAAAATAGCAGATCGTCACAAAAATGAGATCACAATTATCATCATATCATCCAGCCCTGTTCCTTTGGCTATAATCTTCCACAGTATGCCATGAAACTCTCTTCATGGAGAATGTTTCAAAGTATGGCTTTAACTTTCCATTTCCATGGAATCATACAGGTGACGTGCCACCTCCAGAAACATACTTGGTGTCACTTTAAAATGTAAGTGTATCTTCATGCTTAATTTCTGTGCTTAGCAAAGGTGTCCCACTTGACAGTAAAGGTAGTAAAATAGAGACATTTTTGGGGAGAATTTAAAAAAAGAAAAAAAACACTTAAAGTCCATCACCTGTTAGGTAGAGAAGGCTTAATCAGGCCAGTGAGCTGTTTAGTGACAGGTGAAAATGACATGCTCTTCTTCTTTCACACCTGATTGTATGAGGAGACAGAAATACCAGCTCCATGGGGCCTGTCTGAACGCCTGTGAGGTCAGTGATGTGCTGCAAGGTCTGAGGAGCTAATTACCTTCTGTGGACTGGCCCTGCGTGAATAAGGTCCACCTCCTGGGGCTCTGGGCTTCCTGGGCTGCTCTAAATTAACTTGTGATTGGCCGGAGGTGAGGGTACATGCACACAGTGGGAGCAGCAGACTACAATGTACTGACTGCTGTTATTAATGTGGGTATGTTCGACAAAGTTATTTAAACTTGGACTGAACTTTAAATTGCAGCAAAGATAAGTTTAGAAGGTCAGCATTGTCAAATGACTTCAGATATACGCGTAGAGGAACATCTAGTGTTGGGTGATACATTTTTATGTATCATATTACTACATCAATTACCTTCAAGCTAAAAGACAGATTTGTCTGGTCATAATGTCTTTTCCAATGTGAGAAAAAGCTTTGGCGAAGATCAATCACACTTCCAAGATGATAATAATTATAAGCATATCAATCAATTACTACAATGACTTCATGCCATGTCAATATCATCCCATGCCTATTAGAAAATACAATACAATATCCAAAAGATTTTGTATATTATATAACTTTATCTTATTCACATCATTGCACCTGGCCCACATCCCTCTGACTACACCGTCACTGTTTCGGCACTTTAAAAGGTTAAGTCCAAATTCAGTTCGTTCCAATGGAGTAGCAGTAATCTTGCTGTTAAACTATGATGTAGTAGGCTGATTAGTGTTAAATGTTCAATCTTAATGTGCAGTAACAAGTCAACAATGATCCGATTCTCTAGGCGGCTTTAAAAAGCCTTTATAGTCTGTATAAAACTTATTTACTGTGGACATCGGCCGCCCTGTGCAAAATTATACAACCGGAAAGATGATGGTAACTACCAGAATAAGGGTTTGTTTTTACAACTTAACTTTTCAGTGTGTCAGTAGATGCAGTCCCAGCGCCTTTTGCTGAATAATGTGTGTGAACAATGATGAGACACTAACAAGACTAAAATATCAACCACTAAATTCATGTAACAATTAAACATTTCCGAACATGCACAAGTCATTCTTACTCTATAATAATACTCAATATTTCAAACTTTAAATTTAATACTTTTTTGATTCAACTGAAATTGCTGAAGATGTGATGTCACGTGTGATGCCGCCACCAAGTTACTAATGCCACACTGCGGAACATTCTTGGCAATAAAAAAAGTTAATCTTAATATTTTTGAATGTAATTGTCAGTGTGTTGTTTCAGAATAGTTATTGCTGCAGTAATAACTAAAGGGGAATAAAGAATCATGGCTGACTCAACAAAAAAGTTACGCTGTGCATCTTTAATCTTGCAGCACTACAACTAAACCACTGCAAAATACAGTAAATTAAATCGTGCCCAACTGCAGAGCACGATTCTGTCTTCATTCCTTCTCCGTGCCTCTCACCCTGACAGCCTGACTTGTGTAGATCATGTTATAATGAACCTCCTCTCCTCCTTATGCGAGTTCTGTGGTCATGGAGGTAAAAATATCCTCCTTCCCTCTCTCTCCACGTTCACTTTTACACCATCCCTCCATCACGTGCTATAATCAGCCTGTTTAACCCACCCCAGAGCTGCTCCTCCGGGCGGCCATCTTGGAAGCTCCGTGCTCCCTCTCTCCATCACTCAAGCTGCAACTGTCAAACTCGCTTCTCCACAAAGATTTGAAAGTAGGTTGCAATTGTGTGTGTGTGTGTGTGTGTGTGTGAGTGTGTGTGTTTGAATGGCACCTTGGATGATTCTGTGAAAAAAATTATTAAATATATTTGCAGATGCAGATGTAAAATGAGTCATATTGTGTTTTCATTAATAAAATATCTGAAAGGTAGATTAGGCAAGTTAGGGTTTTGTCAGTGGCTATGTTTACATGCACACAAATCTGATCATCATTGTTTCTGGAGTTACCAGATTATTGAAAGACAAAGACAAAAAAATGTAAGTGGAAATGCTACGATTCAAAGAGTTATTTTAAAATTCATTGCACTCTGTCTTCCGAATACAATAGTGAGTAAACTGATTGACAGAGACAATCAGTTGATCTAATTATCGGGTTATTTGATCGTTCTAGCTGCTTTTTCTGTAAATGTAACCACTGAGGTACAGAATAAAGGTGTAATAAATTGTATTACAGTCAATTCAGTACTATTAAATGCAAAACTTGATATACAAATATGAAATTAAAGGATTCTGGAGCAGGGGTTGTGCAGGGATTCCATATTTGAATCTAGAGAGTCGTACCAGTGCGATGAATGGTCTAACAAATGCTCATAAGTAAAGGTCTGTAAAATATAGGCTACTGTTATCTATTGTCTATGAAATAAATGTAAGAAGGAAATGTTTAAAGCCACAGCTTACTCCTCTTCAGCAATTCAAAGCAATTGTACTAAAAAAGCAAGTGTATTACCAGAGGACTCACATCGTTACAGACTTTAAGTACTATGTTTTAATAATACTGCACTAGCAAGTTTGTGATAATGATAATGAACAGCAGTGTAAAATGTAAAAAAGAAAGAAAAACACCTAAAATTTTTTACTCAATTTGCAGTAATATGTTTCAGGGCCACAATGCTTGGACTGACCCATATATCTAGAAAGATCCAGCCTCTACTTTGGCAAATCTTTGTGAATTCAATAACAAAAATGCTGAAAATAAAATACACTTTTGTAGTTCTCACAAAACACAAAAATATAGCAAAGCCCCAACTAGCCATTTTTATAGCATAGTTGTCTGCTACACAACCACTACAGTTCCTATTGCCAATTACAATCTCAAATGCTGTACTGAGATGAGACAGTGTGTGTGGACGTTTTTGTTTTATGATACTGTGTGCATCCACTGCTGTTTGCTCTGCAGCTCTTTGTTGTGAAAGTAAATTGGTTTAGAATTGACTTTCACCTGACTATGTAAAATATGAGCACAATATTCACTGCACGATTAGTGAACCACAGAATCACCCAGACTCATTCCTAAAGCGTCAGGATTGTACAGTTCATGAAAAATATATTGGAAAAAATATAAATATAGGCTATAGGGCCTGTACCTGTTTTTTTTTCATGTAATTGAGCAAAATGTGTCTTGCCCTGGAACAGATATAGTGTATAAGCAGCTCTTGAGGTCAAAATAAGTCAGCTGTATGCTGTCTGCAACTAGAAAGCATTTTATTGTCCAATAATCAGGAAGTGGGTGTTAGCATGCTACTTGTTGGCCTTACAGTCACAGAAAAACTTCGCTCCACTCTGCTCTATTGTAATAAGAATGCTCGGACTGCATAAAGTAAGTGAGGAAGAACTTTGGACCACTGCAAACCGCTTAAAATAAACTAATTCATTTTCCTGTAAAAAAAAAATCTGCAACAGCGTCTTTAATGTTAGCAGATCAATCCTTGTAAACTGCATTGTTGTGCCTGTAGGCAAGACACTACACACATTTTGTTTTAATGTGATTGGGCGGCAGAAGTAGCTCTACCACCAAGCGTGAGAATGGACTGAATGAATAATGGACTTTAATAAAGCGCTGAGGACCCTGGGAATAGGCTATTGTTTATTGCAATATCAATCTAAAACATATCAGCCCTTTAGTTTACAGCACAGGCAGGAGTAGCATGGAAATAGCATGGCAACTAAAAATGTATTTATATTACATGGAAAGTAGTCATGGAAATAGGACACATCGGCCGTTCTATTTTATCGGATGACTAGAAAATTGATAATGAGATATTAAAGGTGTATTGTGTAACTTTTCTAGTGGAGGGTCTGTCAAATGCTTTTATCAATGGAGATGTTATTCCTTTGTAACGTTTCGCAGTATGGCATTAAACCTTCCTATCTTCATGGAGACCAACCAGACCAAGTTACAGGTCAGATCTGTGGGGAGACAACCCCACTCACAGTCAGAATGCCTGTTTTTCTAGGTATTTTTGAGCTATAAAAACCACCTGTAAAGGAATAAATGTAAGATTGAACTGTTTAATACTATGGAACATTCTAGGCAGAGGAGTGACATCGCCATATAAAAAAGCAGGTGATGGACTCTCAACCAAAAAGTTACACCTTTAATGCACACTAAACTTCTATATTAGAAAAAGCATATGACCAAAGCCCACATAATAATATTTAATTGTCTTAGTATCAAACCCTGTGTGAAGCAAATATGACAAGGAAACATGATAAGTAACCCTATTTTCTTGGTAATCATATGGAAATGGGACTGTAAAGTGCTATACCAGTTAATATGCTATTACTGTGCTGAAAAGGCATTCCAAAAATACATAGCCAACTATTTACAATAAAAATACACTTGGCTGTTTTATTTTTATTTCACTGATTGCTGAATAAATTGTGTTAACGTTCTAGAAGTGGATAGTGTCAAAATTTAAGATGGAGGACAGGGGCCGTTATAACTGTATGGGGGATTCACTGTTTTTGAAAGAAAACAGAATTTCTACAAATGTTGAACCCTGTCATAATTTTTTAGGCATTGGTTCCACAAATTTGCCATATTATTGTTCTGTCTTAAAGTCCTTTCAAAGAACAATTATCATGACTTTGAAGTTGAATAATTGCATCACTTTCTGAGGCTACTGTGAAAAAAAAATGATATTAATATTGAACTTTGTGCCAAATTTTGTTTTAAGTGGATATGCCAAGTAGGGCCCATATCATGCCATTTCTGATCATAAACAGACCTGGACTTGTGCTTTGTTTCATTCACACATGTTTAACACACAAACTGCATATTTAGGCTGAGTTCTTGAGTTTTGAAAACACTCTTTCACTAGAATCGGTTGGATGATTTCAGATCTGGAATTGCTAATTTCGACTGAACTACATTTAAAAGGTAGCTGTTAACTTGAAAACTACCACTACATGACATCACAAGGTGGAACAGAGCATTCTGAGCTTTGGAGATGTAGACAGACTTATAATAAAGAATTACTCAAACATGTGTGAATGAAACAAAACACAAGTCCAGGTATGTTTTTGATGAAAACATTCTAACATTACTTAAAACTCACAAGAGTAAATTTTGTGTAATATATATCTTTTAACTGTAGACTTGTCCTCCAGCTCAGTTTAAACTAAGGGTTCCCAAACTGTTATGACGCCACTTGAACCCAACCTATTGTATAAACTGTCTGCCAGTTTGTTTGTACAAGCCTCTTCTTTCACTCTCTACTCTCACTGCTGCTGTGCTGTGCTCAGACTGAACCTTTCTGCACATTTCAAAGCTCTGAGTTGCTCCGGCAGCAGAGGAGAGCCAACTGAGAGGAACCTACATGAAAACAAGAGCTCCAGGCATCTCTGCAGGCTTCTACTGTATCCATTCTACTGTACCTGTGACACTGACAGATTAGTAGTGTAGTACAGACTGTAGTGTATCCTCAAGACCAATTGCTTAACTATAAAAGCTATAAAATATATTCCATTATAAGGTTGTCAAAAGTATTCAAAATCAAATACTAATTGATACTAAAACTAGCATCAAAACTAGGTACTCTTTTGAGCAAGTATTGATACAAAAACGGTAACATCAGTACTCACAGGACAGTCATGAACCTTTCCTTTAGAATGATCTTGAGCTGTATCAGAACAAGTATAAGAGCACATAGACTAGTATACACCCATGGAAACTACCTGGACCACTGAAGGATTACACAGATATTACACCACATGGTAATATAAAAGAAAGTATTATGATTAAATGTTGAAAATTTGTTGACATTCTATTGTCTAAAGAATATATATATTTTTTTAATTATCATCGTCGTATCAGTATCGGGTCCTTTCTTAGTATATAAAATTCCCTTATAATGTTTTGTTTTTTATTACTGTAATTTAATGTTGGTTTAAATATTGCAGACTGTCAATTAACAGGGAGAGAATGATGCAAATAGATCAGTTGAATTAAAGGTGCACTATGCAACTTTTCAGGTTGAGGGTCTGTCACCTGCTTATCTCCATGGAGATGCTATTGCTTTGTCTGCGTTTCTCTACAGCAGGTCATTGAACTTATCCATGGTTTTCAGAGTGATGAAATTAGGACTGTTTCCATAGTGATTAAGATAATTATATCTTTTATTTGAATCATGAAGTCATCAAATTGTTGTATATAATAGGAAGCTAAAACTTGCTCAATCACATATGTTTTTATTGCCTAGAAAAACGTGCATTCTTACTTAGTGGGGTTGCCTCTCCACAGATCTGACCTGTGACTTGACCCAGTTGTGTCAGCGAATTGTCTACATGGAAACAGATAAGTTCAGTGCGATATTACGGTACATGTACTGTACTTAAGAGCGCTTTTGGTATCTTTAAAGGCTTTATATAAATCCAATACATTATTATTATTATAATATTCCAATTGCATCTCTAGGGAGACAATCAGATGGTGAACCTAGACCAGAAAAGCTCCACAGTGCACAGTGGAGAAAACAGAATTAGAATTTCTATGCAGCAAATTGTGTAAAAAGAATAATACATTTCGTCTTTTGAAACTTAACTTTTGTACTTTTCGGTCGTGGCACTGCTGAAAACCTCACACAGGGACAGACCTATATCTGAAAGGTCTCTGCTCAGTCACTGCTCTGGCAAATCTGTAACTCTTTAAAACAAAGAAAATCTAAGAGACAGCTACAGCAGTCCTGGAGGAATAGGAAAACGAAAAAAAAAAAAAAAACAACTTTAAACTTCTAACTGTAGACAACTCGCGCTAAAGTTCAACAAATGTCAGATCGCTAGTCCCACGGGGTTTCGGTTAGCTTGTATGTGGTAGGACCCGTGCACGCTCCGCTCTGATGGGAGAGGGAGCAGTTCACAGAAAAGGTTAAAGGTCACAAACTCCATGGAAACCAAAGCATTTGAAGGGAGCGGCTCGTTTACATATCGCAGGATCTGATCATGGGCTGTTGGCTCTGTGTAAAGTGCAGGGTGACATTTCGATCGCAAAAACAACAAACGAAAGATCGAAAGTGCGGAAATTAGGAATTTGGGAAGGGTAAACTTGAAAAAAATGATCAGTGTGGAATTTTGCCAATATTAATACATTTATATTTAGCTAAATCAAAATGTGCTAAAACTTGCCATTAAATTATTTGGTAGAGATTTTGTGCGGAAATTTCACCTTGTAAATTAAACTTAAAGTGCGACTTAACACCTAAAATCTGTCTACAGCCACATTCCATATAGAGCTGCCTGTGGACTAAAGAAGAGTGATGGGAAATAAGGAGCGAGGTCGGGGGTATAAAGAACAGTGTGATTGGTCTAACAGGTATCCACACTTCAAACTCCACCCTTGTAGCTATAATCAGGGCAGTCGTGTGTGATGTCACATAGTACTTCAAATTGCAGTGGCCAATGGAGGCAGTTTGCACTAACTGAGTGAGTGAATTAGTCCTAGTTTGACCGTTCAGTTTAATAATAATAATAAATAACACTTGTATAGTGCATTTCACAATACCCAAAGACGCTCTACACAAGGAGATGAATGAAGAGAAACAGAAGAAACAAAAAAAAAAAAAATGAACGTGGTTTTAAAGAGATGGATTTCCAGACTTTCTGAACATGGGGAGTGTGGATGAGTCTGAGGTGTTTGGCAGGGAGGTCTAGTGGGTGGGTGCAGCAGCGGAGAAGGCGGGGGGAGACAGGAAGTTGGCGGGTGAAGGTGTGGTGGTGGAGGAGCTCAGAGAGGTAGGTGGGGACCAGGTTGTGGAGGAAGTTCTGGATGTACTGGAGTCTATTGAGGTGTTTGGATGTTGAACTGTAGCTGCGAATTGGTTGTTTTTGGCTCCACTTTTTCAGACATCCGACTTTTTATGTTGTCTGCATTTTTGTCTTCTGTTTCATAATGCTTCTATTGTCCCCTTGTTCCTAAGATGGTGAATACAAGTATAAGCCCACCCACAATCCAAACTACAGGATGTTTTTGTGTGACTTTTCAATAATAATCTTTGCAGCCCATTCTGCCAAATCCAGACAATATCAGACAGAAACAGCTCAGACGCCTCTCTCAGAAACATGCCTATTTTTTATCTCTGCTCTGAGCGCCAGGATTCTGTTTGTAATTCTATAAATCCATTTCTCCTAGACTGTCTCTCTCCCTATACCTCCATCTCATCCTTCCGTTCTCTCTCTCTCTCAGCAGTCTCCTCCCTCACTCATCGATCCCTTTTTGCCATTTTCTTTCTCTCACCTCACTCTGTGCTGCCTTCCATCAACCCTCCCTCCTTCTCACTCTGTCTTATTTCTTTATCTTTAAACTTCTTTACCCATCTCTCTCAAAATCCCTTAATTCCCTCCTCTCTCCCTGCCTCCCTCCTTCACTCATTCTCTCTCTTTTCTTTTTTTTTCTCTCCATCTATTGCCTCACGTCTCAACTGTCTCCTCTCTCCCTTATCGGTCCTTAATTCCCTCTCTCCCTGTCTCTCACCTGTCCCTCTCTCTCCCCCTCTCACCTGTCCTTTATTTTCTTCTTGCTTTCCTTCTCTACCTCTCTCTCACACACACACCTGTCCTTTATTCTCTCTCTCGCACTCCCTCTCCACCAACCCCTCTCCCTCTCTACACCTCCACTTTAGTCTCTCTTTGTCAATCCCACCTATCCTTTAGTCTCCCTCTCTACCTTTCTCTTTCTACCCCTCTCTCTCTCACCTGTCCTTTATTCCCTCTCTCCCTCACCGGTCCTTAATTTTCTCTCTCCCTCACCTGTCCTTCATTCCCTCTCTCCCTCACCTGTCCTGTTTGAAGCCCAGACCCCCAGAGCTGTAGTAGATGGATGCTGGTCCCACACACTGCCCGGGGCCACTGCCTGGGGCCACACTTATTTCATAAACACTGCTTTGATGAGTGGGAAATATTAAGAATTGAAACTATGACTGCGATATCATGGGAACGCCATTTTAAGGTTTAGAAAAATACAGAAAAACTTTAATGTAGTATATGAATTAGAAGTTTTTAGAAAGACTTTTGTTGTAGTCTGGAGACATGAGTTTGCAGGTGGAAAATAGATAAGACCATT
This sequence comes from Taenioides sp. WSHXM2023, assembly GCA_029959045.1. Lineage (NCBI taxonomy): Eukaryota > Metazoa > Chordata > Actinopteri > Gobiiformes > Gobiidae > Taenioides > Taenioides sp. WSHXM2023. Next base: position 6,056,888 of record CM057095.1, on the reverse strand, counting down.
GATACAGTAAGCTGAAACGCTAGTGGATTTGAATACTTACTATACTAAGGGTGTGACTAAAATGGTTTAAGTCAAATTAGCAAAATTTTAAATAAGAAATTGAAATTATAAAAAGGTAGTTTTAGTTCACATATTTATATAGGCCTACCGGGCACAAATATTTGCATCTGATTAGTCAAAGCGTCAGAAAAGTGAAACAAGCCGCAAAATCAAACTTTAGTTAAATCCAGTTGAGAGAAAAGCGCGGACATCTTCTCTGTCCACAGTGCACAAAGCGCTTACCTTCTGCACATTTTCACAAGCAAAATAGTACCTCACTATTCCTTACCCCTCCTTTCTTCTGGCTCACCTGCGCTCTCTGGTCTTCTTCTGTCAGGCCAAAGCTGGCACACTATCAGACAGCTGTGAGGTAGATAGCATCTAGTGGTGAAGTGTGAGAATACAACAGGAACAGATGGTAGTTTTTAAAGGAAAATGGTAAAATATCAGGCTATAAACTAAACTGAAGACAAATATTACATCGAAGAAGGCAGTCAAAGGTCTAATTGTTTTAAAGGTGCACTATGTAACTTTTTGGTTCGGGATCACCTGCTTATTTCTATGGATATGTCATTGCTCTGTCTGGAATATTCCACAGTATGACATTAACCAGCTCTATCTCATATTTATCTGGTTTGGTCTCCATAAAGATAGAAAGGTTTAATACCATACTGTGAAACATTCCAGACAAAGCAATAACATCTCCATGGACAAAAGCATTTGACGGGAAAAGTTACACAATGCATCTTAAAAACATTGTTAATTAAATTCTAAAAAACATTTAGGATAAAGGATGAACACAGAACTGTCTTGTATTTTATTCAACTAATCATTACTCACCAAATCCTAATAGAAAGGTTAATAGAGCCAACGGTCGTATGATTATAAGAAGACTCAGCTAATAATGTGTCTGAGATGTTTTTCATTTTCCCGTTATCACCTCAGTTTGGCTAGATCCCACTGTGTGCCGCTAAAACCGAAGACCTCATTATTCTATCATTAAAAGTCTAAGAGTAGCACACTTCCTACTGAGACCTCATCGCATACAGTCAGGAAATTGAGTTCTACCTGTTAAGAAACATAATGTCATGATTTGAAGTGTTATTAGCGTGGTTACATATTATTGGATTATTAAGAAAGCAGGGAAGTGTATGGGAAAATGTTATAAAAGGTCTGAAAAGAACCGTAAAGTACAATTTTGAGGGAACAGGTTTCACATCTTCTATTTACACGTGAAAAAATAAATTAAATACACTTAAGGATGGTAGCGTTAAAGGTGCACTGCGCATCTTTTCTGGTGAAGGTTCGTCTACCTACTTATATCCATGGAGATGTTATTGCTTTGCCTGAAATATTCCATAGTATGACATTAAACATATCCATCTAGTATTTATTCATTACGGGTGTTTCTATTGCTCAAAAATACAATAAATATTATGAATAGCGGCGACTCTCCACAGATCTGAACTGTAACGTAGCGTAGTGCTGTAACCTGTGTGATAGATAGTTTTAATCTATACTGTGGAACTTTCTAGACAAAGCAATAATATTTCTATGGAGATTAGATGATTACTACTAGAAAGGATGCGTAGTGTACCTTTAAAATGATATAAAAGTTCACATTTATCCATTTAGAATTATCTAATCAGAGAGCAGAATGAACTCCTCACTTTGGGTTGCCAGGTCCAACAACAAAAGTTTGCAATAAACCCAAAATCTCTCTGTCTATGATGCTCCCTCAGCATAACAGCAAATTGGTTCAGTTTTGATTTGTATTTTTATAACCAATTGGATACTTATATAGCTATACCTTCACATGAGTGGGTGCCAGAAGGGGTGCATAGGGTGTGGGACAAACCTGCTGCTACACACAGATGGAGTTTACCCGGTTGTCATGGCAACCACATATTTATAATAATGTGGAACTGAGTCTCCATCACCCGCATCCATCTGCCAGGAATTACACGTCTCACATTTCCATTAAACAGCCTGTCACTGGGGCATCAGCTTTTTCATTTTGGTTCACACTGAAATTGGCTTTGTGCACTGCGAATTATTACTGAAAAGTCCAAAAAAAGTACAGAGCCACCTTCCATTGTCAGGTTAAAATTTTGTGGTAAGATTTTGAGAAGGAGGTATTTTGAGAAATCGATTTTTTTGTTTTTGCTCCCTACCATGTTATAACGTTGCCTAAAGAGGTTTTATATGTCATCCATGCATGTTTGAGTAATTTAGCAATCTCTCCTGGGCCCTATTCAAACCCTCCTTATGATTAGCTGTAAGGATCTGTTCAATGCTCTACGTCATCCATGCTACCAAACGCAATTCTCCATAAATATACAAAAACATGATACAATACTGTACACAATAACTTGACAAACCTAATGCGAGGTGCAGTAGTTTCATTATTAGCGTTATGCATGCTGATTGTGTTGTGATTGTGCTCTGTAGGGGGAGTGACTTCAGGCATGCAAAGAGAGGGGGGACTCACAGTTTCAAAATCAAAAGTTAAACCTATAAAACATGTTAATACATTGTTTTCGGTGAATATAGTATTTTCAAAACAATAAGAGATAATATGGTGACCTAAATATGTGTTAGCAGTTAATACCCCATAGAAGTAAAATACCCCCTTCAACAAGCCAGCCTTCCAGCGTTAAATAATGCTCATTTTTATACACTTAAACAACTTTGACCTTTAACATGACATTGCAAACATTGAGCCCAAGTCTCTAGGCAACACAAGCCGTCAAAATATTGGTTAAGAAGAATTGAAAAACATAAAAAGTTAAGGTTATTGAACAGACAACACAGTAAAATGAAAAAATATATATATTTAAAAAATAGGCCCATTGATACTTGCACCTGATGTCATCACCATTCCTTGGGAGTGTATGATAACTGTAGGCACTGCTCTGTCTGAAGCTCTGTTACTCAAGTTAGTTTTTAATCTGAGTTTTAATTTAACACAATCTGGCCAGAAAGAGCTGAGTTACAGTTGGCGATTTTTCAGTTTTTCAGTTAGTCTTGTTAGTTGTGACCATGAACACGCATATTGATCACAGGCTCCTGAAAGTGCGTTGTTTAAATCAATTTGGTATTATTTCTTGAGTTTTCAGACAATATTAAAACTATCCATGTTTGCTAATGTATGCCTTATGTCACCATGGAAACGGCTGAACATTCCGCCATAGATATACATGCAGTGTGAGGTCACTGCAAAGTAGCAATAAGTTATAGGTTTCTGAATGTTGTCATATGTACTTCGCTCCAAGTACTTTGGGTATGGGACAAGCCCAAAAACTTCATTTAGAATAAGTGTTAAAAGTTGTGTCCTGTACTTTTACTAAAGCTGTAGCCCTAATGCTGATAAATGATGATGATATAGTGGTTTGAAAATTTGGCTAGGGGGCCTGTGTTAACTTGGGAGGTATCCATAAATCTCCAGGACACTCTTATTAAAGGTAGAACAAGTGGGTCACAACTTTGATCAAAAAGATAATCTCTAAGATTTAGAGAAACATGAAATAAGATTAGGGGCATTACACAAGCTGGTTGAATAGGTCTACAGATGTTTTAACGTGTTAGAACAAATGTTGGTCCAGGCATTGAGAGGTATGATTAAAAAAAAAAAAAATTCTAATTATAGTGCTGAATCACAAAGAAATGTAGATTACCTTTTTGTTGATATCACTCACCACTACCTCCTTGCATAACTTCCATGTAATGATGCAAAGTATTCTAATAAAAGACTCAGATATTAAAGGGGACCTAGTATGCAAAATTGGCTTTTTAGAGATTCAAACCATGTTATAACTCTTCTCATTTCCCTCTCAAAGTTGTATTTAGAGTGATTCATGCATGTTTGAGTAATCTTTATTCTCCTGCACTCAAAACGTCACTGCTCCGATCAATCCCTGTTTTCACCTCCACCGGTACGCTCCCACTGCTCTGTACTTACTTCATTCTCCAATTTTTTTTCTTAATCAGTGATAGGGTTTGGCATCATTGTTACTAATTTTGGTACAAATGAAAAAAAAAAATCATCTTTTCGCCAGCTTCATCTGCAGTCATCCATACGAGGGGATGGCTCTTTGTTGTGATGACGTTTATGGCGCTGATGTGTTTCTTTAGTACGTAATTTTAGATGAATATTGCAATTTAAAATGTCCAGAGTATAACAGTGATCCATGGGTGTCATAGATTATAACTATATAGCAGACAAAAGCACAATGTCTCTGGATTTCGGCCCGTGGGTCAAGCGATTTGCGTTTAAGATCTAGAATTTGATGCTGTCATAATCTGAGACGGAGCTGGAGTATACTATAACTAGGAATGGGACGAGACACAATTTCTACAAGACGAGATTTGGCTCACGAGAACAAGATGAGATTTTGATATAATTTCTGTGCTTTTCAGTTCACAATTCTGACTTCACAATTTTTGGTTTATTTCATTTTATAATTTTGCTGTAATTGTAGCACTGCTTTTTGGAATTAGAGCTCTGCAAAGTAAACCCCCTTTTTATCCAAGGCAAATGTACAAATATGAGGAAAAAAATCTCACAAAACAATTTTCCACACGTGTGCACATTCTTGTGGCAATTTTGTCTTGCGAGATCTTGTGGTACGAGATCTTGTCCCATTGCTAACTATAACTCTATGGAAGCTTCACTGTTTTTCAAGAAATACGTCATCACAAATTTCACATTAGCTTCAGAAAGTGATGCCATTATTTAACCCAAAAAAACATAATTGTTGTCAGTAGAAAATATAAGATTAATATGGCAAGTTCGTGGAGTCAATCGCCAACAATGAAAGCCCCTCCCCTCCATCTGATATTTTGACATCAAATACTAGAACGTCAACGCAAACTATTCTGTTAAATTATAAGTAGATTTGTAAAAGTTCCAATTAAACTGTGAAAAAGTACAGACAAATGCTTTGCAAGTAGTCAATTATCATAACAGTTAAAGTAATTTTGTGAATAAGGGATCACAATACTGTACACGACTTTATGTACAAATATGCTTATGTTCTGAATTTAGCCTTGAACCTTGAATCCTCTTAAACAATATAGTACTCATTGTAGTAGTAATCTATTGGAGAGAGCAGAGAGTAATTTGGCCGTGGAAATGTCAAAACCAATTCTCCTTATGAGACCGGAGCTCGCACAAAGGCAGCGAGGAAGAGCTGGGAATCACAGAAATAATTGCATCACCGTTTTGTATTTTCTGAAAAATCTGATAAAGCCGTGGACTGTAATTACCTTTTCAGTTCACAGGGAGAGGCTGAGAGAGGCAGAGGAGCAGGGCTATTTGTGCTTGTGTGAAAGAACACTACTGCCACCTGCTGGGCTCTACACAACTCACCTACATGAGTCGACGTAAATAAGGCTAGTTTTCAGAGTACAGATCTTGGTTTAAATGTATTTAATTGGTCTTGGAAATTTCTTTTTAGATAAACCTAATTTCTTGTATATTTTATGCCCCTATATGCAACTTTTTAGCCCAAAAAATTTACTAAAATAAAAGCATTATTGTTTTCATTTTGGTTGTTTATTTCATGAAAAACATAGGAAAATATGCATCTTTACTCTGAGCAGGCTTGCATCTCCTTAAACTTGACTCTTATTTGGCTTGGAGGAGGGCCTCCTCCAGCTTGTTTCCATGGAAATGTTTTTTTGGCTATAATATTCCACAGTATGGCATAAAATGTATCTATTCCAATATAGAATATTTTGAAGTATGGATTTAACTTTTTTATTTCCATGAAATCAGGCAAGTGACTTAACTGCAAGCGACGAAGTGCATTTTGGTTGACTCCTATGTAGAGTCCATTCCAGTAATCCAGATGAGATAAAAGCATGCACAACCTGTTAAAAATTTTAAAATATAAAAAAGGTTTCGCTTTGGATAAAAGATGAAGGTGATAAAACTGGATTTAACAACAGAACTGACCTGCTTGTCACTTTAAAATCACAGTCTACAGTGACGCCAAGGTTGGTGACTGAGGGACGAATTAGTTCCTTGAAGGGACCCATATCAGTTTGGGGGTCCATAGGGCCAAACACTACAACTTCAGTCTTGCCCTCATTAAGATTTAAAAATGTATGTGTCAACCAAGCCTCGATGTCACTCAAGCACTGCAGGAGGGGTGTCAGGGTGCTGCTGCCATTTTTCCTGAGTGGCATGTAAATTTGGCAGTCATCTGCATAAAAATGGTAAGATATCCCATGCTTTTGGAAAATGTGGCTCAGGAGGAGAATATAAAGTGCAAACAGTACAGGCGCGAGAATGGAGCCCTGGGGGATTCCACAGTGAAGCGGCGTGGCGGATGAGGTGGAGTCCCCTAGTCTAACACAGAAAGACCTCCCCGACAAGGACCTGAGCCACAATTTTCAAGACGAGTTAAAAGAGTTGCATGGTCCACAGTGTCAAAAGCAGCAGTCAAGTCAAAAAGCACTATATGATATGAAAGTAGTAAACTTTGTTATTGTCTGTAGTGTGCATTATGGAAAATTATATCAAAATTATTTTAGACATTCTGTTTTACTAACACAGTGGTAGTTTTCAGATTCTAGAGCGACTAGACCCAAGAACTCACTGTATTACAAAAAAATCGGCACTTTAACAATTTTAACAATAATAATCTGTATTAGATATTATTGGTGTATAGAATGTTATGATGTAATCTGAAACTCAGTAATAATGGAGTAGAGTAATCACATTTTGGTTTTGAGCTGTGCCCTCTTTGCTCTAAAGTGTTTAAATTAAGTATTATTTCTTTCATCAAATTCGCAGTTTTGACCAGTTTCTATTATTATGTCTGTTAGGATGAATTTCGCTCCACATAAAACAGAATCATTGTACACCAGTCCATCCACAGACGTTTTCTCATGAAGCCAAGGCCACTTCCTTGTCCATCATAATGTTCAACCTCTCACTAAAACAATACCACTCCAAACCCTCCATGCACCTATTAGCTGCTATAGACCGACCGAACATTTTATACTTAATTTAAAAGTGAATATGCAGTGTCCTCTCCCGCTGCTGTTCGGAGCCTCATTATGTTAGGCCCAGTTCGACGTGTTTGAACTCAAGATTGTAAAGGAAAGGCAGAAAATCAAAGAAAAGCTGCAGCGATTGTCACAGCGCTTTTAAGAGTCTCAGAGCTTCAAAGTTGGGTTTGTAGATCTGATTCTGTGTCATGTTTTAGAGCCAGACAGCTCCTGGTGAGAGGGGACCAAAGTTATTCTATGCACATGTCTTTTTATGTGTCAAACTGAATCTGTAGAAAACACAAGATGGATAGATGTTTAGACATCTATAGGTAGAGGTGGGTAGTTTACTCAGTTGCATTTACTTTACACTAACTTTTAAAGAAATTGTACTTTTCAGAGTGCTTTCCCTGCAGCATACTTTTACTCCTACTCGAGTAATATTTTTTTATTCAAGTAACAGTACTCTTACTTGAGTAAAAGTTTTGGTTACTCTTTCCACTGTGAGTAATTCTACAAGTGACAAAACCTTTATTTTGATTTGAACATTTGCGTTTCTTGCACCACTCTTTCAGATTAGATTCAATTACTTTGAAAATACCAGATTTTGTGCATTATTTAATATTTGTCTTTCTAATGATATCAACTTTAAATGATAAATGATAATGAATGCCCATTAGTTACTCTTACTTGCATACTTGTTTTCCCCAAATTACTTGAGTAATTTCTTGGGTAATTCTACTTGAGTATTATTTTTTTCTCTTATTGAGTAATAATATGAAGTAACGTTACTCTTGAGGACAATGTTTGGCTACTCTACCCACCCGTTTCCAGGCTAATTTTTTGTGGTTGTAAATGAAATCATTAGGCTATTACTGGAAACAGTCATTCGTAAAGGCCTACTGTAAAAATGTAAGGAAGACTGGACTTTCCACTTCTTAGTTATGATCCATGGTTTAGTGGCTTGCTCTAGGCTTTGTGAGGCAGAACAAATGCCAAATAGAATGGCTAGAGAACAGAATTTTTAGTCTCCCTAATGTTAAACCAATGGATATATTTTCAGATGCTAAATACTAAATATAGATGTAACGGTGTATTTTGACACTATAGCGTGTTAAATGTATTTAAACCCAGCAACCAATATTGTTTTTTGCTAATGCATCTCTGTTGGAGGGTTTCAGATGAAATTACAACATTCAGATTCTGATAGAAATGATCAGGTTCAATATTTGTGACCCTTTGGTCACGACAACTGAAAGTACAATAGAGAAATTTTTTTCTTGCCCCCCATCTGGGGGTATGATATTATCTAAAATCTGAAAACCACCAATAGACAATTGGCATGTCTGGCCAGTGGGCTAATGTACAGTTTTTAACATTCAGTCCTGAGCTCTATTGAATTTAAAGATTTGTATTGCCTTTTGAATTTACTGGGACAATAATTACCATCACGATTAAAATGTGGTTATTCAGTATTATTCTGTAACAACACAACTTGCTACTAGCAGATGGACTTTGCCTCAAACTTAAAATGTATCTATTTGAATATAGAATGTGCTGAAGTATGGATTTAACTTTTTATTTCCATGGACTCATGCAAGTGACTAACTGCAAGCGATGAAGTGCATTTTGGTTGATTCTTGTGTACAATCCACTGCACTAATCCAGACAAGCAGACACAAAAGCACGACATGCACAACCTGTTAAAAATGTTTAAAATATAAAAAAGGTTTCACTTTGGATAAAAGATGAAGGTGATAAAACTGGATTTAACCACAGAATTGACCTGCATGTTAAGTTTAAAATCACAGTCTACAGTTTCTCTATTGTACTTCACACTTCATTGGTCATATCATTGTGAGATAGTTCTGCAGGCTTGTTTAAATTGGGATCAAACTAGGGTTGTCAAAGTAACTAAAATCAGATACTTATCAAGACTAAAACTAGTACTGAAACTAGATACTCATTTGAACAAGTATCAATACTAAAAAAAAGTCACATTCACAGAACAGAAATTAACCTCTGATGAAAAAGCTCAGGTTTATTCTAAAGCTAATCAGAACAAATAGTACGAACAATTAGTACGCCCATGGCACACTATGGAATACCTGGACGACTGAAGGATTACATAGATATAAGACCACATGATAATATAAAAGAATGTACTATTATAATTATATAATGTTGAAAATTATATTCTACTGTCTGAAGTCTACTGTGTAAAGAGTGTTTTTTACCATCATTTTGGTATCAAAATCTGTATTGAGTCCATTCCTTTCTCTAACATTTTGGTACTGCAACAATGCTAGATCAATCTGAACCTAAGAAAATATCAAAACATAGTACAAAACAGTGTAAATTGCAACACTAAAAATCAAGATAATAAAAATATGAGACAAAAACGCCCAAAGTCAAGTCTCATTTCTTGTAACTTACTTTTTGGGGTTGAAATAGAAATTTGTGATGCACCGGTTCACCAGCAGAAGGCGCCCTCAGTATGCAAGAATGAAGTGATGCTGGAGGCGGACTCGTCAGGTATAAATAATGGATCATAGACCGAATCCAGACAGTCTCCTCACTGAACAGACAGATTTTACAACCCCACACTTTGTACTTGGTCTCTGTAGAAAAGGTTTCTTTTACTGTGCTGAGCAAAAGTATGAACCTACAACCTCAAAGCAAATTTGGAAATATGTGGTATAAAAATACTTATAAAAGATCCTATTGCACAAAATAGATTCTTGTGAGCTTTAAGTTATGTTAGAATGCACCTCATCAAAAACATACCTGGAGTTGTAGTTTGTTTCATTCACACATGAGTACGCCTGGTTTATTAGTCTGTTTTTATCTCCAAAGCTCAAAATGCTCTGACTGAAATCATCCAAATGATTCTAGTGAAGGCGTATGGAGTTAAGTGGAGTACTTCCTGTACTGCCACATTACAAGATGGAAAAGAGTGTTTTTTGTTTATGTATTTAAATATGCAGGGTTTGTGTATTAAACATGTATGAATCAAAGAAAACACAACTTTGGGTATGTTTGTGATGAGGAAACAATATTATAACATATCAGAAAATAGCGTAATGTGGGCCATTTAAAAGATACTGGGTTTCTACATACACTCAAGGAAAAAAGAAACGCAACACTCAGTTTTGGGAGTTTTGGGGGGGCAGAATAATTTTATATGAACCCTACGTCCATTTCTAATCCTCAGGCCAACTTTTTCGGCGTTTACACATTTTCGAGTCCAATAACACAACCAAACAATAGAGCACCCCCCAAACCAAAAGTGACAGGAATGATGATTACGGATGGTTCTGGCCGACACTGGCCTGTGGTGTGTCCCAATGGTCTCGGCTGCGGACCTGGTGGCAGGCCGGAACCTGTCATGGAGATGTGCCAGCCGGTTGGCGCGGTCTTGTGCAGCGGTCGTTACACGGGGGGCGACCAGTACGAGGGCGTCGTTAGAGGAACCAGTGGCGTGGCATCGCTCAGCGAGACGAGTAATGGTAGAGCGGTGGACTCCAAACACCCTGGCGACAGCAAGACAACCTCGTCCAGCTTGGAGCATGCCAATAGCTCGATCTCTCTCTGGTTGCGACAATCGTGGCATCGTGAATAAGTGTGTTTTTGGCTTCATTCTGGTGCCCTTTTATAGAGAAGGCTTGAGCACAGTTAACCAGTGGTAAAACTCAACTCTGAGTTTCAAACATAAGTTTGTGTGCATAAACAATCCTGTAATGCACTCTTTATTGTCCTCACAATCAGTCAAGCGGAACCAAGAAATCTGTTCACCTGTCTTCAGCCTAATTTGGAGTGACATCATGATGCTAAGCCATTTTTCCAAATGCACCCGTATTTCTTAGGAATTTTTGAAAATTAAAATGTTGCGTTTCTTTTTTCCTTGAGTGTATCACTTTGGCATAAAACTATACAACATATTAAGGCAAAACAGAAAGGACAAGACATGATTAAAGCAGGACATTTTTGAAGGTGACAGAGGTTAGAATTGTTACTGCTCTTAGGACAGTTTCAGACGGTGAATGGGTGATGCTGTGCTCAAAGGAGCAAAGGGGGGAATGTGGAGGCGGAGAACTGTGAGGTGTATGTGGGGGCATCAATGGAACAGATAGATAGGGAGTTTAAAAAGGAACTCAAATCTCTCATGAGGTGTGTTTTGAGGTGTGTATTTTGGTAGAAGTTCACTTTTAGACGTAACTTGGGAAAATATCTTTTGTGCCAGTCAAGATCTTTAATTACTTAAGGATAGAATTTTATTGGTCTCACAATAGAGAAGTTCTCATGGCAGCATATTTTGCTCTTACAGTTTAAAAAAAAGTATTTTAATGACAACTGAGCCAGGGTAACCAGTGCCTTAACCTTTCATTCTCAGTATAGGGACAGCATACTACTGCAGCAGCAGAGGAACTGTTTAATGATTGGCTGCAGGCACTGGGGTTTAGGTAGTGATTATTCAGATTTAATTTAGGTTTTGAGGCCATACTGGCTTGTCAAAGCCTTATCTTGTCAGATTTCAGAAGCTAAGCAGGGCCGGACCTGGTCAGTACTTGAATGACCGCTGGGAATTCCAGGTGCATGAGAATCATGAGAATCCTATGAGAAAACAGAAATGTAAAACTATACTCTGGAATATTCTCCATGGAGATGGATATGTTTTATGCCATACTGTGGAAGATTATTGCCAAAGGAATTTCCATGGAAACCACCAGGAGGAGGCTTTCCTTTAGACCAAATATGAGTCCTGTTTGTAGAGATACGTACAAGCCCGGTCAGAGTAAGTGCGTATTTCAGTGCTAAAAAGTTACACACTGTGGCTTTGCCCTCATTACTTGGCTCTGAATGTCCTTATAATCCTTCTTTATATTGAGGTCCTGACTGAACACTTCTAACGCTTGTTCCAGCTACAGCGATTACACCTTGCTACTCCAACATTTTTCCTGCTTTTCCTTTTGAAGAGTGCCTGTGTTATTTCCCAAAGCCCTGCAGGGACCCTGGCTAGCAAATCATCATAAAATTAAATTTAAAGAACGCCGGGCCTTCTGTTATCTATGTCTACACAAGCAGCATACAAATCAGGCCAGCATCACTCACCACCACTCTCTACAAAGGGCTAATTGCTAATTGGGTATAAGGCTGTGCAAAATGGTTGAGAAATGCTGAGGAGAATGAAATTGTGGAGGTCTTTATTGGAGCAATATTCTGGTGACGTGCCCAGAGCAGGGGCTGTTGAAAAGGGAAGGAGACAGTTTACATTAAGATATGCTTTGGTTTAATTTAGTGTGGCTTCAAAACAATGTCACGGTGTAAGAAGGTGCACCAGATAAGACCAGTAGCCTGAGGTAAGAACAAGCAGAAAAAAACATATCAAGCATATGAAAAGAGCTGGCTACAGAAGGCAATAGCATTTAATAGGCAACTGCAACATGAAGACTCAAAATGGGGATATCTATACTGTAGCAAGGCAAAGAAAAGTGTGTAACTTGGTACATGTGGCCGAACTATATTAAACACACTACCAGTCAAAAGTTTGGACACACTTTTTCATTTATGGTTCATCTTTATTTTCATGATTATTTACATTGTAGATTATCTCTGAAGGTATTAAAACTATGAATGTAGACATGACGTGAAGTGTGATGTGAAAACCATTTCAGAAAACTTCATCACTGAGAAAATGCCAAGGGTTTGCAGTGCTGTCAAATAAGCAAAGGATGGATATTTTGAGGATTTGAATATAAAATAAAATTGAGTTGAGTTATTTCACTTTTTTCTTCGCTACTTCCATATATCATGCATCATATTTGACGACTTCCATATGTATACAAACTGTAGAACATAAACAAAAAAACAATGAAAGAGAAGGTGTGTCCAAATGGCTGACTGGAAGATACACTGAACCACACAAGATACTCATCTAAGCAGTGTAAAGCCGAAGAGTCCGAAAACCTGTTTAAGTCTCAGAGAGCTATGCTAAAACACGGAAACATGGAAAAACAATGTGTATAAATGCAATGGATTTGCTGATGTGAGCCATAAAATTTAAAGGTTTAGTATTTAAAAGGAATGAAAAAAGATAAAAGATTACGTGAGTGAGATAATGAGTGTGTAGAGCCCAGCAACAGCCGAGAGCAGGTCGGAGCTGTATAACCAGGTCACGTGGGCCCAGAGGACCACCTCTGCTCTCACTGTGACAAAAACTATAATAGAAGACCAAAAATAACTATCTGTGCTTTTATCAGAAAAGAGACAAAAAACAGTCAGTAACCCTAAAATCAGTGCATGTTCAAGAGGATCATAGTGCCAACATTAACCAAAATAAATTATGAAAACGCCAAGGTAACTGCATTAGGGTACTAGCATACAGTCTGTGGGTACTAGTCCAATTTATTTATGCATTTGAAGGCAAAAATAGAACACAAGTGTCACACTAATGTAGTTCTGCTTCTCTCACAGAGTAGACTATAATTTATGCTGCATACTGCATAGTTAAACTGCTGCCCTCATCTGACCTCCAGAATGTGTCCATGTTCTGTGGGTAAAGAGAGCTCCAGAAGGGGGTTCACGGAGCCATAAGCTCATGCTAATGAGGCTAATAACTCTGCACAGACACAGACGGAGCGGACTTCTCCATCACTGTGGGGTGACACGGGGCTCTGAACAGAAAGGTGAGTCTGCTGCAGTCCTGTTCGTGCACGCGCAGACCGGTCCAATACGCAGTCCATACTGCAGTCACAGTCCGGGAGCGCGTTCCAAATCATCCACCCCATTTGTGCGCGCTCCCTACAACTTCAAAACGCGTGAAAGTGAAGGTCACTATACACAAAAGCGCTCGCGCTGCGGTCCAATATAGCGCATGCGCAGTGCCGGAGGACTGCTTCACAGACCGCAGTGTGTAATGCCTGGCAGCGGGCACACACGGGACATGAGCCACTCTACAAGCCACGAGTACGAGATGGGGGATGAAGTCCTAGACGCGGAAGTCCAGCAGAGTCCGCCCGGGTGCAGGTCCGAGAACGTGCACCTGGGGCACCTGCGGAGCGAGGAAGAGGAGGAGGAAGAAGAGGAGCCACTGCGTCTTAGCCGGTTGAGTGAGAACACACGCCTGGCCACGCGGTACGCGGTGCGCATCTTCAGAGAGTTCTTGAGCGACAAGGCGCACAGCCCGGACTTTGAGACTTTGGACAAAGAGTCTCTGTGCGCGCTACTGCGCTCTTTTTACGCAGAGGCGCGCTCCAAAAGCGGACAGTTGTACAGTAAATCCTCTTTGATCAGTATCCGCAGCTCTCTGAACCGGTACCTGAACGAACCGCCCTACTGTCGCACTCTGGACCTTACCAAGGACCCGGAGCTGCGAAGCGCAAACTTGGCCCTGGCGGCGGTGCTGAGGCGGCTGGAGGAACAGGGCGCGGGTCCTGTGGTCCAGAAACAAGCAATCACCAGAGCTGACCTACGCAGGCTCTACGAGTCTCCGGTGTTCCACGCAGACACGCCGTTTGGGCTACTCAACAAAGTGTGGTTCGAGACGTGTATGTACTTCTGCACGCGCGGGCGCGAGAACCAGCGTGAGTTGGAAGAAGACTCGTTCGGTCTCGCTGCTGACGAGGACGGCAGGAGGTTCGTGTACCTGAAGGCTCTGGGGCAGTACCACAAGTCCCGCAGCGGCGCGTGGGGCAAGCGGAAGGATGCGGAGGAGGATACCCGCCCGCGTATGTACGAGACGGGAACACCACTCTGTCCATACGCCAGCTTCGTCCAGTATGTATCCAAGCGGAACCCGCTGTGCAACGCATTCTTCCAGCGCCCACGGGACCACTGCTGCTCCAGCGACGCCACATGGTTTGAGAACAAGGCTATAGGCAAAAACCTGCTGGGCACGCGCATGCAGATGTTGTCACGCGCCGCAAAACTCTCCAAAACCTACACCAACCACTGCATCGGCGCCGTCTCCATAGCAACGCTCAACAGCATCGTGGGCGCAAGGACGCTTTGTGTTACTAAGGCGACAGTGAATGGCCACGTGCAGCCACAGCTGCAGCTCGTGGTGCCGTCCCAGCGGCAAGAGCTGTCTCCAGTGCCAAAAAGGCTGTGCGTGAGACCCTCTGGTGGGACGCACAGTGGCATCACAGAGCCCGCGAGATCCACGGAGGCGCAAGAACAGCCCACAGTCCACTCCAGAACTCCAAGTGACCACGAGACCCCACAGGTAGGGTACAGGTTTTCTTCAGTAGGCTGTATCATTATAGCAATGATGGTGGTCTGGAGGGTAGTGCCTCATGACCAAACCTTTAAACTGGCTGAGCCTACGGCTTATAAGTGGGGTTCCACTGTGGTGTTCAGTGAGGCAGCAGATTCTTGTCAATAACCCACTGCCTGTTCGTTACACTGCTGTGTGCTGCCTCAGGATTGTGTGTCCTCATTCAAACCACCTCTGTTGCCATTGGTAACAGCCTGATGGTGGAGACTGTAGTATTTTGCTACTGATGAAAACAGCTGATTGCAGCTGAAACCCACTCATGTGTGGAGACCGTGTTCCATAAAAGTCTTGTATTTGCTTTGCAGTACTGTGCACTCTGGATTATGGTCCTCTGTTATTGTAATCCAAAATCCAAAAATTGGATTTTTGGATTGAACACAGTGATGTGGAGCAGGGGAGCAGAGTTGACAGGAGCCCAGAGCTGCTATGTGTGAGGAGGGGGTCTTGCAGCTGGCCCCTCTACACTCCTCACACACAGATGCTCTCTAGCTCTGAGGCTCTGGCATCAGATCCCACCCTCAGGACCTGGAACAAGACTAAGCCACTTTGAATTTTACGGTCACCACTCGAGGGATACTCTTTAGATTTGTTCAAGAAAGTATTATTAAACTGGATCATTTGTGCCCACAAGAATTTTTTAGAACCACAAAATATGCAAATCAACAACAATGAACATTAATCATCAATCAACCAGTGTTATTGTTTGCCTGTTCAACAGACCTGATTGCACTGTCTGTTCCAGGACAACCTGAGCAGTGGTGGCCCTCCACTGTGCCCCGTTTCTCCGCTCTCCTCTCTGGGATCAGCTGGGATCCCCACAGAAGCCAAACTCTCCAAAAGCACCGCCCCGGTCCATATTGATGTAGGGGGACACATGTACACCAGCAGCTTGGCCACACTCACCAAGTACCCTGACTCAAGGTAATACTTTGCCTAGAATGTTCCATGGTATAGCATTAAACAATTCATCTCCATGGAAACAAACAGGTTACAGCAAGTTGCATCTCAGTCCACATGGAGTAGGAATGCATGTTTCTCAAAGATTTGTAGCAATTTATGTAATAGATGTTTATAGATAGAGCAATTAAATGCCATATTGTGGAACATTTCATAGGCAAAGCCCTCCACAAGAAAAGTTAAATGTGCAACTTTAAAAAGTCACTATTGAGTCACACGTATCCTATCTGAAAATGATAAATTGGTTGTTCTGCAAGTGAAAAGTAAATTCATTTCTACTACTGACAATTCAAGTTTGTGTTATATTCAGACAAGCGTATAACTGACACAAACTCAATTCTATTATTATTTTAAAATGTGTAATATTCTCTATTTTGTCCTCCATCATTGGTTTTAGGATTGGGCGTCTGTTCGATGGGACAGAGCCCATTGTTCTGGACAGCCTAAAACAGCATTATTTCATAGATCGAGATGGTCCCATGTTTCGTTACATCCTGAACTTTTTACGCACCTCCAAACTGCTGCTCCCTGAGGACTTCAAAGTGAGTTTCAGTCTATCAACAGGTACTAACATGTCTCAGTAACATTTAGCCATTTCTTATGTTTACTACAGTGATACCACAAAAATAACACAATACTGCCACTGATAGCACTCAAGTGAAAATGTCATCTTCCATTCAACAATGTTAATACTGTCCAGTCATTTTGAACACCTTAGATGCCTGCCTTTAACTCATAACTTAACATTACTTTAACTCCATCCATCCATTTTCTCCCGCTTAATCCGGCTGGGTCGCGGGGGCAGCACACTGCCCATTACTCTGTGCACCAGACCCAGACCCTATATTATGAATAGGTTCCATTGGGGAAAATAAATAATCTAGAAGAAAACATCAAGAATAAGTAGTTTTTTTCTGGTGATAAAATGGCGATTATCACGATTATATAAAATGTCCCATGAACGATTATTGCCTACCCTCTGTATCACGATAAACTATATTATTGTTTATTGTCCCGTTCCTACTGCTGCATCACCTGCACGATTCTCAATCTTGTGCCCTGCTCATGAACCTTTGAGAGGTGCCCACTGCATTTTGTCTGCAGGCTCAAGCTTTAACAAATCTATTTGGCTCAAACTGTTTACACTGTTTAGTCGGGGGGTGTGATATGCCAAAAATGCAAGATTTTCCAGGGCTTAGATCACAATGTTATCATAAGTCATGAAAACAAAGTAGCTTTATACTGTCTTTAAGATGTAACTACAACTGCCCGTTCTGAGAGTTCACACTAAACTAGTATTCCACTCACACAGATCACGACAGAGGCTGACTAATAGGAGTGGACGGGGAAAAGCAAAATAGCATATTTGCCAAGGCATCAGATCACGAGTAGATATAACATATATAGCATATAGCACAGACTAGGGCTGTAGTTCTTTGGCCATTATTTTATTTCTTTTTAAACCAGTTGTTCTGAAGGGAGCGTGAAGAGAAAAGGGAGGGTAGATTTGGACCATCAAAGTGAAACTTTTAAAAGATGTTAATAAGTTGTTTTCAGCTAATTTAGCATTTTCAAAACAATAAAAGGTAACATGGTGATCTAAATACATTATGTGTTAGCAGTTAATACCCATATAAGTAAAATACCACCTCTTTAATCATTTTGAGAGCTTTAGCAAGACCCATGCCACACCCCCTTTTAGTCGATTAATCCACACACAGGTCTTTAGTTGACCAAGAATTTCTTTAGTAGACTACAGCTCTAGCCCCACTGTTTAGTTCAGATGTAAAGTATGAAATATATGAATGTCTGCACTCCTGACCTGTCTATGTGTTGTCCTCAGGAGTTCTCTGTGCTGTATGAGGAGGCATGTTTCTTCGAGCTGGCCCCTCTGCAGGCGGAGTTAGAGATGTGGAGGGCACAGAGACAGGACAGCTCACTGTGGGTGGACTGTGCTCTGGTTCATGTGAGTCTTGGTGTGGGGGAGAGGGTCAGTGTGAGCACTCAGAAGGACGTGCTACACGAGGTGTTCCCCGAGGTGCAGGACGTTTTGAGGAGGGTGGCCAAAGACACCTGGAACCACAGTGCAACACACGTTGTGAGGTTTCCGCTCAGCACCTACTGTCAGCTCACCTCTGTGCAGGTACTAACAGTAGCTATGTTTACATGCACACCAAAATCTGATTATAATCTGATTTCTGAACCTTTAAGATCATTTGAATAACATGTAAACTGCAAATCTGATGTGAGTAATCAAAGGGACCATGATCAAAAAGAAATCTGATGAGTTTACTTTTGTCATTTTAATAATTTTATAACTCCAAAACTTTGATCATAATAATAACCGAGTATAGTAGAGGTAGAGGTTTGGTGCAGCAGTTGTGTTTTCACCAACTCTCCAGTGTACAACCCATTCTGGTCTGACAGAAAGTCAGTACTAGTGATAAATCTTTGAAAAGGTATTTAGTTGCAGAAGGTAGAATTAAAATGCATTTTGTATTCTGTTATATGGTCCAATCAGAGTACTATTGTGGATACTTAAAAGACATTTAATTTAAATTGCATTATATAGTGTAAAAACACAAAACAATTTAGTTACTAACCAACACTGTTTAAAACCAGCAATATAATTATAAATTATTAAAATATATTTTAACTTGGATGCAACTCATATACAACTTCTATACCAAGTGTTTTTGTAATTGCTGCACTACATCTGAATTCAAAAGTGTTTATATTAAAAAAGTTCACCATGTATTACTTTTGCTCAGCACACTTCATCCAGCATGTTTACTGATAAAAAAAAGATGCAGGAGTGTTTTGGCCCCCTTTTGAGGACATTAAAGACAATCACCGCATTTTATCAGAAGCCTGTCACAGTTTACCTTAGCTTACTCTGAGCTGAACATTATTTGCCAGCTAGTCTCATGGGAAATTAGACTGAAGTGAAGGGGACACAGCAGTCCTTCGGGCATGGGCCAAACTAATGCACTTTAGAGATAAATGAGTGAAAGACCCCAGAGATCTAAACTCAAATACTGTGGTGCCTGCCCTAGCTTGAGAAATGTACTTGATTCAGCTGTTTAGGTCAATGATGTCTGAACAAAATATGAGAGAATTTAGCTAATAGTTTCTGAATTCTATTAGCTAAAGTCTCAAAAACTATTAGCTAAATTCTCTCATATTTTACACAAATATGAGAGAATTTAGCTAATAGTTTCTTTAGTACTTGTAATACAATTATACTTTTCATAAGCTTTTAGAGTTCTACAACAGAATCCTTCTACCTATGTCATCAAAACTGTAAATTCTATCCAAAATGCAGGGACAATTTACAAGCAAGGAATACATTTCTCGTCAGATTAAACATCGAGTTAACAAAATAAAAGAGTTGTATTAGTCTAATCATAATTATTGTGTAATTTCAACACATTTTGCCCTTGTTAACATTATGTTTGCTAGGATACAGAACTGGAATGACCTCTGTAAAATTTACAAATCTAGGTAAACATTTAGGAAACTCTTCTAATAATGTTAACTATTTTTAATGAAAAGGTACTCTAACCTGGCATATGCACTTTAAGTTCACTGTAGACAGTGGCTTCCTCCACCAAAGGCACACGTGGCTCAATAAAGAAACTTGGAGGGAAAGAGCAGAAAAATGATGGTTAGTGCCAAGACTCAGTTAGCAAATCTGTCCCAAAGTCCTAACCTTAACCAAAATGCCTGTTCCTAAATCTAACCTTCAATTCAACCATAACCAATTTCATAACATAAATTATAACCCTGTTCTTAAATGTCATCACTCTGAATTACAAATCACAGCAGACCATCCCTCAAGCGCTTACAATGTCGTATTAATCAAAAATGATGTCCTGTGCCACAAGGCTCAATGTTAGGACCACTATAATTTGTTTTCCATGCATCTTCCTGCTCTGTACAGGTTCTGGAGAGTTTTCAGCAGAAGGGCTTCAAGATCTGCGGATCCTGTGGCGGTGGAGTCGACTCGTCTATGTTCAGTGAATACGTCCTTCGCAGAGACGGCCATGACAGTGTCGACATCATCACAATCAAACAGGAGCCTACAATAACACAAGAACAGACAGGTGTTTGGGGAACTGGGGGAGAGGATTAAGGCTTTTCTAGGAATCAAAACAAAAATTCACAAGCTTTCAATACTTCCACATGTGAAAGGAGCATTGGTTGCAACCCAGTGTATATTATTCATCACATTGATGCAATTTTTCACAAACCACATTGGACTGAAAGGTACAGATTTTTCATGTTTTCTGATCTGGATTAATGAATGAATGAATGAATGAATGAATGTGAATGAATGAATTGTGTATTTTAGAGTTGTGCAATGGCAATACACTCCATTTCATGTTGTAGTTTTTTTGTTTCAACAGTGCCATAACAATATAATGATTGTAGGGACAGAATTGTACAAACTCAGTATTGTATCTAAATTTGTATATGATTCACAATGTCTTTAGCACTTTGCAGCAAAAAGTAAAAAAAAACATGCTGTTTGTCTAGTAAACTGAAGGGCAACTCACTTATACATTTTGCACATGACTTGCATCGCAATTAATAAAAGACAATATAAAGTAAAAAAAAATATGGGTTTTGAGTTAAACTGTGCTTTTTAATGGGAAAACAAAACAACAACTCAAAGAGGACACAGCACACCTCAATTTCTGAAGTGACTTACAAAAAATAAATTATTATTTTTCTACTTTATACTTTATAGTGACAACAATAACAAAAAACAAGTTATTCAATGAATTCAAATTATATACACTGAAAGAGATTGAAATAAAGAACAATTGAATGTATTGATAGTTTGTTGTGGTGATTGTAACAAGCCTTATAGCTACCCCACACTGGGGTAGTTTAGGGGTTCACTGCATGGCTCTGTAGAGAGTGAGGGAGTGCCTGAGGAAGCGGTCCTGCTCCATACACTGCAACAGGTCTCTTAAGATGATCCGGGTCACTCTCGGAACACCGGGATGAGGCAGCACACAAACCTAACAAACAAAGAACACATGGCTAAATAATTTACAAAGGGTTTCAAAGACATAATGCTTTATTTATAATGGAGAACAACAGACATGGAGTGGAGCGCAGGGAGAGACATTTGGCAATTGCTGGAGAGGGGAGGCGGCTACATTATTTCTAACTCACAGAAAAAGATTTAAGCATGAGAATGGAAGATCCTCAAAATGTTGCCTATAACAGCTGGCTGTTGAATAGCTTACAGTTCCCTCTCTGGGGTTCTGACATTTTTGACCAAGAAGTCTTTCGTCTTCCAACTTTTCACATGCTAGGCTGGAACAAACAATGCAAAGTGCCCTGACCAAATTCAAAAGGACACAGTAGAGGGGGCTCCTTGTTCTTTTATCATATTGAGACATGAGGAGGATGCTCCGTGGTTCCAGACAACCAGCTTTGTTTCTATCTACAGCGTGCAACAATAAGACTAAATAATTACAGACTAAATCAACTAAATCATCAGTATATCCGTTGAAGTGTGATTAGAAACAACAGCTAAGAGTTGGAAGATTTAAGAGCTGTAATATACAGTCGACAACCATCTCAAATTATCCCATAAAGTCAAAGAAACAAAGATAGTGGCTACGGTTACATGTACACTCAAAATCACCCGCTTTCTTTCTCATTATGGTCCATATGATTACATACATCAGATTTATTTTAATAATCAATACAGTTTTCATGGCCCTCAGTACAAACCTGTCCATCCAACTCCAGGGGCCTCTTCTTCCGGGGCCCAATCGCAGCCAGAGCCGTGAGGTTGGCCTCCCTGTGTTGCAGCGCTGCCTGCTCCAATTGCTGCAACTGAAAACACCACACAGAACACTGCATTTACAGCAAACATTAACAAAACTCCACTGTAAGGTATGTCAAATCTATTTTGAATACTAACATTTTGACATCCTTCTACTATTCTGAGATTACCACTATGTTATTCTTTGACAGTAACACCAACTAATTTGTTAGTATGTGTAAGCTATTGAAATATATAGTCACTATTCCTAGAGACCAAGTAGTATTTTTTCTGGGCTGGGAGAAAGGTCTAAGGTCAGAGCAGGGTATGCTTGGAGACAGTCCATTTCATTGTTGAGAGTTAATCTTTTTGTTATAACCTTACCGAATCCAGAATAAACATAATAGCACTAAAGAAGAAATGAGACTTGAGCGAATGCATATAATTTTTTTACATTTAATTTTTTGCTTTGGATGGTAGAGCGTAGTAGAGTGTATGTTTGAGAAGGCGCCTGTGAACTATGCTTCTTTAAATAGAACTGTGTACTTTCATCTGCTTCACACCTCTGTCACCTCAGGCTCCACACATACATACACACACACACACACAGGTTTACAAATAAGCAATTAACATCAGCAAAACCAAACTTTGAACTGCAAGTCAAACATACAAAATTGTGATCATTTCCATTTGCAGTGGGAAGAATTATTTGATTACCTCCTTGGCTCTTTGCTTCAGCAGCAGCATCTCTGGGTCTTCCATATGTGCACGGCTCTGTGGAGAATATTTTTTATCTGACAAAAAGCATTTATGCATTTAATTAGTGAGTTATGTATATATATATTTCTGATATGCTCACTCGGGCCAGCCGTAGCAGCCTCTCTCGGTCCTCTTCATCTTTCCTCTTCTTTCTCAAAGTCTCCACATCCTCCAGAAACTTCAGCTGAGCGCGAACGTCACTCACTTTGGAGTGTAACCAGTCGTCCTGTTAAGGCAAGCAAACAAAAATCTGTCCTTAGTCTAAACTAAGATATTTTCTGAAAGAATGTGGTAATAATAGTACCTTGATGAGGTTTTTGCGGTGTTGGGCCATAACAGAGAGTTTCTCCAGCAAAGTGCGCAGATACTCTTGAGCTGCGTGAGAGACCAGCGCTACCACCTCTGGGCCCACCTCTGTGACTTCCAAAGGCTGACCTGGGATAAGAAACACAATTAGACCAGTTAATACATGTAAAGAGAACATAAGCCAAGCCTGTCATGTAATTTTGGCTCCACAAACCAGGGTCACGCCTTTAATGTTTTGGAAATTGATGCATGGAGCCTACTAGAGTATAGGCTTGGGACATGGGAATATTCTAGGCCTAAAATGTACCAGGATGATCTAATCTGTGAGTGCTAATCTAGATAACTAAAGTAATATGTTAATTCAAAGATGTACATTACAACTAACGTAATTATAAACAAGGACCAGACCATATGTGGGACAAGACAAAACCAGGACTAAGCAGTGGTCATGCAATTTACTCCTCAGTACCACTAATAAAAATCCATATGCTAATATTCATTGCACGACATATAAAGTAATGGAACTAAACAGGCTCTGGACTGTTACCCATTAGTAGGATTCTGGCAAGAAGTGCATTTGGGGCAAGAAAAGGCAGGTCTTGGCAGGACTGCACCACAGCACCAACTTCAGTGGTGAGGATCTGAGCGTTTTCCTCCCTGAGATTCACTCCAGCCATAGAGGCCACATCATTTATGTCATCATCTTCTCTGGAAAATCAACAACAAAAAATGATAATTAACTCCCATTCCACTACTTAAACTTCAATAAAATTACATACTTATAGGATCCTGAAGTGCCTTTGGACGTTTGATGAGGTTGCTCATTTGATTGTCTCATTGAAAGGGTACCTGAGGGGGAAAAGCATCCTGGAAATTAAATTTATCCCTTTTCCATTTTAATAATTGAAGCGCTTTTGGTCCACTTTATGTAACGCTTAAATTATATCAATTCAGACATTTCAAAACACACGCATGCTTTTTATAACATAAATTACAGTAGAAAATCATACTGTTCACTGTTGAAAATGATTCCTTATAGGCTCAAACGCACTACTCAGTTCAAAACGCTTAAGATGACATTGGTCAGTCTCAGTAATAGAAATGGAAATGGTGAGGTTTAGAGTGGAGTTTGGACTTAAGGGGAATAAAACTGAAACTGAAAAAAGTCACAAATCATATTAGTAAAAGCCACATTAATCTCTTCTAAATAAACAAAAAATAAAATGAAATACGTCTTATTGAAAGTTCAGTATGACTTTTTGGCATTTTGCTCAAATCTCCAGATACAAATGTGTCACCTGTGAAGTTCCTTGCAGACTGCAGTCCTGTTGATTTGGGAAGAACTTTGTTTCTGGATTGAGAAAACCATCCAGACGTCAATGGCTTGGGAGGAGGCATCAACTACATTTCCAAATAGATATATGAAGAAAATGTATTATTGTGTTCTGTTTAATCACTGAAATCTATTCACCAATGAATTTCACTTCTTCTGTGATGTGTACCTGCTTTACTGTGTCAGTGGCAGGTTTGGGGGCACTGGAAGGTTTAGTTGCTGCTTCGTGAATAAAAAGCTGTGGGTCAGGAGTCAGGATTCTTACAGCAGGGAGACTTTTCTGGAAAAAAAAAGTATGTTTACAATACGGTATGGGTAAAAGCAAATATATCTGACTCTAAAGGGCAAACCTTTAAAGAAGGGAAATGAAAGCGTACATGACAAAAGAAAAACATAAAAATCTACATGAGCGAATACACAATCATTATCAAGCACGTCCACTCACCCTGTTCTTGTACGGAACAGAAAATTAACAGTAATACTCTGATTGATTTTCACATTTCTGCTATTCGCTTTATCATTATTACAAATTCAATGATATCTTGGAGCAAATGTAAACCAGGCATGGCACTACATAACAGTACACAAATTGTACATTGAAACTCTGGTTACCTTCAGAAAAGGCACAAGACAGGGCTGCGGCGTGGACTTCAGCTCTCGATACAGCTGCTCTGTGAACTCATCTGCTTCCAACTTCCCTTCCTAAAAAATCAACCATTTTTGTAGTGTGATACGGTAAGTAAAACATTTGAAATTATGTATTTACTTATGATGGATAAACACCAGTAAAGTTTTGACCAATCCTCGGACGTTGTTGGCCATGTTTGCCGATCTCGAGTCACTTGAGGCCAGTTTGATGAGAGTCACCAGAAAGTTCTTACACTTCTTTACGCTTTCCAGTGTTTCCTGAAAAAATGAAAGTAATACAACAATAAAAAGTTCATATAGTTATAGTTTGTACGTTTTTATTCATCACACATCGTCTACTGTGCTTACCTGGGTAAAAGTAGGTGTAGCGTCCTTCTTTGGCTCTAGGACTGAAGTCAGGATTCGAGGCTGGTTCAGGGACTGGACCGTAGCAGGTTTCGGGGGTACACTGATAACCTAGACAATTTAATGTTTAATGTATCAGACATTTTGAACCAAGACACAATTATTTTTTATGATTATTATTATGAATTATAGTTTTACCTTTACCAGGGCAGTCTTCTGTACAGGAGGTGTCTGGAAGTTGGGTGGAGTTGCCATTCGGATCATGGTCACCTTGTCATTAATTTTTCCTGCTGGAGGAGTCGGCTGCATACAAAAAGAAAATAAAACTTTTTAAAAACTATTATTTTATAACTCTAAACTTTTTTTTTAAATTCAATATAGATTTTCTGAATATAAACAGCTTGCAGATGTGCCAGTATCAACGTTTATTTGGAGACAAAACAGTGATATGAAGATCTTTTTGGAGTTAAATTCACAGTCTAACATCAAGTCCTTTTTTAATAGTCAACTTATTATTTTATTGGGATTATACGGATTTATAGGCGCAGCAGCAGAAAGGAGAATGCATAGAGTTTGCTGGTGAAACTAACTAGAGGCACTGTTCGGTCTGTAGCAAAATCTGACCAGAAAGAACTGACTTGAAATTACAATAGGTGAAATGATTTGTACAGTCAAACAAGTCACTGTCACAAATAAAAAAGTCACAAGCTAGCTTGCCAACAGTTTTTCAGTCACACTCACTTAAAAAAAATAAAACACCAAAATGGGACCATGAATCCTTGCATTGATCAGACTCCTGAAAATGTATTGTTTAAATCCATTTTGTATTTCTGAAAAAAGTATCTGGCTGTGTTTGCGAATGTGTGCATTGTGTCATCATGGTGCCAGCTGGACTCTGGATTCTTTCATAGACATTCATGAAGTCACCTCTTAGTGTGACGTCACAGCTACATTTCAACACCAGGGGTCTTCAGCGTGGGGGGCCTTGAGTCCAGGGGGTACAGCGATCATTTGGTCTATTTGACAAATTTATTGATACTCTGAATGTGAATAGTGTTGGGGATCCCAGTGCTTGTTTTGGTTACTGTGGTAGTTTTGGAGGGAAGACCCTCGCAGTTATGGAAGAGATGGTGGAGTGTTTGCCTTGCTGATAACCCACTGGAGGAGTGAGGAGGCTGGGTGTGGGGGGTCCGGAGCTGGGGCGTGTAGCCTGCTGTGCCTGAGCCAGAGCCTGCTGCGACACCAACATCAACTGCCCACTTTCACTGCGAATCAGCATCATACCTGCATACAAATAGTAACATCAAGCTAAACCACACAGAATATTTAAGGGCTACTGTACATCTTAATTTATTAACTAAATTAACTGCTAATAATGAAAGATAAAACAACACTTCTGAAAAATGCAGTTATAGTTTAGTGATTGTCAGGCCAGCTAATCTAAACAATTATCCAATAAACAAAAGGGGGAAAAAATCGTCCAAACTGTGTTGAAGCAATTTGAACAACCATGAAATTCCCTGTTAACATAATATTAAACCAAAGGAAATTCTAAAATAATAAGTTAGTTTGGATTCATCCAAAATAATTCTGAAACTGTGTGATAAATGTATTTAGCAGTATTTACGCAGCAGTTAAAGGGGTCGTTTACTATATTGTTATATATTGTTATGGCTACTGCATCTTTGTTGACTTTTGCCCGTTTATAACGAACATAGTGGATTTATCTAAACATTTGATTTATAAGATATTATCTTAATCTCTATCACACATCACAAGGCCCCAGCTATTGACTGACCTGGAGGGATTTGGAAGTTGGCCGGGAGCTGTGTGGTGGTGGTTTGGGCCACTCGAGGAGCCACACTCACTTGCTGAGAGGCAGCAGCAGCTCTGGGGACAGTAATCACCACTGTTCGGCCTGGAGTGGGAGAGTGGCTAATCTGGACTCCTGGGTTTAGTTTCTTGGTCACCTGCTGTTCAGAATGTCAGGATTAATAGTGTTTACAAGTTAATCGTGTTTATAGATGTCTATGTAGCAACCACATTATTCAATGTAATCCAGAAAATGGAAATCTAAATATTTTATTGTCATAAAATGGTACGTGGCTTTTAAATTCCACTGTTCACCATTATAAGAACAAAGACTTAAACACTAAAATCATAATGCTATATGGTATACTAGAAGTGTGAGTAAATATACAGTAGTAGTATCATCGAAAAATTAAGGGCAAATCTGCATTAAAAAAATGTAAGTTTAAAATGTGTCACTGACTCTCATTTTTAAAATGTATAATATTAACAAATAAAACTTGATTAAAGGTTTGCTAAAATATAGATCATGATTGCGATTTTATCACTATTTATGTACAGTTCATATTTTTATATTGTCTTAAACATAAACTCTATGGTGCTTTTAAAAGTTCTCATTTCACTGTAACTGGGTAGAACCGGCCACAGTGTGGCCTTTGTACCTGCTGTGTCACAGTGCTCCTCACTGCTCCAGGGGCATTCATTTTTGCCATCACCATGACAGGAGCAGAGGTAGTGGGACTGGGCTGTACGGAAACAGAGGAGGAGGGCTTCAGGACAGGGCCAGGTGAAGGGACCATTTTGACCAGGGCAGAAGCAGCACCAGAAGAAGGAACAATCTTCACAGCAGCGCCCGTCTCTGCCAAGCCTGGCTTTGAACCTTCAACTGGTTTATTGGTGTCCATTGTTGCTTCTGAACAAATAAAACACATTCAGACAAACCTGAGTTAACCAATAATGCCTTACAATTGTAATGCACTTCACAGGTTTTTCAAAGCCTTTGTTTGCTCCACTGCGGTCATTATTCATTCACTCCACACGCACTACTATTGTAGCCACAGCTGCCCTGGGGCAGTCTGACAGAAGTGAG
Organism: Taenioides sp. WSHXM2023; assembly: GCA_029959045.1. Lineage (NCBI taxonomy): Eukaryota > Metazoa > Chordata > Actinopteri > Gobiiformes > Gobiidae > Taenioides > Taenioides sp. WSHXM2023. Next base: position 6,028,540 of record CM057095.1, on the reverse strand, counting down.
GCTGCTAATCTGCACCATCATTCACGCAGAGGATTGTAAATACCTCCTATCAAGGGATGGACATATTTAATTCATTTGTATTACATATGTCACTCATTTGATTTGCCTAATTGATTAAATTTTAAAAAATGTTACCGTGTGTCTATTGAACTAGCCAAGGCATCTGGCTGGTCTTCCTATAGTAGAAGTGGATAAGTGAAAAAAGTTTCTGAAATAATCAGAGTAAAAACACATTTCCCTGTTCCTCATTAAAATTCTTGGGCTGAGCAGCTTTGTCCTTTGACAGTGTCCAACTGGGATCTGTCATGTTGCCTTTTTTATTTTAATAATTTCCATTTGCTGAAATGTAAATTACATTTTCAAGAAGAAAGTGTGAAGAGTGCTTAATAATTATTTCCAGTGTGGAAGTATATCTATGATATTTATGAGCTTTTATTGTAACTGATTTTGCCCACCTGTTGCAGATGCTAGCGGTTAGCTCATTCTTTACTCGTTCAGTCGGCTCAAATCTGCTGTTGTAAATTGTTTCTACAAAAAGCCTCGTTTTCAATATATTTAAAGAAAACGGATACACTAAATTATTTACACAAACCTTTTGAAAACACCTCTCCAAGCTGAAGTTCCCCAAACTCTACCAGGGTTATTGTCGAAGCGTTAGCGCCACCTGCTGGAAAGGGGAATATTTCATCACATTGGTGCAAACATTTTTATTTTAGCAGGATTCAGATCATAAAACTATAATAAAATCAAGACTCAACTGTTACAGCTAGAGAAGATTACGATTTGAATGTAATCATTCTATAACTAAGTAGGTCCAACAATAAAGGAAGTAACAGATTCATTCTTACATGCATTAATGGAATTTATTTCATATCTATTTTTATCAAGAAAGAGAACAGAAATGGAGGTCTCAGACATCATTTGTCTCCCATTTATAACTCTATCCTCAAACTGAAATCAAAACAGAGAAAACAATGGGACTAGCCAGGTCATGTCCAGAGGTGTGAAAACACCATCATGGCCCTGAATGGTTCTACTAACTACACCCCACTCCCACTGCATATTGATTAGACCCACCTAACTAACAGAAACTGTAAACAAATATGTGTTGTCTCAGAGTAATTTCATTGTAGTTAGCGCCCCCTTCAGATAGATATAAAGCAGTGTCCACCAGCGTCTGACCAGAACTGAAGAAGCAGCTTGGATGAGCTGAGAAATGTATTCGACCAAATAAACTTTGTCCAATTGACAAATTGAATTTCTCCTTTTGCCATATTTATTGACCAGTCCACTCAAATTACACTTTTATTTTATCATAAATTGGTACAGGTTAACATAATGTAGCTCAACAGTGACCGCCTGCCCCTCGGGTCCAGAACAACATTTTCCATTCATTTTTTATATTATTTATCATTATAATTATAATTATTGAATTATTATTATTGTTGTTGTTGTTATTTCTCATAAACTTTCTGCAAAGTTAAAAAAAAAATTAAATTTAAAAATTAAAAGTTGAAAACATGCTCGGGAGATAATTAGCTACATATTAACTAATGACCACAAGTTTATAACTTGAAACTTTATAAACTGCAAAGATATTAAAGCATTTCATTAAATCTTTTAAACTTTTTTTAAACTTTCTTTTTAGACTTAAAAACAACTGCTTTGAAGATATTTGTCACCACCATGGATCTATGGTCACCACGTAGCTGGTCTGCCTCTGCAATGACTTTGAACTCTTAATATTTAAAATTTTCGAAAAGTCTATGAGAAAAATTAAAGGAAAATGTACTTCCAGAACCAGAGCAAGCGGCCACTGTTGAGCTTCATAGACTAAGCGAATCACAACACATCTTGAAATTTAATTTAATATTTAATGAAAAGTTAGTGGAGAAAAAAATAGCTATAATTTCTTTACAAATCTGTTTCTTCTCCACACCTCACTGTGAACGTTCAGCCTGTCACTCAAAGAGTTTTATAATGTTATTTAATATTCATATACTCCAAATGATAATGAATGTATTGTACTATAAATACATCTATCTTCCCCCAGACAACAACTGCAACACCAGCTCCTCATCCTCTGCCAGTGAAAGCCCAGTGTCCAGAACTGTGTCCTCTTCTTCTTCTTCTTCTTCTTTTTCTTTTTCCTGTCGCTTCATTTTGAGCCTCTTTGTAGACACTGGCTTCTCCTCTTCCTCACTTTCGCTTTCACTTTCACTACTTAGCTGCCTTTTTGTTGCTTTAGTCTTTTCCTCTTCCTCACTACCGGAATTGTCCAACTTATCTGGATCTGGCAGCGTACTGGGATCAAATTCGTCCTCTTCGTCGCTCTGATTAGCCAAATATGCTACCACTTCATCCTCTTCCTCGTCTTCTGGCTTGTTTTTCTTGCTAGTTTCCCTCCTAGCTGCTCTAGCTTTTAACCTTCTTTCCCGATGCTTCTCCTTCACCTTCCTCCTGTACTCCTCCTTGTCAAACTCCTGATCCTCCATTTTGAGTCTCTCTTTTGCTTTTTCTACGTTAATTCCTGACATTTCTTCTTCATCATCATCGTCATTTCCCGTCACGGCCCTCTGAACTGGAGGCCATAACTGCACAGCCGCCCCTTCCTCGCTAAACGTAACTTTAGTATTGACTTGAAAATTCCTCTTGAGTACCTTTTTGGCCTCTTTGTACTTGGTTTCTTTGTTTTGTTTCTTCTTTTCTTTCAGTTTTTCCTCTTCTTCTTCTTGCCCTTCTTTGAGATTAAAAACATCTTTGCGTTTTACCGTGAGCAAGTCCAAGTCTCTCAAATCATCATCATCATCATTGTCGGCTTCTCCTAAGGCCGTTTTGCTATTTGCTGACTTTGCTTCGCTTTCTTCATCTGAGGAACTTTCAGACTCAGATTTGGTATTTTCTTCAACATCTCCTTTTAGTTGTTGCTTAGACCTCTTCAGTTCCTCATCCTCCTCTTCGTTCGATTGCTGGACTTGGCGTTCTTTGCTTTGTCCTGGAGTTTTGTTGAGAAACCGGACCCTTGGAGCAACAGCGAGGCCGAGGGACAGGGCGTACTCATGGAGCTCCAGTTTGGTGACGTCGAACACTTGCTTGTTCTTCATGAGGTAGACGGACCGCAGGTAGGACACAAAACACCTCTGAGCACGCTCCTTCATCTCCTTCTCCTGGGCTAAGAAGGACTCAAGCTTCTGCTCCACACTCTGTAGCTTCTCCGGGTTCACCTAAAATAAGAACAAATAATTTAACTAACTTTGCTATAGCCAGCCACTGGATATTAAGTTTTTTAGTGCATTATCTTTCCACAAACAAAGCAACACTGCACAATTTTCTGGAGGTGGCACGTAACCTGCATGATTCCATGGAAATAGAAAATTTAAATCATACATTTAAATATTCTCCATGGAGATACATACGTTTAATGCCAGACTGTGGGATATTATAGCCAATAGAAAATTTAAATGGAGTCAAGCAGGTCGTGGCCCTCCTCCAGTGGAGATGTAAGGATGCATGTTTTTCTATGTTTTTGTCTTTTTTGGCTAAAATGTTATGCAGTGAGGCTTTAAGGAAACATTCAGATTTCAATTTGTATAAGTTTTGTTTGTATGACAACTATGTGTTCAAGTATTTTCCATTTGACACACTAATATTATTATAATAAAATAAAATAACTACAAATAAAACCAAATTCTCTTCTGCAGTAAAGACCTGGATAGGTGTTAAACTTGGCCTAAAAACTTGTTCCAGATTACTACTTTTTAAAACTTTGTTACCATTGAAGACTTCTGGATGACTCTGGGATTACACTTAGAGTACAGTTACTGTTTCCCATATATACTTTTGGATTTGGGAGTTGTAACAGCGATAAATAAAAAGTAGAGGCTTATGATGATTAAGAGAGTATTTTCATTTGAGACCAAGACTCACCTGGATCTTGTTGATGGGGACCTTCTTGTCCTGCAGCAGCTGGACCATGTTCTTCTCCTCTGAGGGCAGCAGCAGGAGCAGAGCCTCTCCTCCCTCCTTGTATCTGGCGGTCCGTCCCACCCTGTGTATGTAAGTGTCTGCGTCTTCTGGACAGTCAAACTGAAGGACCCAGTTCACAGTGGGAAAATCCAGACCTCGGGCAGCAATGTCAGTGGCAAAGAGCACTGCGTGCTGTTTTTTCACAAAGTCATTGTAAACCTCCACTCGCTTCATCTGCTGCTGTTTACCGTGAAGAGCCATGATAGGGATGCCAGGTCTGAGGCGACAAAATGCTCTGAAACAAAACAAGTATTCAGGTTAGTGAAGTAGGCTCATATTTTTTTGCCTTACTCCTGTGGACAACTTAGCCTTACTATATCCTGTAGAGTACCTTAAATGAATGTACATGTCTTGGCAATACCACAAATATATTATACATTCTAATAATTATAACTGACCAAAAATTAATACCATGATATTTTGGATATTCCTAATAATTATAACCTGATGCTTATTCTACAGTCCAGCAGAATGCCTGTAAATGTCTTGGTATAATATATAGTATATAGTATAAAGGACTGTAAAATTGATTACATAAGTGAAGAAATATATGGGTGTTGTTACTACCCTAACATTTTAAACTCGTTTGTTAACAAGGAAATTAATTCAAAACAAATGTTGATGCTGCAATGATAAAAAGTAAAAAATAAAATAAATAAAAAATAAAAATCGTGCCGTATTAAAATAGTAAAATTTTAGAAATTCAACCAAGGTTAAATTTTGTCAGTATCAATACTTGTTCAAATGAGTATCTGCTTTTGATACTACAAATTTTGGTATTGATTAGTTACTTGGGTATTGATCCTTTAGACAAGTCTAGATTACACTGACGTTTTCTATTATAAAACTCAATATTCAATTTGGCATATCTTAATAAATATTTCTATATTTTACCTGAATAAATACTGCACTTCCTTGCAGCAGGCGAAGAACACAATGACTTTCTTCTTGAGGTGACTCCTTATGAACGAGAAAAGCATGTTGACTTTCTGGTGCAGCTCACACACCACGTAGCTCTGCTCCAGCGTGGCCGGCGTGCTAAACTTGGCCTTCTCGTGCACCCAAACGTACTCGGGATCTTTGAGGCTGAGACGGGCCAAATCCTTCACCGACTTGGTTTGAGTGGCTGAGAAAAGCAGTGTCTGTCTAGTTCTGGGGAGGTTTTCCACAATGGCGTTGAGTGTGTCGGCAAACCCCATGTCCAGAATCCGATCGGCTTCATCCAGGACGAGCATGTGCAAGTCTGAGGCGTGAAAAGTGGCTGTTTCGTCCATGTGCTGCAGCAGTCGCCCCGGGGTGCAGATCACAATGTTGGTTTGGTGAATGCGCTCTGATTCACTTTTCAGGTCCTTTCCTCCGATAACAAGGCCAGCAGAGAACTCGTGGTTTTTGCCAATTTTACGCAACACCTGGATGGAGGAAAAAAGCATTTAGGTCAAATTATATTGCTTAATTCAAAGTGCAATATGTAACTTTTCTGGTGGCAGGTCTGTCGACGGATTGTCTCTCTGGGCACATTGCTGCTTTAACAAAAAAGTTTCACAGAATGGCATTAAAATTATCTATCACCACATAACATCACCAGATAAAGTTAAAGATCAGATCTGTGGAGAGGTGACCCTGCTCACAGTAAGAATGCATGTTTTTCAATATATTTTTGAGCAATAAAAGCACTTCTAATGGGACAGTGTAAGACAGATACATTTAATCTTTAATCAGTTCAATCTCTAGGAAATTTATCTTTTTCTTTTCGTTTTTTTGACCATTGATTAATATAGACCTAAAAGTTTATAAGAATAGGAGTTGGTAAACTAATTAAAGATTGGCTGACACATTTGGATTATTCTAAAAGGAACAATTTGCTGTATTACCTCATATGTCTGGTAGGCAAGCTCTCTGGTAGGGGATATGATCAGGGCCCCCAATCCGTCCATGGAAGTCCACTGATGGCGATAAAGACACTCCAGCACCGGGATGAGGAAGGCAAGGGTCTTCCCGGAGCCTGTCTTGGCCGCTCCGAGCACGTCTTTCCCCCGCAGAGCGAAGCCAATGGTCTGCCGCTGGATCTCCGTGGGCTGCCGATACTGCGCCTCCTGAAGTCCTAACAGTGTTTTCTTTGACAAGGGAAAATCGGAGAATTTAACGGCTTCTTTCGTGTTTATCTCCTCGTATCTGCTCACAAGCCTGTCAATATACTCCTTCTCAACCTGCCATTCGGGCTTATTTTTCTTCGCTCGTTCAATCTTCACTCGGGCTTTCGTTTTGTTGTATTTTTTCTTCCATTTCTCAAAGTTTTTCACGGGATCATTTCCGTCTTTCATTTTTGCAGCTTTTGGTTTCTTCCCGAACAAATTTGAGCCTTTCTTTTCCATTATTTACTGAGAAAAAACGATAATACTGGAAGTAAACTGCATGTGTACAAAATACACATGGGAAGAGCGAGAGGTCGCCTCAGAAAGACGTCATCAAACAGTGACAGCGTGCGGCCTGCTGATTGGCTGGTTATTTCTATGGGTTGATTATGTTGTTAATTTATTATTCCATTTCATTGATCACTTACTTGATTTTACAAATTTATAATTACATATATGGATGCATGGTGAAATCGTCACCCATTAGTACATTTTTGTTAAGTCAGAATATTTTAAGAATATTTTAAGACGAGGACTTTCTTTTACAATTTCTTCAGAATAACTCTTACTGCCAAAAAAGGAAATGTACATTGTGTTGAAGTTATACAAAATAAAGCAGTGTCATTTTAGACACTAATAAAATGAGGCTCAGTACAAAAGTATGTTTTATTATTGTCAAAAGAAAACTAAAGAATTCATAAAATTATTTGTAATTTATCATTTTAACAAAAACTATCAGATGGACGCTTTAAGAATGTCATCGGTTGTATGGATGCATGGAGCCTGATGCAGACTTGATATTTGTCTTGATACTGCTGGGCATTTTTCCTGTAAAGAGAAAAAATATTACCACATGCATTTTTTGTGCTATATTCATCCAACTATGTCTTTATAAAATACGCAGCTTGCTAGGCAAGTAATCCACACTGCCAGCTTTAGGATGTTGTGAGATCTATTGAATCCCCTTTGTCCCTCACCTGGCTGACCCTGTTGTTGCTGAGGTACAGGACCTCCCATAGAAGGCTGTTGACCAGAGCCCCCTCCGATGGTGACCTGCTGCAGACTGGGGCCCCCGGTCATCATGGGCCCCTGTCCCGACAGCCCAGGGGCCACTGGTCCTGGGGGTCTGCATTTAGACAAACCTTTACCAAATGCCACTGCTCCAACCAGGGCATTTGTGTCTGCAGGGTTGAACGATGGTTTGTTCTGTCTTAAAGCTAAAAAAAAGAGCACATGTAGTTTAGATACAGATACATATAGATACAAGAATTTTATTAATCTGATGTTTCTTTGTGTTGTTAACGGTACTACTGTTTTGGAGGAGATGAGAATTTGACAGTTGCAACATTTTAATGCATAAATGCAAAACAAACCTGCACTCTCAGCCTCCCTCTCATCTCTGGGATTGTTCAGTTTTTCCAAAAGACCGGAACACAGCTTATTCAACGTCTGGATCTGCTTCTGTTGTCATAAACCATAACAGCCAGTCACATCATCATACATGTCCAGAATTTTGTCAAAAGTCTCAAATGTTTGTCAAGGAAATTGTGGCTACAAATTGGCAACTTAAGTCCATCCCAGGGCAGTTGTGGAATGCAAAATATCAGCTCTCTAGGAGTCAACAAATAATTATAAATGCTATAAATACTAAATGTCCAAAAGATCATTATTTGAACTTAGAAGCCTGAGGATATAAATATGGCTTTTTCAATTCTGTACATTTGTTTTCAGGTTTTATGTTGACTATGGCTGGATGGACTTCATGTGCTTGTGTAGCGTAGTTTGGTTCTTAGTTACAGTTTTACAGTTAGACATTATTACAATAACAGACCTGCGCCACTTCAGGGCCTATGCGAGCTGCCTCTGCACTCAGCTGCTTCTCCTGTTCCTCCACCTCAGGGTCAGGCTTTGTGCGCAGATAATCAGGAACTATTTCGTGGCTGAACACCGGCACTCGCTGCTCTGTTAATTTCTAAAGGAAAAAAGCACAAAAGATAAGCCATGGATTATACACCAGTTGCATGCAGATAAGTAAAGTAACTATTTGTGTTTTGGAGGCTTTGCCACTGTAATTATCTTTCTAGAAATAATTTAGCTTTGGTATTTATTTTATGGAGCTTTTATGTTTTGGGAAAGTCTTAGAGGGGGGAATTTGAAATTGGTTTGGCTTTATATTTTTGTATTGATTTACATAGTTAATTATATTGCTTTAAATATAGTTTGATTGTCCTCCTGGTTTATTTCATGAGTGTCAATTAATTGTCCTGATATATATTTTTGGGGTATTGAACACTCCCTGGTTTTCCTCCCTTCCCTGGTGGCTGATGGGCTCTTCCAAGAGAGTGGAGCTCAAATTTCAAACTCCGGCTTGGAGAGGTCAGCTTGGAGTGAGGCTGCACCACGTAACTAAAAATAACTAAACAGACTAACAAAAATTAAGACCCGGGCATCCTTGTTTGATTTTTCTACCTTTATTTTGTAAATAAATAAAGGTAAACTTTTGAGCACTGACATCCATTACAATCTGTCTATCTAATATATAAATGATACTCACAGCCAAATCGTCATCTCTGTCTGGGGAGAGCAGCAGAGGGATGATGACCTGACTGCGATAAGATGGGGTCTTCTCGTTCTTTAGAAGTTTGTTGATGGTGTTGAGCTGACCGGACAGCAGGGCAAAGTTATCCAATACTGATGGCCTGTGGAGAGGGCAAAAATCTCAATGGTATAATGGCAAATCTTCTTGCATAGAAAACTTTTTCACAACTATATGACAAAGTTATAAAAATTAATATACATTTTAATAATAAAAAAGCTTGTATTCAATCAGAGTTTGTGTGGAAGATAATAACAGCCAGCGCATAAAGAGGATTTCCAGTCTGTTGGAAAAGTTCTGCAGTACTCCTTTAATGTCTCTAAGGTAATTTTATTATGTTCCAAAGTAAGGCATTAAACCTATCCATCCACTAGGAGAATGAAGTATTTAATGCCATATTGTAGAACATTCCAGGAAAATTTGGCATTTCCATGAAGACAGTGGCAGACCCCCCATCAGACTAGTGCACCTTTAACCCTAACCAATCCGCTTTTGAATAACCTAGCAAACTACAAACTGAGTAAAGACTTGTGTTGAATACTTTGTCATGTCTTACCATGTTAATCTGTCGTATTCATTCTCTAACTTGTAAATAAAGCTGTGCAGAGCGTTTTTGACGTGAGCCACTCGGGAAATGAGCGACTCCACAGACGCCTCCAGCTGTTTCTCTTCACGCTGCTGCAAAAGTGAAGGGAGATTTAACTTTCACAAGAGCGGAAACGTGTCTGAAATTAAAAAGAGTCGTTTTAAAATATAAAATCAACAGTATTTCGGTGTTTACCTGCATGTTTTTGTTAGCTGCGTGCTGTTTTGTTGTCCTGGAGCCTGCAGGAAGTAGAATGTATCGCTATATTTTGTGCCCAGCAGGTCGCCATCTAGTGTCTAGGAGGATGTCATAACAGTCGATTCAGTGTCTTCATTTTAATGTGTTTCGTACTTTAATTCGGTCCATTATTAAATTGTGGAAGTTATTAGCAACAATTTAATCTATTTTTGTAGCTGCTGTTATTTACCATAGATCTAAAGTAGAGGTGGGGTGTTCATTTTGGAAGATAAACATATAAAGCTCAAACTTTTTTATATATTCTAAAATAAGATGGAAAAAAACATTGTGATCATCTTGGCAGAGATAATCTCTAAAATAATTAGTAAGTAAGTAATAGTAAGTGTTCGGGGTGTTAACATTTCTGCTCACTTTATTGACAGGCTTTTATCATTGATTTTCGACCAGTGCCAGGAACACTAGTGTGCCTTGAAGTAAAGTCCAATTTCCATTCATTCACAGATTTAACTGAATGATTTATACTTCTGAACTAGTTGAGAAAGCAAAACAATCTTTTTAAAAAAAGAAAAAAAGAACGTCACAAGTGCGAAGAAAATTTCTGCACCATATTTGTTCTAAGCTGTAATTTGGTCATATGTTAGTGACCGCGACTCAAAAAAAGTTTGAAAAACACTGGCCAATATTAGACAATTTGGTTATTTGGAACACATACATGGCAGAATTCAGTATTGTAATGAATTTTCTTAAGATACAAAAGTAAACAAAGGCTTAGTAACTGTCTTGCCACAAATGATTGTCATGCTTATTGTGACAAATGATTAACATGCTTATAGTTAAAAATCAAGTGGCAAAATGTATCTTTATCAGTCATAAATAACACACAAACAACAGAATACAACTTTGTTTTATTCTGTTACAAAAGGTTGGTCCAGTAGCAAAAGCAACATGGTAAAAGTGCGGTGGATTCGGCCTCAGGTTAATTATTGTGCATTATGCAACAAAATGTATTTGACCAAGTGCTAAAGTTTAATTCACATACAGTGCGGGACAAGATTCTTAGTAAAATTTAGAAGATGCTCTCTACATCTCCCATTTCCACAATAACAGACTTGAGCTGGGAGTAGTATTCGATTGTCACTTGGCCGTTCTCTCTGCCGAAGCCTAGGAAAAGAGGGAAAAAAATAAATAAAATGACTTCAAAAATAAATGGAAGGAACCTTTTAGTCAGTGGGCCACTCAACTCAACAGTTTAGTTTTATTTTATTTTTTTAAATAAATAACAAAACTAAATCATTTTATTCATATAAAAGGTGGGATAACCTACAACCCCGCATCCCCTATAAAATGAAATACCATTTTTAAAATCAGTAAATGAATAAGCATGCAAAAGTCTAACACAGTGATTATTTTTAATTCAACATTTTGGATACGACATACCTGAATGTTTGTATCCTCCAAATGGCACTTCCACAGGGCTGATGTTGTAGTTGTTGATGAAGCAGTTTCCTGCTTCTAGGTTTTCTGCAACACGATGAGCTCTAGAAATGTCCCTAGGGAAAAAAAAACAGAAAATATCAGGCAGATGTATATATACAAAGCAGAAATGCATTAACTTTGCCAAGTATCAATACTAAGGCCTTTGATATAAAATGCAGATTAAAATGGTTACTGTTGGCTTTCTGCTTATCTAATCTCCCAGTTCAAAGGCCACACGTAATAAACCGCTGTATAACTGTGTATCCTCCATTGTCACTGACCTGGTGAAAACTCCTGAGGCTAATCCAAAGGTTGTATTGTTAGCTCGTTTGATCACCTCCTCTTCGGTGTCAAAAGGCATCACAGACATCACCGGGCCAAAAATCTCCTCCTTCACACACGTCATGTCGTCTCTGCAGTTATCTGTGAACAGATGTAATGTAATGAAGTGTTAAAGGCCCTACATTGTGAACTATTTAGGCTTTTAACTTTGGACACCTTAGCTTCTGGTATTACATGTAGTGCCCTATTCCAGATAATCCGATGTCCTGTCAATCATCCCATCATATATGTACTGTTTTCCTTACAACCTCTTGTATATAGCTGAAATATTTTACTAGTATTACTTATTTCTATTTAATTTTATTTTTACTTGTACATATACATTTATATAACTATGCCTTATTACGACCATTTATATTTTTTCTCTTTATTATAATATATTGTGATGTGTGAGTTACTGTGTCCCAGTAATTGCCCTTGTCAATAAAGGTTGTCTAAGTTTAGTATAACTTCAAATAATGTGTGTCAGAATATTACATTCATATTAACCCAAAAACAAGGGAAGCTTGCTGAGTAGATGTCAGGCTGTGTATTGGTGGAGATCTGAGTACAGAAATGATCAGAAAGTCTGATGAGGAATAATGGACTGAGAAAGAAGAACCAGTATGCAGGTTAACTCAAATTTGTAAATGAAACAAAACTACTTGCAGGTTTTGCATACAACATAATAATATGGCTAAATGTATTTTTTAAACAATAGCCTACCTAATACACAGGGTGACATGAAATAACCGCCTTGGAGTTTGGGATCGCTGGGGACAAAAGGCTCTCCTCCACAAAGCACTCTGGCTCCCTACAAAAAGAATAGCAGTTTAAGTCAATAAAAATGAATAAAAATTGCATTTTATTTACAAACAAACACCTATGTTTCCATTATCATATTCTAATAATCTATAAACCAGAATAATACTTTTAAAAATTCAATATAATTCAATTTGTTTGCGCAAAATCATTTTTGAGCTAGTATTGCACAGTAACATTCTATAGCATTTTAGATATAATTTAGTTACTTTTATTTTATTCTACTTGTGCAAATGTACATCTGTGAATTTGTACCTTATTTGACACATCTTTGAGTACTTTTTTCACCTTTTATGCCACAGATGGACCACTGAATACCTAGCCCTCCAGGAGAGCCCTACACACCTCCTTCTTGGCCTGTTCCACAAAGCCCAGCACTTTCTCCAGGTGAGGTTTACTGATGAGCGCTCCCATCTGAGTCTCGCCCTGCAGAGGATCACCCACACGAATGGCTTTGGTCCTCTTCACCACCTCCTCCAAAAACTGAGGCAAAATCTCTCTCTGCACGAACACTCTGGTCCCGTTACAGCAAACCTTTCAATCAGACCAAAGCAGATATGTCACTGCTTATAAGTAACCATTTCATTTACCCAGATATTGGGTTAAGGTTGTAGAAATATTGAACTGTCTTGTTTGGAGTACAGAATTATGTCATATTTTCATAACATGGTATGAGGGTGGAGAGAAGAAAGTCATTCATCAAAGTTTTGTGAGTTAGGAGGAGTAGTAATATTGTACAAAACATGGCATATGCGCCGCAGAGGTGGGTAGAGTAACCAAAAATTTTACTCAAGTAAGTGTACTCCTACTTGAGTAATCATATTTTGAATACAAAGTAGTAAGAGAGTAACACTTAACATCTGACGTAACATCTGCTTAATACGTTTGAAGTGACAGATATTCTTGTTTGTAAAAATTCTTTGCCTGGTTTTTTATCATATTTTAAAACCATTTACTTCTGATATTCTTTGATCAGGTTAGAAATTTTATAAACTGATAAGACTGCTACCCCCGCAACCCGGCCCCGGATAAGCAGAAGAAATGATGGATGGATAAGACTCACCTCTCCTTGTGTGAGGAAGTTGGCCATGAGAGCACCTCTTATGGCATTCTCCAGTTCACAGTCTTTGAAAATAATGAGAGGAGATTTCCCCCCGAGCTCCAAAGTCACCTGCTTCACTGTTTTGGAGGACATTTCCATCACCTGAGGACAGAGTTAAACAGAAGCGATAAAATGGTTTACTGTGGTACTGGGGACTTTGTGGATATAACTCAAAGAAAAATCATTTAATGCCATGCAGAGCAAATCCAAGGGTTTCAGTGGTGAGAAATGAAAAATGAAAAATCCTTCCATAGTGATTAATAATTTAAATCAACATCTTGAGTGGGAAAAAGTAATGAAAGAAGCTGAATAGGCCGTGTTCACATCCTAAAAAAAAAATTAAAAAAAATCACATGGGTTTTTTTGCTCTTTAACTGTCAAGACTGCAGATTGGTTGATCTGTTTTATGGTTAATATCTCTGCAAGTTTTTGCTTCATGTGGAGACTAGCCCCAGTAATTACAAAGTTTAACGTATTCTCTGTCTACATAAACAAACAAAAACTTCAGAAAGTGTTTATTCAACGCCAAAGAACTGATTGCCAGGTGAGATCAACATGGCAAGTGTGTGAAGCCAATCCCTCAATATTTTGTAAGTTTGGATATTTCTTTCAAAAACAGTGACGTTATATAGACCCTCCATCTGAAATTATGAGCTCAGCAAATTCTACAATGTGAAGACAAACCCTCAAAGCTGTCTGCAAGATCGGACATTATATTAACAATTATAATAACTTTCCAAGTAAACGTTCATCCAGTGTGTTGTGCACCTTTTTGCCTGTAGGCACACTGCCGGTGAAGGAGATTTTGGCGACCATGGGGTGATGACAGAGGAGGGTCCCAGTCTGAGCTGCTCCCTGTACCACACAGAAGAGGCCGTCCGGGACCCCAGCCTCTTTGTAGATCTCAGCCAGGATCACAGCCGTCAGAGGGGTCATGGGGGACGGCTTGAACACCATGGCGTTACCTAAAATTGAGATTTTTTTGTCTATTACTGATGTTCCCTCTATAGGCAAGTTTGTTAATCATTTTGTGCATAAATTTACAATGGACTCTTTGAATGTATGTAGAATTTTAATGACAACGGAGCAGAGATATGGGAAGTTTTGTATGGTATTGATACTTTCCAGTGACATCCTGCTGGAGGTGTTCTACATGCATGTCTATGGTGGAATGTTCAGCAGTCATCATGATGACACAATACACACATTAGCACTATAAGAAAAGTTTTAAAAAGGTAAGAGTTTCAACTTTTTTTTCCAGTTTAACCTGAACTCACCACAGGCCAGAGCAGGGGCGGACTTCCAGGCTGCGATCTGGAAAGGGTAGTTCCACGCCCCGATGCCCACACACACACCCAGAGGCTCCCTTCTGGTATAGGCAAAGGCTCCTCCAGGAAGCTGAATGTGCTGACCTTTTAAAGAGGAAAAGTCAATACAGTGAACACAAAAAGATACAAAAATATGAAGTCTATCCAGCTGGTTTTGCAACTGAATGTGATCCTTGCAAAAAAAATAGTAAATGACATTGCTGTGTTAAATATGTCAAATTTCAGATCATTGGTATATATGTTCATCACCATTTTATGAGAAACATTTCACAGGCAATCAACTGAACAGTGTTTTAAGCTCAATACTTAAACTTGTATCCAACCTGCAAGAGTTCCAGCCATCCCTGCGTAGTACTCAATGCACTGCCAGGCAATATCAATGTCCACCAGAGCTTCAGTGATGGATTTGCCATTGTTGATCACCTCCAACTTCGCAATCTTCTCCCTTCGTTCCTGTTCACAGGTTTTACACAAGGGATAGTAGTTAGTAGTCATCTTACTGAATCATGAGCTTATCCCTGTGGAAATTTGCTTTTTTGGTCAAATCATCACATCGTGTTTGATAAATTTTCTCCTGGAATTTCTCCTGAAGACACTTTTTTCCCACCCACACAGTACTGGTCAGTCTCAGCAAGACTCAGAGTGACTGACGTGAACTTTGAGAAGCAGGTGACTGTACAAGGCAATTTAAAGATTTACAAATTTACATGAATCGTAATAAAATTGTGATCTGGCTCCAAAAAAATGAATATTTCAACTGTTTCTACATGTATATCTGAGTTGATATATACATTTTCAATTACATTAGAAGTCTGTTTTATGTATACGGTTCACACACACATAAAACAATGAGTATTAATAAAAGTAGGTCATCAGTTTAGGGCGATTTAATCAGTAACTAGAAAGGTCTAGCATTACTATTGTGCAACATCACAGAGCTAGTTACAACACCTCTTACATTTTAGGGATGTGACAATAATGGTCATGTGGTGTGATACGATAAAGTCTATGGATAGACATTATTTTATATTTGTATTTATAAGCTACTGAGTGCAACCACAATTATAAAAAAAATACTGTATTGTAATTACTGATAATATTAGTAGGGGTGTGCAAAAATATCAATATATCGTATTGTTTAATGTGATGATACAGTATCAATATCGTGGGCTGCTGTATCGATATACTGGCAAGAGTATTTTTTGGTGTATTTTACTAAATTATTTTGTTACAGCCCTAGTTTTGTTGCTTGTTTAGAGGAAGGAAACTCGTTTATGCAACACATTTGACATATTCACCGTTTTGATGAGTAAAATGGGTGTGTTTCATATGAACTTTGCACAAGACGCAGTTTAACAAAGACTTTTAATATCACAGCCTTGATTTGATGACAGCCACCATCTTTACTGAACCGTATCGAATAGATTTGAAATATGTCGTATCGAATCGAAAGTGCACTGAATCGAGATATGTACTGTATCGTGGCCTATGTATCGAGGTATGTATCGTATCGGCAACTTCTTAATGATACCCAGCCCTAAATACTAATATAACCTGATACTTGGATTATTGTTAGTTGCCTAGGCGATAATATAGCCTTACCCTGATAATTCGTGCAGCCTCCAGCATCACCCGTGCCCTCTCCATCCCCGCCTTCTTCCTCCAAATCAGGTAGGCCTCATGGGCACTTTTAATGGCCTCATCCACCTCCTCAGCTCCACATGGGTACATCTGACACAACACCCGGCCTACAAAAAGCAAAACATTTTATATTGCTGAATAAATATTGGTAGATAGAATGGAGATGCAGAGTGTAGAGTAGACAGACAGAAGACTTCCACTACCAATGGACACTTTATGCTTCTTTATTTCCATGATTGGACTATTAATAAAAACACATGGAATGTAGTAAAACAAAATAACTTTGCTTTGATCACTTTGCACTCGACAAGGCACACCTGTGAAGTGAAAACCATTTCAGGTGACTTCATCAGGAGGCTCACTGAGGAAGGCCAAGGGTTTGCAATGTTTTCAACAAAGCAAAAGGTAGCTACATTTGAATATAAATTATTAAAAATATTACTTGCGCTATTTAACTTTTTTCTTATTTGCTACATAATTCCACATACCTAGCAGCATATATTTGATGTGTTCTGTATATAGCCTATATAAAATGTAGAAAGTGGTAAACTTTTAAGAAACAAACACTGGAAAAAGTTGTGTCCAAACTTTTGACTGGTAGTGTACATAATGTTCCTGTAGAGAAGACAAAGCATTCGTATTTGTGTTGGAACAGAACATAAAATATCTAAGAGCCAACAAAATGCATTTGTAAGTTGAAATAATAATGCACAGAATCGCTCTCTTGTTTAATATTGTCCTACACTGAGATTTGAAAGACTAATGCGCAGTAGCATTCTTTTAGGGAGGCATACGTTACATAATATTTTTTCTCCATGGGTTGATTAAGACTAGAACAGTTTGTTTTACTTCAACGTTGCCTGCCAAACACCCCGGGCTGTAATCCAAGTTATGCATGATGTTATGTGATTCGTAGTCCATTTGATATGAATAACCCAGACCAGAGCTCCTCCTTTCATCACAGTCGTCTCCGTTACAAACAAAAAGTCTCTTTAGTCATGTAGTACAAACCAGGTTCCATGTAGAGACCCAAAAGTGTATGACTATTTATGTCTTAAAAAGTACAAACATTTCTCTATGTTAAAAGTTTCATGAACTTTGCAAATCATTTATGCAATCAAGCAGAGGTCGGTATTACTCAGTGACATTTACTTGAGTAACTTTGTACTTTTCTAGCGCCATAGTTTTACTCCTACTAAAGTAATACATTTGACATTGAGTGCAACAGTACTTTTATTTGAGCAATGACAAAAGCTTTAAATATTAAAAGCTGTTCCATCTCAAATGTTACTCAATGAAGTAGTTGTTTACCCTGTTTTTACTCCTTCAAATCTCTTCGAAATTTTCAGTACTTCTACTTGAGTAATATTATTTTGAAGGAACGTTCTTACTTGAGTACAATTTTGTAGCAACCTCAAGCATTCTAATAAATAAAAGAAAAGGATTTGGATGGATTTGGACCGTAGGCTTCGCTGTTGGTGCGCACTTGTTTGCGTAATTTACCCGTGGCTGGTTCAAAGACGAGCTCTGCGTCTGCCTCTTGTCGGGGCTTCACTCTTTTCCCTCCCCAGAAATTGAGGCGATCTGTTACAGACACGGTGCAGGCTCCAGGCATCGAGTCGAGAAGAGATTGGGCCATTTTGACGGGTAGTACCTGCAAAATAATAATAAAACAATGAAAGCGTGGGGGAACTGCTACCACGATGCTAACGGGGCTTAACTTGCAGCTGCCATGTTATTTAGAAAGCTAAGACTAAGGAAAGAGGAAGAAATGCAAAAGATATGTGGTAGAAGAAAAATGTATAATACTGCACCTTTGCTGCTCTTGCTAAAGGACTGACTTGAGTGAAGAAAAGGCAGTTTTCTCGGTTTTACGCCCCTCAGGACACGCCTCCTCTGGGCATGGGCGGACTGGAGCTCACGGCTTCGTCATTTTAAGGTCATTTTCTGCGCAGAAAACGTGGTCAGAAAGAAAGAGCAATCATATTAGTTTTGTTTAAGTTTGTAGCTTATGTCAGATATTATTAATAGACAAGTGTAGGCTATTTTTGTATTCCACAACTTAAAGGTATTTTAAGTAGCCTACACTCTTATTTTTTTTTATTTTTTTTTTATAAGGCATTACAATCGCAATTGAACCTGGGTTGACAGAGACATAAGCTGCATATAAAGGACACATACAAGTTTTTCTCATTCTCAGTATAGACTGGCCGTGGCTCATGTGAAGCTCAGAATCTCCAGAATTCACTCGCTGAGCTGCAGAGGCTGCACTAGCACTGATGACATACCGGCTTGTCAGCCTGATCCCGTCAGATTTCAGGAGCTCAGCAGGACCGGGCCTGGGTGGGACTTGGATGGGAGACACTGGGAAAATCAGGTGCCACAGTGGGGCGCCAGTGGTAAAAACTGTTGTTGTGTCCTTAGGCAAGGCACTTCACCCACATTGCCTAGTAAGAAAGTGGTGTGTGAATGAGTGATGGTCGGAGAGGCCGATGGCGCAGATTGGCAGCCTCGCTTCTGTCAGTCTTCCCCAGGGCAGCTGTGGCTACAATAGTAGTTTACCACCACCAAGTGTGGAGTGAATGAAGAATGATCTGTAAAGCGTCTTTGAGTGTCCAGGAAAGCGCTATATAAAACTGATGCATTATTATTATTATTATTCATGATGGTTGCAGGTGCTGGGGTTTAGGTAGTGACCGTTCAGATCAGAGAGGCATATTAGGTTTAAACCATCAGCATTCAATAATAGTCTTGAGAACCTAAACACCAATTATAACAAACAATTTAGTCATCATTTCCTGTGCTTTTGTAAGTAAGAATAAATCAGTATTATAGTTGCTATGAGTAAAAGCTATATTTGATTTGAATCTGTCTACGTCATATTTGCAAACACGGATAGGTTATGTTTATGGAATTTAAAATAAAAATTGTACATAATTTAAGAGAGTCTCTTTCACAGTATAAACTTACAACAGCTCAATAACATGTCAGGGATTCTCAAACTTTTCACACTATTTACAAAGAAAATATTAAGCTCTCCGAGTACCTCCAGAAATAACAAGAAATAACATGATCTACACAAGGTCTCAAGTTTAACATAGGGCTAGAGCATGCTTGATTAGTTCTAAACTAGGACTAATCTTAAATCTTGTGGATAAAACTGACTCTATATGAAACGATCACAAGAACTGGAGAGGACATCGTATGCACCAAAAGCAGCCCACATACCACTAACTGAGAGTCACGCATGTTATTATGGTTGCAAAACAAGCTATTTCAACACATTATCATTTCTATGCAGGGTGAAATCTAAAATTGTACTACAATAAATAAATCAGACAATAACAACTCATTCCTGATATTTTCACTCATAAAACTTTATTAATATTAATGTTTAGATATAAACTGTGGCTAACAATAATACTGGCAAAGTAATTGTTAATTAAAATTACATCTCCAAACAATCATGTCTTGAATCAACCTAGACACACATTTAATTTGAAAATCAAATAATTAAGAACCTTTCTCTATATAATTTAAATGTGAAGTCAATACAAAATTTTAAATAAACAGATAAAGGGTTACATTACAGTAAAAGAACACTATTTTGGTTCCATTTGTGACCAAAAGAGGGAGCCTTGGCTGCATATAGTCACTGTCAGAGGAGAAAAAGGGACACTCAACCATGAACAGATTTGTTCAAGAAAATTTAGCAGCCTGTGGAGGGGGTCCCAGAAATCCTCCAGCCTGTTTAGTGGCAGCTCTGGATGGGGCAAGACCAAGCATTTTCTGGATATTCTGGAGAAGAAAACATTGAAAAATGCATGGAAAGTTACAAAACGTATATGAAAGAACAGGCAGTTTGAATTCCATTGATTTAGACCTACCATTTCATCAATATCAATTGGTTAATTCTACTTAATATATAATTATTTTATTTATTTTTTTAAGCCAATAGACCTCCTGCAGCCACGTGGTCAGATTAGATCCAGATTGTAAACAGACGCCATTAAGGCAGTCAAGCCGAGGCTCTGGCGTCACTTACAATGGCGGCAGTTTTAGGCACAAAAAATGATAATTTCGCAGTTTCAGAGTTTACAAACCACTTTACTTTGGATCAAATCAACACATATCAATCCAAGTTGAATCAAATTGGAGTATCTGATCCCTATCACGCCCCAGGTGTCCTGTTTATGGCCCTCAAAGATGCTGGGAAAGAGAAGATTCCAGAGATAATGTATCCAGATATCTACAACTACCTGATTAACTTTCCATCGAGTTTTACTGGGGATTCGCTGAAGGCATACAAAAGTCTGGAGGTTTACAAATGGAACCAGGCAGGATTTGTGAACTCTGTATTATTGTGGAGCCTCCCTAGCAAGAAATTAGCAGTAATTACCGCGCGGGTAAGTGTAATCCTAAGTATACAAGTCATGGTTAAATAGCATTGACCTTATGATGGCCTAAAAATCATGCCATGACTGTTTTTAATTTATCTGTTCAATTTAAAAAACACAGACATCAGCTATACATGAAATAGCATAAAACAAATTTATGAAAGTTGCTATTTTCTTGTCCTTGTCCCGCCTGTTGTGACATCCAACAGCTAGACAGGTGTCAGGCATTGTAAAAAGTCTCAGATGTGTGATTAAAACTGTAAAAAAGCCAGAAACCGCAAAAAGCGCGACTGCCAAGATGGCTATTGTTTTGATCCAGCGCAGTGCATTCTGGATCTGTGACGTCAGCTGCAGGTGGTCTATACAAATATCCCGTATTTGTCTTGCTGTTGTGGCTGATGACTGATATTTGACGAAACTGATATTAAGCTTAAAATCTATAGTACAGATACAAACTAGGGCAGTGCAGAAAAAATATTGGTGCCAAATATCAGCAAAATTTTCAAAATCTGACAGATACCAATATCTGGGGAAATCCACCGATACTGCTGATATACCATCCCTAATATAAATGTCAATCATAAATGTCTACTAGCTGGTTATTCTGATTAGAAGATTCTGACGATGGAAGTTACCTGTCGAATGGACATGGTGCAGAGGATGTAGAGGAAAATGAAGGAGCAGTCGGTATAGTCTTCTCCCAGCAGGTTTCTGTGGGACAGGCCTTGGATGTAGGACAGCGGCACAAAGGGTAGTTTGGCCACCACTCTCCCGTCAAATCTGAACAACAAACAGCAGTAAGTATCAGGTTTTATCAAAGACTGAAAGAAGCTATTTAAGACATAGTATCATCAACAAATAGTGTACATTATCATTAAAGCGGTTTCCAATCTGATAAAAAGGTTAAAACAATCGACAAAAAGAAAATCTCTTTATAAAAGGTACACTGGGTAACTTTAATGATGGTAAATGTTTCACAGTAGGGCATTAAAATGATCTAACTCAATAGAGAAAAGCAGGTGGCAGACCCCTTTACCAGAAAAGTTACATAGAGCAAATTAAAAAAACTCAAATTAACTAGAACTATTAGATAAGGAACTTTTGCTATATTTGTACTTTATCTTACATAAAATAGAATGACCAAAGCATGTGAATCAACTTACATAGAGTTGAACATTCCCATGAGAGCTGTAAAGCAGAAGCCAATGGCAAACATGGACTTCATGCGCACCTGCAAAGACAGCATAACAAAAATGAGAAATTGTACAGCAAAATTAGGATGCAATATCTGTAAAACACTGCATTTGTATTACAATAACAATAAAACTTACCATAGACAGGTCTCGATTGTTATTCTTAAGCTTCTCCTCTTGTCTCTCTGAAATAAGTACATGGAGTGTAGAGTAATTAGTGAGGATATAGCTAAATTAATTTGTTAGTTCCTAGTTTTGTTCTTACCAATCTTCTTCTTCTGTTGACGCCCAGCAGATTCTGTGATTGTTTCCTTTTTCTTCTCAACTTAAAAACAATATAAAAAGTACATTTTTTGCCACAAATGCAGAATAGCAGATTTGTTCTATTAATTAGGCACTTACGTTTTTTACTTTGTTTTTCCACCTCTGCCTTTAGCCGCTTGTACTTCTCTGTCCTATAAACTAGCACCCAGGTTATGCCTTAAAAATAGAAAAGATATATATTAGCACAATTAAACACACATGAACTCACAACAGAATAAAACAGTGGTTATATTGGTGAATTTTCTTGTTATTCGGCAGAGATATTTTAGTCAACCCAAAAAAATACACTAGAACTTATGTTTTGCAAAGAATAAGATCATATACCTGGGTTCAACACATTAGTTTTTCAGACAAAGTTCATGAATTTGCCATAAATACGGATTTTACGTTCACAGAGATCATGATTTCTATAATAGTGCATGGTCTTATATGTTGTATGTGTGTGTAATGTTGATCAGAATCGTAAAATCTCACAAAAACAAATATTATCCATTGATTCTACAGGATATCCATTTGCAAATAAACTGTGCCAGAGGATTCCACTTACCTTCGGCTAACAGCGCAGTGCAAACCGAGATAAACACAATCAGAATAGTGTCTGCAAACATAGTACTCATGGTGATGGTTTTATATCAACAATCTCTATTCTAAACTATTAATAAAACGTAGATTTCGAGTTATTCATGGGTGATTTACACAGAGCGCATTACACCGGTGAGCAGCCGGGCTAATGCTAGGTCAGCGTAAGAAAGGTCACGCATGCGCTGGAGTATTTCCGGTTCAATAAATGACCTACTTTTGGAGACGATAGAATAATCATATTTTTTTTATTATTATTATTGTTATTGTATTCAAATATGCACCTTTGCTAATTATTATAATATGCTATAATTTTTCTTTTCTTTTTTCTTTTTTTTTCTTTTTGTTTTTTTATACGTAAATAAATATGAATAACTATGCGTAAGTCATGTGTTTTAGTTCAATAAATATTTCTACTGTTAATAAATCATAACAAAAAATAACATATAGGCAAAAGAATGGGCATATTAGTCAATAATACCCCTGGATCAAGCTACACACAGAAAGTGCAAATCCCATAAAACATCCATATATCAACATAGAATAAAGGTGCAAATCCCATAAAACATCCATATATCAACCACACGCCATCTTCCACGCCAGCATCATCTTCTTTCATCTTTATTCCGAATGGGAGGAGCATGCACACAACCACCAGCGCAGCAGAGACAGACCAGACCACAGACAGACCAGAGAGCAGAGACGCAAATCGAGGTACAGAGCAGAGCTGTGCGTATGCAGCATGGCCGGCGACAGCGACACAAAGCCGGTGGAAACGAGCGACAACCACCGGGTACCCTTCCTCATCGGGGTCTCCGGGGGCACGGCCAGTGGGAAGGTGCGATTGTTTTATATTTTGTTCCAATCACAAAGAAAGGGTCCTTATGGGAGCCTATTGTGATGGGGTGTTTACGTTGTATTTTTTCTCACTCAATAGAAAGCTTGATCTAGGTCAAATCTTCTTTTTTCCATTGACACCCGGCTTAATAATGTATTTTTTTATTGTTATATTTTTTTTAATTGATGTTATAGACGCCGTGTCACATCAGGTCAAGCATGCCACAACATGTCCCTCCAGAAAAGGGTCAAATGGAGATAGGCTAATATATTCAATTCATTTAAATACATGGCCTATGGTATTTTCTTTAACAAATGGACTTGAATGTAAAATGTTATAAGGCAAAATTTATGTCAATGAAGATTTTATGTTAATTGGTGCCAGCTGTGCAGAAATAGATCATGTTTTTTTTGTTTTGTTTTTGTTTTTTTATAAATTTTTTGGTCACAAAACATATGGGCCTATATGTCTGATTTAACTAAGCCTATGTCATTTTACATAGCACTACAGTACAGTGATTTCATTTAGAAGTGCAAGATTCACATTTATGATGCAACATAAATGGGAATGGAAACCTGTGAGCTGCCTGTGACATATGGCCCTTCAAGACCATTAAAACCTCTATTTGGTCTAGACAGGAGATATTATATTGAGTATAAATGATAGTTACGGTTATGGCTATAATATAAAACCTTGTTTTGGATGCAATACTAAGGAAAAGATTCAATACTCTGTCTAGTTCAATACAAGAAAAATAATACAAGACTAGAAGACTAGTTTCTTTCAGAAGAAAATAGTGTGTGTGTGTGTGTGTGTGTTTTTCCTTTTTGTTTTGTTTTTTCGTAGTTGCATGTGTACTAGTCCTTATGAGGAGAAATGACCCTTTGAAAACTATTCAAACATTGTCTTTTTATCTCAGCATAATCGCTGAAATTATTTTGATAGCTTTAATAGACTGTAGTAGAAATTTATCCTTTTTCTCCTTTGCTGTAATAAAAATGTGTAAATAACATTTGTCACACATAAACATTTTTCATGGTCAGTGCCGATTGTTTAGAATCCTCTGCAACAGATAAGGTTTGCTTATTTTCCTCAAATTATGTAATTTCAGTTTATTATAAACTCACAGCTTTTAGTAGTGTAGCTATCTCTTTACATTAAAGTGTTAAAATAAGTTAGTCTTTATGCAGCTGGTCAGCCAAAACAAAACACTGGCCTCAGCTGGAGATATAAGGACATAAGGCTGATCGCCGGTACAAAAAGTGCAAATAACGGCCCGATATATTAGCCAACCGATATATCAGTCTATCTCTAATAAAAATGAAGCCAGTACCAATATAATATTTTTACAACAGAAGATTGATTGATACTTTTTAAAGCAACCCTCCATCACCATCACTAATATTGTCTTCTAAAAATGAATATTTAGGAAATCAAATTGATGTAGACACATTATTATTTACTGCATTAAACTATCATAGTTTTCTGTAGAGCAGAGATGCAGTAGATTTTGTCGAGCAGCTGATTGGTTCATTCAGTGTGTGGGCTGTGGTTGTAGACAGTTGTTGGTGGGTTTAACTTCCTTTTGTTTGGTATTTTTCTTCAACTGAGTAACTGCTGATTGGACCACCTGCTCGCCAACAGTTGTAAATATCAAACTGGCTATAGACAAGTTTATCTTTTACTCTGGAACATTTTGTCTTGTAGCTGGCAGTTCAGATCAACACTGAATCTACAAATGATGAAGGCAGACACATCTTTAATTGCTCGTGGCCAATTTGAGTTTAAACTATCAGTTCTGAGTCTTCTAACCAGCCTTGCATATCTCAAATTATTCAAATGTAGCTGGAGTTATTGGTTCTCGTCACGCATTAGGTCAAAGTTTCAGTTACAGTTACAAAAAATGTGAAAATGTGCCCGAAATCATGAAAGAAAACATACTCTTTGTTTTTATTAACAAGCAGTGGATGTCATTCATCTCTCGAGTTGTGTTGTGTTAGAGAAAATTTAGATTTTTTTTTTTATTTTTTTTATTTTTTGAATTGTTAAAGTTTCCCTGTGTAACTTTTATGGTGGGGTGTCCGTTACCATAATTTGAGCATACTACAAAAAATCACATTAATAGGACAAAATTTGAGATAGCAAGTTTTTGAGCTTCATCAGAACGAATATGAGCCCTAAGTTAACGATAACTATAATTTTTTTGTTTTTCGTATTGTGACAACACGGATCTGTAATTACTTTGCCTGGTATGTTTCACAGTATGTTTCACTTGCATTTATTTAATTATTTCATTTCATTTCTGTTTTTTTTTTTTTTCCTTGCGCAAAATACCTTGCCTTCTCACTGTGAACAGGTCGCTTCTCCACAGATCTGACCTGTAACTTGGCCTGGTAGTGTCACCTGCTTGTCCCCACCAAAATGTACAAGTTAAATGCCAGAAAAGGAATGACGTCTCCATGAAGACAAGCAGGTGGCAAACCCCTACCAGAAAAAGTGGCATAGTGCACCTTTAAATCATCATAATGTGTTCCTGGTGTTTTGTATTATTATTATTTTATTATTTTATTTTGTATGTTTTGTGCTACAGTCGTCCGTTTGCAGTAAGATCATGGAGCTGCTGGGACAGAATGAGATTGACCATCACCAGAGACAGGTGGCCATCCTCAGCCAGGACTGTTTCTACAAAGTCCTGACCCCAGAGCAGAAATCCAAGGCCTTAAAGGGACAATTCAACTTTGATCACCCAGGTAAAAACAACATCCTCACTGCTTCAAGACACTTCACTATTATCGTTCAGTAATATTGGCATCCTTTGGTATCAGTACTTTTGACAACTTAGTTCACACCACATTAAAACCAGTACTAAACTGGGACAAAACCTGGAACTAAACCAAGACTAGACCTGGACTAGAAGATGAAAACGGTGTACATCATGATGGAAAAGGGGCCAATTCAGTACTAAACCAAGAAAAATGTGAACGCACATTTGAAGAGTTATATAATAGCTTAAAAATGGTTAAGGTTAAACAACATTAGGGCAATTCACGTTTTAAGTGAATTGGGTGGTTATGAATCTGACTGCAAAAGGACATGTGTCTAATTGTGGCAGTGAAGGGTGCAGCATCTTTCAATTTAAACCTAATGACCGTCTTTTCTCAGATGCTTTTGATAATGAGCTCATCATTTCAACTCTGTGCGACATCAAAGCGGGAAAATCTGTTCACATACCCGTCTATGACTTTGTGAGCCACTCCAGGTAAATGTCTTGAATCTGCTGTAAGATTATATGAGGGGAGTATTACAATAATGATATTCAGACTATATTTAAAGACTTGTTAAAACATGTCTTTAAATGTATACACTAAGCCTCAGGTTTAGTATATAGACAATTGCAAGTACAGAAATATCACTTAATAACCTTATTTGGAAGTTTACACCATGTGTTTGTTTGTTTGTTTGTTTTTTGCCTTTTTCATTATTAATCAGCCAGTTTTGCTGTAATGTACTCAATATACACATTTTTACATATCTTCAAAGCAACATTCACAATATGTGTTTTTTCTATTATCTGCCCATCTCTACTTCAAAGTTATTTCATTGTCAAAAACTCCCCACACACCGTTTAGTCAGACATTGTAATTACATGAAAGGTTAGCCTTATTTGTGAATGTGTTTGGTGTTACAGGAAGCAGGAGACGGTGACTGTGTACCCAGCTGATGTGGTTCTCTTTGAGGGCATCCTCATGTTTTACTCTCAGGAGATCAGGGACCTGTTCCAGATGAAGCTGTTTGTGGACACTGACGCTGACACGCGCCTCTCCAGAAGAGGTACTAATATACAACAGTTAGCTGTAACATGGTGATCTCTGTCTACGTGCTGGATGCCTTGGTTAGGAGTTGCATGTTCTTGTCTTGAGCGGGTTTTGACTGGGTTATCCTCCCAATTTTAAGATCTTGAGGATGACTCCCTGATGGCAGTGGTCTCCTTTTGAACTGAAGAATTGGTCTGCTCTAGTGACTTCTCCTGTAACTTGGCCTGGAGGTGTCACTTGCTTGTCCCCATATAGATATGTGTTTGATAGCATATTGTGGAATATTCTAGGCAAAGTAATAACATCTCAGTTATCCATCAGAGAAGTTATATAGTGTACCTTTAAGAATTCTTTACGAAGACTTGTTTCTTGATCATTAGTCTACATTAACTGTGCATACTCTGGTGAACCTGTTGTCACGAGTGCATTTTTACAATTTCATTATTTCTCATTGTAGTTCTGCGGGACATCAGCGAACGAGGGCGAGACTTGGAGAGCGTTTTGGCGCAGTACATTACGTTTGTGAAGCCAGCATTTGAAGAGTTTTGTCTTCCTGTGAGTACATGTAAATAATATGTGAAATGTTGAAATTTCAGATGAAAGGTGCAACTAAAGAGGCACTAATTAAATATATTTATATATACTGTTAACTAATAGCCTAATCTGATATATCTTGGTTCTAATATTCAGATCCTGGTATCTGCGGATTTTGTTATTTTACAAAACTGAAATGTTAATTTGTGATCTTTACTCCAACTTAAGATACATTTGTGGCTCTTCATGTGGATTTTAAAAGCTAAAAACTTTCAGTGTAGTAGTAGTAGTAGTAGTAGTAGTAGTGTGTAGAGTTTGCATGTTCTTCCCGTGTCTGGGTGGGTTTCATCCGGGCACTCTGGTTTCACCCATCAACCCAAAAACATGCTCCATAGGTAAAAATCCTCCAGCTGAGGTCCTGGTGCCCCATGTGCTGCCCACTGCTCCTGAAAGGATGGGTGAAATGCAGAGGATAATAAAAGTACTACAAAAGAAATAATAATAGGCCTGTTTCATCTAAGGGTATCAATATTTTTGCACTTTTGTGGTTGATTGTAAAGTTACAGTACTCGCATACTGTGCAATACTTTAACATCAACCGATATTTACAGCACACTTCTGATAGACTGGCATCATACCTGCTATTATATTACACTATTTTCTGATGTTATAACATTATAAACAGACCTGGAGTTGTGTTTTGTTTCATTCACACATTTAGCACACAAACCCTGCACATTTAGACGAGTTCTTCTCTCAAACGGAAAACGCTCCACCTTGTGATGTCATGTGGTAATACAGGACATACACCACTGTGTTAAACTCCATACACCCGTCGCTAGAATCATTTGGATTTGGTTCATTAACAAACATAACGCTGAAACCTCACACTCTTACTCATACATACACTCTTACACACATACACACGTACACACACACTTTACACCTCGTCTGCTGTGGCGTTGTATGCATTTGTATTGTATTGTTCCGTATTGTACTTAGTGTATTGTCCTGTCTTGTCTAATATCTGTATGCGTGAAAAAAATCTCTACTGAATAAAAGGTAAAAGGATGCTGTTCACTTGGAAACAGGCCAGTAATAAAGGATAACTCAGACATGTGTGATTGAAAACAAAACACAACTCCAGGTCTGTTTTTGAGGAGGTAACAACATTATAACATGGTACTAGAGTCATTTTCGTACTACTGGACCTTTTAAATATTATCAAAAACTTAAGAGATTGTAATTTTTGGCAGTATTGCCTCATATTTAATCTCTTTATATGTACTGTATACAACTATATCACTGAATGTGCCTGAACAACTCCTCATGGTGCCTTGTTTTTCTAGACTAAGAAATATGCAGATGTGATCATACCCAGGGGAGCTGATAACCTCGGTGAGTGGTTATTTATTTCTAGGAAAACTTGAAATGTTCTCCATAATAAAGACAGTATATATCTAAATAAGTCTGAGGAAGCGATACTGGTGTCCCTGTGTTATTATGAAGGCCACAGAAGAGATGGAGACAACACAGCTTTGTCTACAATCATTAAGAGAAAATATTTAAGTAGTTCTGTAGTAACTTAATCCCTTCAGAAGTTACTTTGTAAATCATGGTGGTGTAAGTTATGGTAAATTTTGATGGCAAATGGCATCTACAACTTGAAATTGCAAACCTGTCTTTAAATAAATTATTCTTATATTGGCCATTACTTTTTATTTTCTTTCCAGCTGGTCCACATTTTGGTCAAACAAAATACTTTCTGTTTAGGATGTAGACTACTGTGTACATTTTTCTGAAATTGTTTTTAAAAGTTGTATTATTGATTGGCTTAAATTGGGTATGGTTGTTTTGAAAAGACTAATTTATTCACTGGTGGAAAGAGTATTGCAAATGTGTACCAAGTAAAAAGTAGTACATGAGTTACATGACTAAAAATGTAATTTTGGCAGCCGTACTTATACTTGTAATTAAGTACAAGTAAAAGTTACACATAAAAAATACTAGTCAGAGGGCTACTTACAAATTACTTTTTTAACAGATGTTTTTAGCAGCATTCTAGATCAGTATTTTATATACATTAAACTGTTTAAAGCTTAATTTAATCGTTTCAAACCACAATCAGTGCATTCTCACAGGCGATTCAGGGCTGTTATGTGTTTGTAAGTTTAGAAAGGAGCAAGGAGTGCAGAAAAACATCTGTGAAATGGGACAGCTGGGACCTGTAGTGAACAAAATAATATGATTTTTAAATGCAACAAATTACAACTATGCTCAAGTACAGCTTTAAAATTCTGCTGTTACAGCAATGGGAGTCTTGGTAATTAGTTACGTCCTATAAATTTATTGTACCAAAATCTGTATGATTATACAATGTCATAATGTGATCAGTTGTTAAGTTAATTAATTACAGCATCTGTAGAAGAGAGACATGTCTCATGTTCTATTTAAGTTCTTTTTAAGTTCTATTTAAGTTCTAACTTCTACTACTATAGATAGTTTATTGTAGAGTGGATTTAAAAGTATTGAAAGTATTACCAAATGGTGATTAGCTCTTTAACCAATCATATCCTTTGTCTGTGCAGTTGCCATAAATCTGATTGTGCAGCACATCCAGGACATCCTGAATGGAGGTTTGACCAAACGTCTGAATGGATGGATCAACGGTTATGGGACAAAGAAGCAGCAGAGCATGGAGTCCAGCAGCCGGCCCCACTGAGCTAAACCTGTGTGATAGACAGGGGGCAGCACTGCGCAGCAGGCCTCATGAGTTTGAAAACTGGTCAGATGGGGCGAGAATTCTGCAGCAAAGATGATTTATTGTGTTTGGAGGAGTGAATGAAAACAGAATATTCCGATTTACTGTACATGATTACATACATGTGTTGAGATAGTTCTGAATGTGAAGTCGAACCAACACTCGAAGTCTTTTCAGAAGTGTCTTTCAAATGGCTGCCTCAGCACTGAAATGCCCAGTGCCTAAAACTACTTGAAGCTTCAACTATTCAATAATCCAGCAGCGCTCTCTCCGCCTTATTCAAGTTCACTCTGTGAGCCAAACTCAATGCAACACGCTCTGTGCAGCAAGGAGCAGTCAATAGATTGGGATTGTTCAGGTTATCTAGTAGTACTGTCTGTTTGCTTTGTCTTGTGCAAATCTAAGTTATTTAATAATGAAACAACCAATTCTCACCTCGATCAGATATCTGACACTGTCGCCAAAGAATCGCGCAGTTTTGTGTTTGATTTAAAATAACATTTTGTGAAACCACAACAGTATTTACTTTGACTCAAACCTTCAGATGCAAGTTTCATAAAAAGATTATGTAAAAAGCAGAAAGGTACTTAGAACTGTTCAGTTTCCTGTGTACATTTGTACATAATGTTCTCAGGTACGGTTTGAGTTGTGCTGTTCAGAGAACTGTATTTACTAAATATGTTACATATTGTCTATCACTGTCCTCGCTAAAGCTGAGGGCTTTTTGTCTTCTTTCAAAATAATTTAAATGAATGCATTTATAAGCATTGTGATCGTACTCGATGCTATTCTGCTTATCTTTATGGAAAATATTGACATTAAAAATATTAAATAATTTTCTGTCCTTTCTATCTACATTCAAAATATCACAAGCACAATTTTGGCTCTTGTATTATTAAGAGTTGGTATGAATTAAGAATGATAATGTGTGTTTAATTTAAATTTAATTATATTTAACATTTTCATTATATATTAAACACATACAGTGGAGGAAATTAGTATTTGATCCCTTGCTGATTTTGTAGGTTTGCCCACTGACAAAGAAATGAATTTTAATGGTAGGTTTATTTTAACATTGATAGAAAATAAAAAAGAAAAGCCAGAAAATCACATTACAGAAAATATATTAATTGATCTGCATTTCACAGGACAACTTGACATGGGTCTTCCAACACGACAATGACCCAAAACATACAGCCAATGCAACGAAGGAGTGGCTCACGAAGCAACATATTAAAGTCATGAAGTGGCCCAGCCAGTGTCCGGACCTTAACCCTATAGAAAACCTATGGAGGGAGCTGAACCTTAATGATTTAGAGATGATCTGCAAAGAAGAGTGGACCAAAATTCCTTCTATATGTGCGCAAACCTGATCATCAACTACAAGAAACGTCTGGCCTCTGTGCATGCATAGAAGGGTTCAATAGTTTTTTCACTCAATGAAATGCAAATCAGTTTATATATTTCCTTGTATTTTATTTTTGATATTCTAATTCTCAATGTTAAAATAAACCTACCATTAAAATTAATCTTTGTCAGTTGGCAAACCTACAAAATCAGCAAGGGATCAAATACTTATTTCCTCCTCTGTATGCATGTAATATATGTATTTATATATGTTTATTCTGCTGTTGTGTCTTTCTGTAGGGAAGGCTTTTTATTACAAGAATCTTCTTGTAGCAAAGTTGAATTTTCCAGTCAGTCATGTTTATTTACATACCCAGCTACCAGAGTTAAGGTACAATTATTTATGTCCATTTTTCATTATTAATTTAACAAGAAGTTACAAATTCATCTGAGGTCACTCCCTGGTGGTTGCATTCTGTCCAAAAAGCCCTCTGTACAGTTCACTCTTGGCTTCATCCGTCATTGCACTGTGATCCATAGGAGCCATGAAGTTGACCAGCTTACTGTGAATGTGGTACCTGACTTTCCGCCCTTTACTTGCCTTGGTATCCACTT
Source organism: Taenioides sp. WSHXM2023 (assembly GCA_029959045.1). NCBI lineage: Eukaryota > Metazoa > Chordata > Actinopteri > Gobiiformes > Gobiidae > Taenioides > Taenioides sp. WSHXM2023. The sequence goes on along the minus strand of CM057095.1, from coordinate 5,995,909 downwards.
TCTTTTTTATCTTACTCCTCAGCTTCTGTATTGCCAACCACTGCCTGCCCATGGCCACTTGGTCATTGGGGTCCGCCGCACTAGTTTTGCGTTCAATAAGCTCTCTCAATAACTGATGGTAAAAATCATCATCATCAAAAATGTCCTCATCTACGTCTTTGAGATGCGAGTGTGTTTTTAGCGGTTTCTCAGGCTCCTCTCCTTCTATGATTTCACTCTGGGATGTCAACGCACCTTCTTTTTTTCCCACAACCTTATATTCTGATCGGCGAGTTTGCGTGCGCTTTATTAGTCTCTCTTTATCCATAAGCACTTGTTCAATTTGGGTAAGTATGTTTCTTTCAAATGCACTGAAAGATTTGCTGGTTTTACCCATGGTTAGCCTGGTTTTGTCATGCCACTTTTGGAGAGTTGCGTTTTGGTAAGACGTGAAGGCCGCGAAACGTTTGGCCATCAAATTTGGATATTCTGCCATTTCTAGTTTACGTTTTTGTAGCTTCTTACTATTTAGTTCAACTTCGCAATCTTTTTCATCGCTTAGAATTTCCTCATTGCTTTGCTCTCCCAAACTGATCGCTCTTGTATCTGTATTTTGTACAAGAAGTTCATTGTGTAGCTCCAGTAATGATCTCTGGAGAGCTTTCAATGCTTTGTGTGAATTTTTCAGTGCTCCAGCGAATTCTGCTTTTTTCTTGAATTCTGGGAAGGTCAAAGGTTGAGGGAGCTGATTGGCCGAAACGAGAGCTTTCTGAAATTTAATTCGTCCTTCTAGAAGCAGGTCCCACAGAGCGAGTTGGTTCTTCACGGCCTTGCCTTTCTCTACTTCCTCGCTGACTTGAGAAAATGTGCGCACGGTGGAGTCGTCGTAGTCTTCTTCCATGTCAGCCTCCTCAGAGCTTTCCTCTTCATAGCTTTCTTTTTCTTCACTTTCCTCCTCATCCTAAAAGAATTCATGAATTAAATTAGTTAACTTAATACAATGAGGTCTTTTTAATCTGTGAACAAAGAAAAAAAATAACATTGAAATTAGTATCCAAACTAGATACTCATTTAAGCAAGTATGGATACTGGAAGAAAAAAAAAAAACTGCATAGAATTTGACCTTCCCTGAACAGTTTCATCTTGAGTTTTAGCAGAACTAGTGTAAGACCACATGGTGTAATGAACACATACCATTATCATGTGTTGAAAATAACAAGATTGTTTAAATAACAGCTTTCAAAACTATCATTATGGTATCAAAATTAGTATCGAGTATCAAAATTGAGTTGGAAGTTTTAGTATCTTGGCAACACTACTTTATTTATTGAATTGGTAGAAATAAAAGTGTATTTAATTTTATTAGATTTGAATAAAATGTTGTTTATTTCTATTACTTTTAAATCAATGCATCCTGCCAATGATAACTTTGGCCCTCTACATTGGAGGGATAATTAAATCATACATTTCCCACTCGTCCAAGATAATTATTTGGGGGCATATTGAGAGTTACACTAACAGTACTAGTAACAAATATCTTACCTCCTCTTCCTCTTCCCCCTCACTTACTCCTAAGTCGTCCATGCCCTTGGTCAGTTTGGGGAAGTCCACTCCTTTACAAAAAGCCTCTTCAGAGTTGTTTAGATTATCATCATCGTCATTTATATCTTCATCTTCATCTGATTCTTCTGCCTCTTCCTCCTCTTCAACCTCCTCCACGCCATCATCTTGGAAAGGAGAAATTATTCATGCATTATTCCAGTCATTATTGCTTGCAATTAAAACACCATAATAGGGATGTTACCCCTAAATACATAAATGAATGTGTAAATATGGCCAAATCATGTACATTTTCCTATGCCCACATATAATAAATGATCAGTGGTCACATTTTTATACAGTGCTTTTCCACCTTCAAGGCACTCAAAGCGCTTTACATCAAGGAACCACTCACCCACACGTTCATACACCAGTGTACGCAGACATTAGGGGTAAACTGGGTTAAGTGTCTTGTCCAAAGACACAATGACAGCCAACTTGTGGGTCAGCGGATCTGATCGCTAATGATGGGGTTTTTTTTGTTTTTTTTTATGGCAAGAGCAGGATTTGAATCTTGAACCTTCGGATCTGTGGACAAATGCTCTGCCAACTGAGCTACTGTCGCCGTATATATAATGTAAAAAGTGGTTGTGGCTTGTTTAGAATAGCCATTTTAGTGTAGTTAAAAGGTGCACTATAAAACTTTTCTGGTGGAGGGTTCAAAAATTGCTTGTTTCCAAGAAGATCTTATTGCTTTGCCTGGAATGTTCCACAGTTTAGCATGTAACTGATCCATCTCCATGGAAACAACAAGAATATATTGACACCCCAGCTCACAAGAACACCTGTAACTGAATAGAGGGTTGAGCAATGTTTTATATACCATACTGTGGAATATGTCAGGCAAGGTAATAACATCTCCAAGAAGGACAACCAGGTGGTGGTCCTTGCCTTCTACTAGAAAAGTTACGCGGTGTACCTTCAAAACATAATTTCCACTTTAACGAAATTCATCCTCTAAAACAGATTTCAGGCAATGCTGTTAAAAGGTTATGTATCTTATAAAATATAAATTACTGACAACACTTTAGAAGGGAAGGAATTAGCCTTACCATCATCCCCTTCAGTCTCTTTCTCATCTTCATCTTCATCATCCTCCTCTTCCTCGGAGTCTTCCATATCCCGCATCAGTTGTTTTCTGGACACCGCCTTGCCCGCATACCTCCTGTCCGTGTCTGAGAGCAGAGAGGCGGCGTGTTTCCTTAGGGCGCTCGGTCTCCTGTCTCCATCGCCCTCCCCCTCTTCATCTTCGTTAAACTTTTCTATCACCCGGGCTTTAGTTTCCTCGTCGCCATCGTCTTCGGGATCAATGAATTTCGGTTGTGGGTTAAGTAAATCCTCCAACTGCTGAGAAAATGAGCCGGACATGGTGAAATTATTATAAATTTCACACGTGTGTTGCTACGGCAGGACTGCAGCAGAGGATGATGACGTCAGTAAAGAGCGACAAACTACACTCTCGTATAAACCCAGAAGATTGACTGTCAGGGACATAGTTTGCCTGTTTCTAGTTAATTTGGCGGAAAACAGGACAGTAAGTCAACCAGGTCACCTGCTAAACATAGCTGATGATTACATTTTAATTGCTTACTGGCTGCTGCTTGGGTGTTTTTCAACTTGTTTCTGTGGCAGGCAGAGGCTTGATTTTATAAAGCAAATATATGAAATGCATTAGGTGATTATTTCACTGAAATTACTTTATATTTCCCTAATTACTTTGCCTGGATTGTTCCGTACAGTATGATATTAAACTTGCCTCCACAGAGACAAGCAGGTGATGCCACTAGGCCAAGTAACAGGTAAGATCTGTGGAGCGGCAAGCCCATTCACAATAGGAATGCAAAGCAAAAAGTTTTCATAGTGCATTTTTTAATGCCAGTCCTGCTAAGTACACTGAAAATTTGGGAGCAGTAACCAAAAAGGTTATCAAAGAATAGCTACTATATATATATATAATGAAGTGAAATATATATATATATATATATATATATATATATATATATATATATATATATATATATATATATATATATATATATATATATTTCACTTCATTATATATATATAGTAGCTATTCTTTGATAACCTTTTTGGTGTATATATATATATATATATATATATATATATATATATATATATATATATATATATATATATATATATATATATATATATATATATATATATATATATATATATAAAAATGAGCAAACAGACAGACACCGAAAAGACAAAAATCGGGAAAAATAGCCGCAATGTTCGGCGCATGCGCACATTGCTGATGAGGTTGCGAGCGTTGCTGTTAGCCCAGTTCGGTCCCGACGTGTTCGTATAACAAAGACGAAGGCAGAAGAAGTTTACGGTGAAAATGTCCACCAGCGATTTTTATTTGCGATATTATGTAGGGCACAAGGGGAAATTCGGACACGAGTTTTTGGAGTTTGAGTTCAGACCGGACGGTAAGTTTGTTTTGGCGGTAATTCATAGATGTTGGCACCACTGCGTGTTTGCTACGCGCTAACTGGCCACCGGTCTGTAGGCCTCATTCACTCTGCAGGGAAGTAGGTACCACAAATTTATCTAAAAACTTGGTGCACAACGTTGTCAACAATATTTTTTCAAAGACTGTTGTAGCTGCATTGGGGCAATTTATGAACACTGGTTGCTCAGGCTTGACTACATTCCTTAGACTATTACTAGCTAATGATAATGAAAAGTGTAGCAGTACTGTTTTCAACATATCTCGTTTCTTTTTCAGGAAAACTGAGGTATGCAAACAACAGTAACTACAAGAATGACGTCATGATCAGAAAAGAGGTATTTAAAACCATTTATTTACCAAGGTTAATATCAGTGTAATATATTCTCAATTGATAATAGTGATTCAAGTCATTAATCATGTTTGTAGTTTGAACCACTGTAGAAATGAATAATTCTGCATAATCTAATAATTGTATGTATGGCTTTACTTTTGTACAAAGGTATTTACTGTATTTGTGTTATTGTAGGCATATGTACACAAAAGTGTAATGGAGGAGCTGAAGAGGATAATCGACGACAGTGAAATCACTAAAGAAGACGACGCTCTATGGCCACCTCCGGACAGAGTTGGAAGACAGGTTTATATATTGTCAATTCTGCATGAAAATTATGATATATTAAAAGCCAGGCTAATCAGGATGCAAGACATGCAAATCTTTGAATAACCTCTGTTAAAAAAAAAATTAAATTAAATTGATAATGACTAGTTCTTCATCTTAAAAACATGTTTTAGTAAATGTCCCAAAACTGCAGTGCCCATCATACCTTGTTTTCAATTGTTAACAGATCTATTCACTTGTGCTTTTAATTTATAGGAACTGGAGATTGTGATTGGAGATGAGCACATTTCATTCACCACCTCAAAGATCGGATCACTTATTGATGTCAACCAGTCCAAGTGATTAGTGTTTTGGTAAAACTGGCAGTAAAGTACGTTGGACATCAAAATAACCACCCTCTTCTCTTCCAGGGACCCAGAAGGCCTCCGTGTGTTTTATTACTTGGTCCAGGATCTCAAATGTCTCGTTTTCTCTCTCATCGGACTTCACTTCAAGATCAAGCCAATCTAAGTCTTTTTCATTTCTGATTTTTTGTGCTTTATCTATTTTTCTCAGATCTGATTTGTACATTTGCCTTTGGTGGAACTGTTTTTATTTTAAATAAAGTGTTGGAAAACATGCCTGTTTGTATAAAAAACTTATTTTTATTCACACAAGCCAGTAAGGCTGAGGAGTAATTATGATTTTACATGAGATGACAATAGTTTGAATGCTTTAAGATGCAGAAAGTTGGATAAGGCACTTTTTGAACCATTAATTTACTGCTCTAGTCTAAATGCACAAAGAAATAATTACAGAAACTATCTTCTGGAGTGAAAATGTACATCTGCATGTTCATTTTCCATTCACTTTAAAAAGTTTAGTTTTAATGACCACTTTATACAGTATTCTAACTCTTTTAGATTAGTTAGCTCAGTGGCTTTACGTCCAGAACTGTGAAAATGTCCTCTAATGACTTGTGGACACATTGGAGAAACTCATGCACATTTTGGTATGTCGACACGCTGCAGCCGATCCAGTCGTCATGAATCCAGTAGCCCACCCCAAATCCATCCAGGGCCAGGGGAGTAAGCCCCCCCCTGCTCATAGCAGGACTGGTGAGGGTGCTGGTGACCAGGATGGTGTGGTTGATGGAGCTGTAGGCTGGGTCTGTGTACAGGCTGTGCAGAGGCTGCCCCTTTAAGGTGGCCAAGTACTGCATGGCAAAGAGGTGGCGGTCAAAACCTTGGCCTGGGAGCAGAAGAACATGCATGCAGGGTTAGAGATATCTATATTGAGCTTTTATACTATGAGGCATAAGTGCTAGGTTTGAACTATTTTACTACTTCATCAAGATGGGTGAATAAATGGGTTAGGGAATAAAATCTTTATGAATTACATTATTATTACATTATGAGTAAAATAATTCATTGTGATTAATCTTTCATAGTTAACTCGCGATTAATCTCAAATTAATCTCACATTTTTGTCCCTTGATTCATCGTTTTAATACTTTTATCAACATAGAAAAGTGGACAGGCTTGTTTTGTGCAAATGTTTTTTTATTGCAAACCATAACAATTGTCAGTGAGACTTTGTGTTGGATGTTCCACTCTCATGTTCCACTTTCATGAAGTGTTCTGCAACAGTGTCAGTGAAGTTTTTCTCTTCTGTCTTCATCACAGTCAAAGGACTGAAGTTCCCACTGTGGGTGAAATAATGTGCTGTGACCCTGAGGTAGTTCCATTACTGAGGGACGTGCAGTAATCTCCAGTTAGCGCGACTGTGTTTGTCTGTCCCAACCCCTGCTGCACTAGGGGGCGCACTCGTGCTGGGACTTTTGGGCTGTGCCGTGCTTGGGCGCGGTTGCCTGGGGTCCTGTGGTCCGCATTTGCACCTGCGCGGCCGGGCCGCGGCCGATGACGTCGTCGCACGGCGGAGCTGGCGCTTTTGGCGGAGAGGTTGGGTCCAACGGCATGGGGTGTCTTTTGAGTGGTGAGACTGATGTGTGCCCTGCTGCGGTGCACGCTCCTCCGTGGGTTTGTGGATGTGGTGCGGGGGACATGGGGGCAGCCTGGAGGCTACGGGGCTTCTGTCGTCCGCGGTCCTTATCGGGGATGGGCGCGGATTCACCGTATGTTTTGGAGCGGACTTTGTTTTGTGTTTTCCTCGTGTGTGTGGCATCGGCGCGCGCAGGGTTATGTGGTGAAGTCGTGCGTGTGCTTTGGCCCACTTCCTCCAGCCGGGACTGCTCAGTTTCGTACAAATCGGATCCTGTAGTTTTTCAAACATTAGTACACACACACACATTAGCTAGTAATGTGTGTGTGTGTGTGTGTGTGTGTGTATATATATATATATATATATATACACACACATACATATATATACACATATATATACACATATATACACACACACACACACACACACACATTAGCTAGTAATGTGTGTGTGTGTGTGTGTGCAATTTCCCCATTGTGGGACAAATAAAGGATTATCTTATCTTATATATATATATATATATATATATACACACACACAGTGACATGAAACAGTATCTGAACCTTTTAGAATTTCTCACATTTCTGCATAAAATCACCATCAAATCACACAGATGAAAAAACAGTGTCTGCTTTAACAAAAACCACCCAAACATTTATAGGGTTTCATATTTTTAATGAGGATAACATGCAAACAATGACAGAAGGGGGAGGAATAAGTAACTGAACCATCACATTTAATATCTGGTTGCCCCCCCTTTGGCAGCAATAACTTCAACCAGACGCTTCCTGTAGTTGCAGATCAGTCTGGAACATCAATCAGGATCAATCTTGGACCATTCCTCTTTACAAAACTGCTGCAGATTCCTGGGATGTTTGGCATGAATCGCTGTCTTGAGGTCATGCCACAGCATCTCAATGGGGTTCAAGTCAGGACTTTGACTTGGCCACTCCAGAACGTGTATTTTGTTCTTCTGAAACAATTCTGAAGTTGATTTACTTCTGTGTTTTGGATCATTGTCCTGTTGCAGCATCCATCCTCCTTTTAGCTTCAACTGTCTGACAGACGGCCTCAGCTTTTCCTGCAAAACATCCTGATAAACTTTTGAATTCATTTTTCCATTAATAATTGCAATTTGTCCAGGCCCTGAGGCAGCAAAACAGCCCCAAACCATGATGCTCCCTCCACCATGCTTCACGGTGGGGATGAGGTGTTGATGTTGGTGAGCTGTTCCATTTTTCACATGATGTTGTGTGTTCCTCCCAAAGAATTCAACTTTAGTTTCATCAGTCCACAACATATTTTGCCAGAAGTTCTGTGGAGTGTCCAAGTGCCTTTTTGCGAACATTAAACGGCAGCAATGTTTTTTTTTAGACAGCAGTGGCTTCCTCCGTGGAGTCCTCCCATGAACACCATTCTTGGCTAGTGTTTTACATATAGTCGATGTATGCACAGAGATATTGGACTGTGCCAGTGATTTCTTTAAGTCTTTAGCAGACACTCTAGTGTTCTTTTTTACCTCTCTGAGTATTCTGCGCTGAACTCTTGGCGTCATTTTTGGTGGACGGCCACTCCTTGAGAGAGAAGCAACAGTGCCAAACTCTCTCCATTTGTAGACAATTTCTCTAATTGTGGATTGATGAACATCCACACTTTTAGAGATGGTTTTGTAACCTTTCCCAGCTTTATACAAATCAACAATTCTTGATGGCAGGTCTTCAGAGAGCTCTTTTGAGCGAGCCATGGTGCACATCAGACAATGCTTCTCATCAAAACACAATTCTTACCAGGTCTGTGTTTTATAGTGGGCAGGGCAGCTCCTCAGTGACTGGACACACCTCATGACATGACATGTCAAAGCAACTGGTCTTAAGTCATTAAGTCCAGATGGGATAGGCTTCTTGGGCACTGGCACAATGCAGGAGGTCTTCCATTGCACCGGTATCCTTTCAAGCTTTTGACTTAGTGTGAAGTGAATATACAGGATCCCAGTGAGCTGTGGCATCTGGGAGGTGTAGAGATGGGGGTGCCAGGGGATGAGAAAATATTAAAATGCAAATTGAGTAAATTTGACCTGTCTGGGCTTTTGTCTTGCTGCTTTGATTGAGTGCTAAAGCCTGTGATGGCCTTCATCCCTTGCCACACGTCCCTGGTGTTTTGCTTCCAGTCTTCCCGTATGCTTCACGACTCTATCTGAGCTGGACTTTCAGCTGTTGCTGTACCCTCTTAACCTTGTCCTTGTCACCAGAGTTGAAGGCCCGCTTCTTCTTATTAAGTAGCTCCTTCAGCTGGCTGGTGATCCAGGGCTTGTTGTTGGGGTAACAGCAGACAGTGCATGTGGGGATGGCTGTATCCTCACAGAAGTTGATGTAATTCGTTATACAGTCCGTCATGCTGTCAGTGTTGTCCCTCTGCGGCAGGCAAAGCACATTCCCGTCTGTGGTCTCAAAGCAGTCCTGAAGGGCATGGCTGGCTTCCTGACTCCACTTCCTTACAGTCCTAGTGGTGACAGACTTCCTCTTCATTGCAGGGACATACTGAGGCGTTAACAAGACAAGATTGTGGTGTGATCGTCCCAGTGTCACCAGAAATCAGTAGTAGAGCCTCTGGGTGTTTTGACTCCAGCACAGCAACCACAGTATGTATCCTGTCATAGGCAGCATCTTCATCCGCTGAGGGAGGGATGTATACTCCGATGAACAGGACAGAAATAAATTCCCTTGGTAAATAATATGGATGCATTCCCAAAACCATAAGTTCAATGTCTGGCGAACAGATACCCTCCTTCACAATAATATGGCCAGGATTACACCACCTCTCATTCACCAAAACAGCAATCCCGCTGCCCTTCTTTTTACCACTAAGGAGAGTGTCCTTGTCCACACACACTGTCTTAAAGCCTGGAACAGATGCACTGTTTTCCGGGAAGTTTGTATGAAGCCAGGTCTCCGTGAAGCACATGATACTGCTGACAGCGTACTCCCTCTGGGTTCGAACAAGTGTACACAGTTCATCCATCTTATTTCCCAGTGACCTTACGATCCTCATCAGAACTGACGGAAACACAGGCTTGAATTTCCTTCTCCACTGTTTCACTTTCACTTCAGCGTGGCATCCTCTGCGCGTCCTCCTCCTTAGTTCCACAGGAATGTGAGGCTTCACTCCAAACATCACTGGGGACTTGGAGAGTGAAATAAGGTGCTCTCTGGAATACAAAATAGGCCATCTGGACTTCTGAGCCATACAGCAAAGAACAAAGAGGCCAGCAAAAATCAAGACAAAACGACAAAAACGCCCAAAAAACATAGTGAGTGTATTACTGGACAGATAAAGTTTTTTATTTTATTTTTATTTCCTTTAAGTGCAAACAAGAGTAACTTAAAAAGGTAGAGGGTTTCAGGAAAAACCTCAGAAGGTACTGTACCCTGCAGCCATTCTCTCAGACGCTCAGGGTAAGAAACATCTGACCTCTGTGCTTGCAAACAAGGGTTTTGCAACCAAGTACTAAGTCTTTTTTTGCTAGAGGGTTCAACTACTTATTTCACGCTATGAAATTGGCAAAAGGAGAAATTCAATTTGTCAACTGGACAAAGTTTATTTGGTCGAATACGTTTCGCAGCTCATCCAAGCTGCTTCTTCAGTTCTGGTCAGACACTGATGGACACTGCCTTATATCTGCCTGAAGGGAGGAGCTAACTACAATGAAATTACTCTGAGACTACCACACCTATTTGTTTAGTTTCTGTTACTTAACTAGGCCTATTGAGTATGCGGTGGGTGTGGGGTTTTGTTAGCATAACCATTCAGGGCCATAATGGCTGTTTTCACATCTCTGGACCTGACCTGACCTGGCTAGCCCTATTGTTTACTTTGTTTGTTTTGATTTAGGTTTGAGGATAGAGTTATAAATGAGAGACAGATGATGTCTGAGACCTCCATTTCTGTTCAAGGAAGGATTCTCTTTCTTGCCAAAAATAGCCTCTTTAACTCCCCTCTCAAACCAGTTCTTTTCTCTGTCTAAGATCTGTACCTGACTCCTCTGGTGGGTAATATGGAGCACCAAGTCAAGCATCTCCAGTTTGACTTGGATGAGACAATGGTTTCCTTTGATGCGACCTCTCTTTTCACTTCTATCCCTACATGGGTAGCGGCGGAGGCAGCAAGAAAAAGACTACTACAGGATACTAAGCTAGAAGAGAGAACCAAACTTTCACCTGACTAAATCTTCAAACTGATGGAAATTTGTTTAAATACCACCTATTTCCAGTTCAGAGGAAACTTCTACAGGCAAATTCACGGCTGTGCAATGGGCTCACCGGTCTCCCCTATCATTGCAAACTTATACATGGAACAATTTGAACAGAGCCCTGGCCTCATATCCAGGCACTCCACCCACGCACTGGTATCGCTTTGTTGATGATAATTTCTCAAAAATCAAAATTCAAGATTTGGAACCTTTTACTGCACATATCAATTCTGTAGATCCGAACATCAAATTCACTCGTAAAGATGCCAAAGATAAAACTTTGGCTTTCTTAGATTGTGCAGTAATGATAAGAGAAGACCGGCGACTCCAGGTAGAGGTCTTCAGGAAGCCCACACACACCGACCAATATCTGCTTTTTGATTCACACCACCCACTTCAGCACAAACTGGGAGTCATTCGGACATTACAACACAGGGCCCAAGTGGTTCCTACAAGCGCAGAGGGAAAGGAGAAAGAAGAACAACATGTGGAGAAAGTCCTCTCTGTTTGTGGACATCCTAAATGGGCTTTCAATAAAACGAAGAGAGCTAAGAAACAAGACAACAGAGAATCAGAACCCAGGAGGGCTGGTGTTTCTGAAAAACTACAGAGGATTTTCAGACAACATGAAATCCCAGTCTATTTCAAACCCACAAACACTTTAAGACAGAAACTGGTCCATCCAAAGGACAAAACACCGAGCCAATATGGTCTACTCCATTCAGTGTAGTGAAGACTGCAGTGAGCGCTACATTGGAGAAACAAAGCTACTTCACAAAAGGATGTACCAACACAGACGAGAGAGCCAGAGTGGACTCAGTCTGCCGTACATCTCCACCTAAAAGCCACGGGCCACTCCTTTGGACAGTCGACAGTGAGGTACAGATCTTAGCCAAAGAAGAACGGGGAGTTAAAGAGGCTATTTTTGTCAAGAATCCTTTCCTGAACAGAAATGGAGGTCTCAGACATCATCTGTCTCCCATTTATAACTCTATAATCAAACCTAAATCAAAAGAAACAAAGAAAACAATAGGGCTAGCCACGTCAGGTCCAGAGGTGTGAAAATACCCATTATGGCCTTGAATGGTTACGCTAACAAGACCCCACACTCATTGCATTTTCAATAGGCCTAGTTAACTAACAGAAACTGTAAACAAATAGGTGTTGTAGTTTCAGAGTAATTTCACTGTAGTTAGCTCCTCCCTTCAGGCAGATATCAGGTAGTGTCCACCAGCATCTGACCAGAACTGAAGAAGCAGCTTGGATGAGCTGCGAAACGTACTTGACCAAATAACCATTTGTCCAGTTGACAAATTTAATTTCTCATTTTGCCATGGATTCTACCTGGACGACTGAGGGATTCTACACACACTAAATGAAATGCAAATCAGTGTATATATTTTCTTAAAAGTAATTTTCTGGATTTTCTTTTTGATATTCTATCTCTCAATGTTAAAATAAACTTACCATTAAAATTATAGACTGTTCATTTCTTTGTCAGTGGGCAAACCTACAAAATCAGCAATGGATCAAATACTTATTTTCTCCACTGTATAGCTAGTCTACTCTTAATATAGAGTGGTAGGAGAGTTACACTACTAGACTTTTCCTTTTTGATGATGATTTGATGATTTATTTTCTTCCTGAGTCTGTCTCTTTTCCCACTGTATTCACAGAGCCTCCCTGTGTCTGTGCCGCTCTGCCTCGTCTCCAGCAGCAGCAGAGACAGACAGTACCACACTGCCCTGCTCTTTTTACACACACTGCGCTCTCCCATCTACTTTGTGAAAATTACAATTATGATATATTACATAGAAATGTATCAACAGACCGTTTTCTGAGGAAAACCTATGAGATAGAGTCAAAGAAAATAATTGCGTATGTCGCGAGTCGCGTTGCGGGTGCGTACATGAGTGCATTTGATTAAAGTCAATGTAAAAACAAACGCAATTCAAAGTATTTAAAAGTTAATATCTTTGTAATTTCTGGGTCTATCAATGTAAAATAAAAAGTGACTGAAAGATAAAACCCACCTCTGTTAGAATATTTCAGCTGTACGTCCCTATGGGGCTGTTTTATTGCTGCATCTGAGGAGGACATTGTGATAACTGTTTCTCTTTCGTACCAAAATAAATGACAACACATCACACATGGAGGGACACGTACGTATCGACCAAACACCTGTACCACACACCTAGTATTGTTTAATGTTATGCTATTATTGAAAATAATTATTATGAATTTGAATGAAATATTAATTGAAAGAAACTAAAAAGAGCACACTAACAATGTATTGTAAATGTGGCAGAAATGTGTATTTTGAAATACCGGATTTTTGTGATAAGAACTGTACAGGATGCAAAATGTAATTTTAACCGCCATCCTGACTATTCTAAACAATAAATGCAAATTCCCGTTGCTGCTTTGTTAAAAATGTCAACACTGATGTTCCAATGAAGAAATCCGCCTCTGTCATCGATTTAAGATTTCACTGCGTAATACCAAGTGGATTTAGTTACTAAGCAAAACACCGTCAAAAATAAAGGCACATTTGAAATACTGACCCATAGCTGTCTCCTTGATGAGCTGCATGTGGTACTTGGAGCACTTGTTCAACATGGCCCTCAGCTCCTCTACGCTGTGCTTCCCCGGCTCATGGACAAAAGCGTGAGAGCAGCGTTTGGTGTGAATGGTGGCCGGTCTGATGGCGTCTGTACGGCCATGTTTAAACGCCGCCGTGCTACAAGGTTCATACGTGGCTACGGTTTGTCCATACTGCCTCAAAAACCCCATCTGGAACGCCAACTGAGTCATAGCATCCGGGCTCAACTTGTTTTTTTTCAACTGCTCTTTGCCTCCCTTTTTAAACTTCATCTCGCCTATGGTCAGCTTCAATATGGCTGCATCGAAGTTCTCCTTGGCTTTTTGGATACCACTTTTCAATTCACCATCTAAGTTAAACTGTAATCTTTGGACAGCGGAGGCCGAATCTACAGCGGCAGGAGCAGAGCCAGGGTTCACACTGGGTTTTTCCGTTGTATCTTTGAAGACTTCATTCAGAAATCTCAGCAGTGTCAGTCCATCTCCCCATGAATGCTCAAAATTGATCGCTGCATTTCCATCCTTGGCTATGATGATACTGAAGGACTTGTCGTACCAGCGATTGCACCCGTCTCCATGAAGCATGTTGTGAGAAATGTGAATATGGTCCTTCATAGCTTGATCATCAAGACAGAGGCAAAACAATGCGCTGTCCACGGTTTGCAAAAGTCCTCCATTGCCACTGGCAATTAGCTTCTCCCTTAAACCTGCCCACACATCTCTATTCTCACTCGTTAGGACACCTATCGGACTGGAAGCCGCTGGGGTTTCATCTGACAAAATGTACTTTAAGTGAGAGTGAATCTCTGCCGGTTTCACCAAATTTCCATCACGATCAACAATATCAAACGCGTACAAGTTGCCTTTCCGCATCACTAAAAGATGTTTTCCCTTCTCGTCCGTAAACAGTTCGTCTCTTCCTTTTTTTGGCAATCTGGTGGAGTTGAAAAGCCGAAAATACTGGGACATGTCCAAAGGATATGCGTTGACCAAGTAGGCCCCATACCAGGACAGCGAAGGGGGAACCCAACGGATGAACTTTTTGAATTGGTCTGTGTCACTTTTAGCAGGGTTCAGGTGTAAGACGTCAGGTTCTAGTACTCCTGCTCTTAGTGTTTTCATGAAGCGAACGGCGGAGCAAACAATGTTGGTAGCACGGATGAGCTGGTCGTTGTATTCTGGTTTGGGGTCGGGATTGAAGGACAAGAAGGGGTTATAGTTGGGCACCAGGGGTTTCCGTGCAGAGAGAAAGAGGTCAAGCCCAGGTGCTGGAAGATAAAAACATATGAGTTAGTACTACAAATGAACGTAGGTTGTATCTAGTTGTAGTTCTTGGTTGAGTGATATGATTAAAAGAAAAGCCATGTTAGAATGTTGTTTCCTCTTCAAAAATATACTCAGAGTTGTGTTTTGTTTCATTCACACGTTTGAGTAATCCTGCATTTCTGGACTGTCTACATCTCCAAAACTCAAAATGCTCGGTTCCACCACGTGATGTCATGATGCAGTAGTTTTCAAGTAGTTACCCTTTACCTTTTGTTCAGTAGATACAGGCAATTCCAGGGTTGAATTTATCCAAATGATACTAGTGAAATTGTGAGGAGTTTAAAAACACAGTAGAGCCCTTCCAGTATTACCACATGACTTCTCAAAGTGGAACAGGGTGTTTTCTGATTGAGAGAATAACACAGCCTAAACATGCAGGGTTTAAGGATACATTTGTGTGTTAAACGTGTGAATGAAACAAATCTCAACTCCAGGTATGTTGTTGACGAGGAAACATTATAACATAAATCAGAAAACAGCATCATCTAGGCCCTTTAATTTTGTGTTTATTACACACGTGTGTGTTCTGGAAAGGGTGTGATGTTTTGGAAAAGAGTGAATGTATTGATGGATGCCGTAGATGATTTTATGCTGCTGAGAGCACAGGATGTGAATGATGTTAACTTTTAGAAACTAGTCTGGTCACTGTAATGCCATTTACTGATATATATTGATTTTATGACCTGCCCAGTGACTGCAGGTGGAAATTAGCACTAGTGCCACAACCTGGTACAATGCAGCTCTCCTTTTAAGGTCAATGTATATGGTCCTAGTGTCAACCTAAACTAAACAGAAGCAGCTGTTGCTGCATACCCATTTGTTTTGTTGGACCAGTAACATAGAGAACTGCATAGGCCACGATCCATTGCCAGTCAGTGTGAACCAATTGTAAGAAATATTAAGAAATGACTGTGTTACAATAACAAACACTTTTATCATCTTGATCTTTTGAAAAATTACAGTAATGATGGGACTTACTAGTAAAACTGATCAAGCATTTGATCCAGCGCCTCTTAAATAGAGGAAGCTTTATCTTTGTCTCCATAACCAAAACAAACAGCACAGCCAATTTCACTTTTGACAACCAGCCGAAGTTGGCCTTTTGAACCACTCTGTACACTGCAGATACAATATTTATTTATATTCAGCAACAGGTTCAAGCTGAAATTTGATCCTGGCCCTGTTGTACTTTGTAACAACTTTTGTTTTTTATTTTATCTAATGTACATTATGTTCAATCAGGATTTTAAGATTTAGCTCTTGCTCCCCTCACAAGATGGCCGCCAACAAGAGGATCCGAGTTCGATTCCCGGTGAACCCGTCAGAAAAAGCCATAAGACCCTGCCAAAGAGACAGGGCCGGAAAGAAAAAGCCCTGCTGAAGTGGCGAACCCAAGCAATGAGATAAGCGAAGACGTGACTCAGCCAATCACTGGGTCATGATTCTGATTTTTTTTTTCTTATTATTATTAATTGAACGCAAACACTTGTAGAGGACTAAAGTAAAACTGTGAAACACGCTAAGGGGCATGAAAATGAAACAACATAAAATACCAAATAAATACTTTATAAAAGATTCTGGCGCATTCTTTCAAAACAGTATTTTGAAAGCAGGTGGGAGGCAGTTCTAGCAGTTTTCTCAAGTTTGACTGAGATCAGAGAGCTATAGTAAAATTTGAATTCATTAATAAAACAATAAAAGGGGGACTTATTCCCTCTCCATTTGATACAATGGATGTGACATTTCACCAAAAGCAAAACCGTGTTAACAAATATTTCTGAAGAAGAGTCCATATATTATGTCAAATAGAATGGGGGAATTTTTATGTTTAAAATTAGCCAACTTTTGACATGTGAACAAAAGATCTGGGGTGGAGTAATGAGTGCATTATTTTCAAATGAGTCTCCTTTAGTTTAACAAATATAGTAGTATATGCCTTAGTTTTCATAGACTGTCAGAAGTGGGCACATGATCCATAAAAGAAGTTGCAGTGAAGTCGTTCTAATCTAAATTATTTGTCTCACACCCTCATTGATAAACTTATTGTGTCATGTGTAGTATTACAGGTTGACCTATGAAACTGTGAGAAGCACCCCATTCACGGTCTCCTCCAAATTTGTGCCTGTCTTTTGACATGTTTTTTTTCCAAATCAATGCAGCTGATCTGACCAAAAGCAAAGCTTTCATATTTTTCCAAATTTAAATATTTGCATTTTTTTATTTAATTAGCCTTAATCAATGACCAGTGCTTCTCTCCAGACCTCATGGACACTAGGAAGGTGTCTTCTGCTCCTCTTTATACAGAGGATACAGTGTTCCTTCAGCCTGACACTGCCTGAGCCTGGAGTTATTGTTTAGATCACGTGGCCTCCGTCCATCTCAGCTCATCTAATAATTCTTGATGCCCTGAGGACTTCAGACCTCCAAACCATTGGACCCTTGTACCACAGTGTGACTAACATCTCCGCTCTCCTGGTCGTATGTGCACATATCACAGAATGGCTTAACTGATACGTTTAGACTCAACACATAACTCTAATTAATTCTTAAAGTTGTGCCTAATCTCCAATCTTTAGACACCAGTCTAGAGTGGCCTACACTCATTTGCATATTTCATATAATTAATGCTGTTTGCTTAACTTGATCAATAAATATTCATAAAACACAATTTGCTTTGGTGAATAGTGATGTTATTTCCAGATAAGGACAAGAATTTACAAAAATTCAGAACAATAGTTTAATTAATGATTCACTCATTAAACTACTAAGTTAACTGATTATACTGGATTGGTAATATTTCTCAACATTATGTTGAGTGGTCCCCCAAAACTCTACTTCTAGTCAAAGCCAAACACTCACAAAGGCCACGTGACTCCTGCTTTAACTTAGAATTCTTAATTCCTTTAATATTAATTACCCCCTTCAATACTACTACACATGACTCAAAAAGTTTAATCAAACAGTCAGTGCAAGCATTTGTCTGGCCAATGGTGGGGTGAGCTGTCATTCATGTCCCACCTATGTAGACGCTCAGTTCAATCCTGTTGACAGGACAGCACCGTCCAAGTGTGCTTTGTGTGCCTAGTGGTGATGGCACACCTGCAAGTCCAACAAAAAGGTCCAAACTGACCCTGTCTGTGGTAAATCTGTATGGATGATTATGTTTTCAAAGATTTTAGAATGGTTTTATTAGTGCCTCAAACACCAATAACCCACTTCCACCGTCATCACAAGTTCATAACATTTTATAAATTAGTTTTTTCATGTTATTAGTAGTTATTCTATCCAAGAATGTCTAAATGGGAAATACATATTTTACATTAGTTTACCACAGTCATGCAGCTAAAGGTTTTAGTTTCAGTTTTGTTAAACCACTTTAAACTGGTATTTTTTTCATAACAGAAAGGCAATTGTACCTGAGATGTAGCTCGGATGCCTAATAGTTTTGTTCTGAGCGACCAGTTCTTTATGCAGCTGTGTTCCCACTCCATTCTTGAAATCTTCTGCAATTTTCTCTGTGTTTCTGCAAGAACAAATGTCTGTCAGAAGTGCTTGTTTTATTATTCTTTGACTCAGTGCTTTTCAAACTTACCTGAACTGGTCGTCATCTAGAAGAGGTCTCTGAGCAGCTAAATATCTTCTAATGGTGTCCTCTAGTTTGGGTACTGGCAACCTAGGAACAACAAAGTCACTTCATTTGACTGTTTCTGCAATTGTATGAATTAGAGTGTTCATATGTTGTATTACCGGTTGGCCCACAAAACTGTGAGAAACCTTTCCTGCTAAAACTTAGTGGGCGGTCACAAAAGTATAGACTCTGTTATCATTGGGACCCCCACCCAATGATGTGTTTTTATCCAAATTACTGTAGCTAATTTGGCCAAAAGCGAAGCTTTTATATTTTTCCAAATTTAAATATTTGCATTTTTGTAGCCAATAGCCTTTTGATTGATTGGCCTCAATCAGTGACCAGCGCTGTTCAGACCTCATGGACACTAGGAAGGTGTCCTGGGCTCCTCTTTAAACAGAGGATACGGCGTTCCTTCAGCCTGACGCTACCTGAGTTGGAGCTGTTATTAGTCACGTGGCCTCGTCTGACCACACTGAAGGACCACATCGAACAAACATCTCCACCCTCCCTGGTCGTATGCGCACATGTCACAACACATAACTTTAGATAACTCTTAAAGTTGTACCTAATCTCAGATCTCTAGACACCAGCCTAGGGTAACTTACACTCATTTGCATATTTCATATTTAAATGCTGCATGTTGAACTTGGTCAATAAATTCTCATAAACCATAACCAATAAATTCTCATAAACCATAGCTGGCTTTGGTGTCACTGATATGGACAAGAATTTACGAACCTTCAGAACAACTGTTTAATTAATTATTCATTCATTCATTAACATAGGTAATTACTTATTTTGTATTGGTAATACTTCTCTTTCTAGTCAAAGCCAAACACTCACAAAGGCCTCGTGACTCCTGCTTTAACTTAGAATTCTTAAATTCCAATTTATTATATCAATTAACCCCCCTTTAAGCAGTAAAGATGATAACATTTTATATATCTGTGTAATCCCTCAGTTGTCCAGGTATGATCCAAAAGAAAAATTTAAATCTAATAACTAGACAAAAGTTTTAGCGTGAAAAGTGGCGAAACAGAAACACTTTACAGTAGTTCCCCTCATCTATCTGTAAATTTGACACACTCAAATGGTAGAAAATTATGACAATTTAATGGTTCTGTATTACACAAAATGGATTCTTGTGAGCTTTAAGCCATGTTATAATGTTGTAACCTGATCAAATACACCCAGAGTTGCGTTTTGTTTCATTCACACATGTTGGAGTTGTCCTGTATTATTAGTCTGTCTACATCTCCAAAGCTCAAAATGCTCTGTTCCACTTTGTGATGTCATGTAGTCGTAGTTTTTGGCTACGTTTTACCTTTAGTTCTATACAGATTGGCAGTTCTACATCTGAAAGTGTAGTTTAAAAACAGTGGAGCACTTCCTGAATTACCACAAGGTAATACAAAAGCAAAACACAACTATGTTTAGGTATGTTTGTGATGAGGAAACTAAACACTATAACAGAACAGAGTGCCCTGGCCTCATATCCAGGCACTCCACCCACGCACTGGTATCGCTTTGTTGATGATAATTTCTCAAAAATCAAAATTCAAGATTTGGAACCTTTTACTGCACATATCAATTCTGTAGATCCGAACATCAAATTCACACGTGAAGATGCCAAGGACAACACATTGGCCTTCGTAGATTGTGCAGTAACGATAAGAGAAGACCGGCGACTCCAGGTAGAGGTCTTCAGGAAGCCCACACACACCGACCAATATCTGCTTTTTGATTCACACCACCCACTTCAGCACAAACTGGGAGTCATTCGGACATTACAACACAGAGCCCAAGTGGTTCCTACAAGCGCAGAGGGAAAGGAGAAAGAAGAACAACACGTGGAGAAAGCCCTCTCCGTTTGTGGATATCCTAAATGGGCTTTCAATAAAACGAAGAGAGCAAAGAAACAGGACAACAGAGAACCAGAGCCCAGGAGAAAGGGTGTAACTATTCCTTTCCTGGCTGGTGTTTCCGAAAAACTACAGAGGATCTTCAGACAACATGAAATCCCAGTCTATTTCAAACCCACAAACACTTTAAGACAAAAACTGGTCCATCCTAAGGACAAAACTCCGAGCCACAAACAAAGCAATGTGGTCTACTCCATTCAGTGTAGTGAAGACTGCAGTGAGCGCTACATTGGAGAAACAAAACAGCCACTTCACAAAAGGATGTATCAACACAGACGGGAAAACCAGGGTGGGCCGCAATCTGCCGTACATCTCCACCTAAAAGCCACAGGCCACTCCTTTGAGGACAGCGAGGTCCAGATCTTGGCCAGAGAAAAGAACTGGTTTGAGAGGGGAGTTAAAGAGGCTATTTTTGTCAAGAAAGAGAATCCTTCCTTGAACAGAAATGGGGGTCTCAGACATCATTTGTCTCCCATCTATAACTCTATCCTCAAACCTAAATCAAAATAAACAGAGAAAACAATGGGACTAGCCAGGACATGTCCAGAGGTGTGAAAACACCCATCATGGCCCTGAATGGATATGCTAAGTACTCCCCCACTCCCACTCCATATTGAATAGACTCACCTGACCAACTGAAACTGTATTTAAATATGTGTGTCTCAGAGTAATTTTCATTGTAATTAAGCTCCTCCCTTCAAGCAGATATAAAGCAGTGTCCGCCAGCGTCTGACCAGAACTGAAGAAGCAGCTTGGATGAGCTGCGAAACGTATTCAACCAAATAAACTCTGTCCAGTTGACAAATTAAATTTCTCCTTTTGCTAAACACTATAACATAGATCAGAAAATAGCATAAAATGAGCCCTTTATGGACCGTTACCCCTTAAGTCTAGAACTTACCCCCTCTAGTGGTTAAACACCTGCTGTGCACTTTGACCAGGCGTTACATTCAAAATCAAAAATCAAAAAATCAATTTAAAAGCTCAAACCAAACACCTTGGGCGCATCTCATTTCTCTTTCCTCGCTTCCTTTTCCATGATTCCTCTCATTGACTGTGCAGGAAATGGGTGAGGAGGTCCCACCCACAGAGGAGACACAGGGAGGAGAGAGGAGCAGAGGAGAGAGGAGTAGAAGAGAGAGGAGAAAGAGGGGCAGAGGAGAGTGAAGAGCAGAGGAGAGAGGGGAGCAGAGGAGAGAGGCAGGAGGAGACACAAGTTGAAGGTGAATGGGACGGTCTTTCCTCAGGCGCTGGTTCTGACCAAACTGACACTATAATGAGGATTATACAAAGGATCAGTTTATATTATTATTTCAGGACTTTTAAATCTAAGCTATTTTAGGATAAATGTGTTTTAACATATTTCTTAGATTAGTTTTAATGTCAAATTAAGGGTTGTTCATCATGCCAGACATGCTTTGCTGCTGTCCCTATACTTGTCTCACAGGAGGAGCTTGTATTGTCGTAACTACACAGTTATTTTAATAAATATCTGCCTCTTGAACTCTCGCTCTTTCTCTGTGGTTTCCTTCCTTTGCCTCCTCTGAGCTTTAGGACACCACTTAATATGGCACAGTTGATTGACAGCTGAATAATAGAGGTTCGAAGAGAGGAATCGAGGAGAAGGAAGTGAGGAAAGAGAAATGAGACTGTTACAAGAACTGCAATGCTTTGCATATAAGAGAGTGATGGTCAGTCATTTGCAGTGTACAGATCAAATTATGCATGGGGTGTTAAATAAATACAGGGTGAAATGGGCCATCAGGTAAAATGGACCAGTCGAGGTGGGAGGGACACAGCTCCTGGATTAATAACAGACAGTCACTGTACACCAGTTAAAATTGTTGCCACACATGAACTTTTTCGGCTGTTTTGATTGGTTTGGAGATGATATTTGGCAGGCAATCATATGCCAAATATGCCAAATGATTGCATTGGCAAACCAAGTATGACTTCAGTAAAAATAAAATAAGGCTTATAGGCCTATCATTTTCTGGTGTGAATTCAGCAACATAAGCACTGCAGAAATAAATATAAATAGGTGTCCTTATTAAGACAAACATGGTTTTAATGGATTTTCGTGACAAAATAAACATTTAGCGCCTTCCAAAACTGAATTTACACCCCAGCCCACTGTTTCAGGTAAAGTGGGCCATTGCTTTGGAATTGGGAGTCGGGACAACCACATTTCTTTGACGGTTATTTAAGCATCAGATTCAGTCACTGGCCCATTTTACCACCACACGTGGACCTTTTTACCCAATATTAGGTTAACTGGGCCACAAAGTAAGACTTGAAATTTAAACAACTCTTACAAAATTATTTAACAGTAAACTAAATATTTTTTATTGAATAAGAAACTAGTGACTCTTTATGAACCAAACTGATGTGGAGGTTTACATTGATGTTAACAAACATTTTATTTAAGAAATTGCCAAAACGTGGCCCACTTTACCTGATTTCACCCTTTGTATTTTTTGTCTCGTCTTACCTGGGCAGACTCTTCTGGTAGTGCATTGACGGCACAATACTCCTATGCAGATAGTCAGAATGTTGGCTGCTGTATTTCCGTGCATTGATACTTATTTCTCTTGCATGCATCAAACATCCACATTTCTCGATACAGCTAATGCTTTTCAATGAAAGCAGTTTAGCCATGTTTTAAGATATCCTAATCAATCAATTTACCATAGAAGGATGAGTTAAAGGCGAGGAGATCCAGCTCCAACAAGCCGTGTCCGAGATGTCAAGGTAAATAGATTGATAGCCTGTGATAGCAACTCCCTAGTCAAATAATCCTAATACTGACAAATTGGATTTTGTCTTTTTATTTGACTAGGGAGGTTTTTAATCCTGTTGTTTTTTAAGAAATATCCTGTTAGAATAGTGTTAAAAATCCTGTTGGAAAAAAGAAAGAAACCATGTAGAAAGTAATAATGATTTTCTGCAGGGAAGTGTAGTTACCACAGATTTCTCTAAAAACGTGGTGCACGTTACAATATTTTTTCAAAGACTGTTGTAGCTGCATTGGGGCGATTTATGAGCCCTGGTTGTTTAGGCTTGAATCTAAGACGACCTTGTAAAATATTATACACTTATTATATTATTTAAAGCTTTCAACAATTTACTACCAAGTAATCTACAAAGCTTGTTCAAAATGAGAGAGAGCACTCATAATTTAAGAGGGTATGGAAATTTCAAATTGCCCAGTGTTCGAACTACCCGTAAATGTTTCTGTGTGTCTATATGTGGTGTAAAACTCTGGAACAGTCTGGATACACATCTTAAGCAATGCCAAAATATCCATAAATTCAAGTTGTTATATAAACATAAGGTCTGGTCACAGTATATAAAGAGTGGGTCTGAATATTAGAACAAACTGCCTTCTGTAGTGCAGGTTTATGTTTGTTGTTTCCTTACCATTGCTGGTTTGTTCTGTCCATTACATCACTTGTATCTGCAGTCTGTTACCATTGTTGGTATCTTTAATTTCTTTACCATTGTTGGTATCCTTTTGTATTATTGCATTATGATGATAGTTACGTTACCAAGCTATAACAGTGACTCATTGTCCGCACTTGTAAATAGTTCATATGGTCTAATGTAAAATGTCTGAAGAATGTAAAAGAAAGCTCATTATGTTAAATTAGAAGAGGGGGTGGGATTAAATAAGTTTTCTTCTTTCCACTCCTTTTTGGGCAAATGTTTTTTGTTGTTGTTATTTCCATTATGATTGCACTTTTGTCATATGTATATGTAAAATAAAGTAAATTGCTTACTTGCCCAAAATAAATAAATAAATAAATAAATAAATAAATAAATAAATAATTAAAAAAAAAAAAATAAGAAATGTATATTCTTAAATGGTTACTATCTAATGATAATGAAAAGTGTAGCAGTACTGTTTTCAACATATCTTGTTTCTTTTTCAGGAAAACTGCGGGATGCAAACAATAACTAGAAGAATGACGTCATGATCAGAAAACAGGTATTTAAAATAATTTATTTATCAAGGTTGATATCATAACTGTGGTATGTACATTTTGGATGGTAATCTCTAGTTGTTCATCTTAAAAGAATAATTTAGTAAATATCCCAAAACTGCAGTGCCCATCATGCCTTGTTTTTGATTGTTAACAGATCTATTCACTTGTGCTTTTAATTTATAGGAACTGGAGATTGTGATTGGAGCTGAGCACATTTCATTCACCACCTCAAAGATCGGATCACTTATTGATGTCAACCAGTCCAAGTGATTAGTGTTTTGCTGAAAGTGGTAGTAAAGTACCTTGGACATATCAGCATAATCAAGATCAAGCCTATCTAAGTCTTTTTCATTTCAAATTTTTTCCCATTCTCAGATCTGTTGTGTACATTTGCCTTTGGTGGAATTGTTTTTTATTTTAAATAAAATGTTGGAAAACATGCCTGTTTGTATTTAAAAAAAAAAAAAATTATTCACACAAACCAGTAAGGCATACAACTAATGATGATTTTACATGAGATTACAATACTTTGGTTTAAGATGCAGAAAGTTGGATAAGGCACTTTTTGAACCATTAATTTACTGCTCTAGTCTAAATGCACAAAGAAATAATTACACTACAGAAACTATCTTCTGGAGTGAAAATGTGCATCTGCATGTTCATTTTCCATTCACTTTAAAAAGTTTAGTTTTAATGACCACTTTATACAGTATTCTAACTCTTTTAGATTAGTTAGCTCAGTGGCTTTACGTCCAGAACTGTGAAAATGTCCTCTAATGACTTGTGGACACATTGGAGAAACTCATGCACATTTTGGTATGTCGACACGTTGCAGCCGATCCAGTCGTCATGAATCCAGTAGCCCACCCCAAATCCATCCAGGGCCAGGGGAGCAGCCCCAAACATGCTCATAGCAGGACTGGTGAGGGTGCTGGTGACCAGGATGTTGTGGGTGATGGAGCTGTAGGCTGGGTCTGTGTACAGGCTGTGCAGAGGCTGCCCCTTTAAGGTGGCCAAGTACTGCATGGCAAAGAGGTGGCGGTCAAAACCTTGGCCTGGGAGCAGAAGAACATGCATGCAGGGTTAGAGATATCTATATTGAGCTTTTATACTATGAGGCATAAGTGCTAGGTTTGAACTATTTTACTACTTCATCAAGATGGGTGAATAAATGAGTTATGGAATAAAATCTTTATGAATTACATTAAAAGGCTATGTTCCATTTGTAGTAAATAAATTCAATTTCTTTGCAATTGTATACATATATTCTATTTTAGCTAAAAAGTTACGTGGTTGATTTTTTTTCACCAGTAAATGGCAAATGTGAAACCTGTCCCCACCCTTCCCCTTCTGCCCACCTGGCCTTTGTTCAGGCTCACCTGTGTTCTCTGGTCTTCTTCTGTCAGACCAAAGCTGGCACACTATCAGACAGTGGTAACATAGATAGCACCTAGTGGTGATATGTGAGAATACAACAGGAGAGGGTTGGTCGATCTAATTACAGATGATAGCTTTAAGATAGCTTTTAATATCATACCCCTAAAAAAAAGACTAAACTAAACACCTAGTATTGTAACTTTATTGTTTAATGTTATGCTATTATTGAAAATATTTATTATTGATTAATAATTATTCGGCACTCCCCGAACCCAGTGGTGGACCCCGGAAGTAAGGGATGCCGTCAGGATGAAGAAGGAGTCCTATCGGGCCTTGTTGGCTTGTGGGACTCCTGAGGCAGCTGACAGGTACCGGCGGGCCAAGCACGCTGCAGCCCGGGTGGTCGCAGAGGCCAAAACTCGGGGTTGGGAGGAGTTCGGAGAGGCCATGGAGGAGGACTATCGGACGGCAAAGAAATTCTGGCAAACCGTCCGACCCCTCAGGAGGGGGAAGCAGTGCTTCACCAACACTGTTTATGGTGTGGGTGGAGAGCTGTTGACCTCAACTGGGGATGTTGTCAGACGATGGAAGGAATACTTTGAGAATCTCCTCAATCCCACCGTCACCTCTTCTGAGAAGGAAGCAGAGGCTGGGGACTCAGAGGCAGACTCCTCCATCACCCTGGCTGAAGTCACTGAAGTGGTTGGCAAGCTCCTTGGTGGCAAGGCTCTGGGGGTAGATGAGATCCGTCCTGAGTATCTTAAGTCTCTGGATGTTGTGGGCTGTCTTGGCTGACACGTCTCTGCAACATTGCATGGCGGTCGGGTACAGTACCTCTGGAGTGGCAGACCGGGGTGGTGGTCCCTCTGTTTAAGAAGGGGGACCGGAGGGTGTGTTCCAACTACTGGGGAATCACACTCCTCAGCCTCCCCGGTACGGTCTATTCCAGGGTACTGGAGAGGAGAATTCGACCGATAGTCGAACCTCGGACTCAGGAGGAGCAGTGTGGTTTTCGTCCTGGTGAAGGAAGTCTGGGAGTGCCTGCTTAGACTGTTGCCCCTGTGACCCGGCCCCGAATATGCAGAAGAAAATGGATGGATTGATGGATTGAATTAAATATTAATTGAAAGAAACTAAAAAGGGTACACTAACAATGTAATGTAAATGTGGCAGAAATGTTTATTTTGAAATATTGAATTTTTGCGATAAGACTTGTACAGGATGCAAAATTTGCATTTTAATCGTTTCTCATCCCCTGGCAACCCCATCTCTACACCTCCCACATGCTCAATCCACACCTCACCACAGATCACTCAGACGACCATTCATCAGTCCATCATCTCTGCTCCCACACCTACTCCCACCCCCACGGAGGAACCCAGCTCAGTGTCTTTGTCACCTGCTCAGGTAAGAAGGCAGTTGGAGAAAGATCACCAAAACAAGTCTCCTGGACCAGACCAAGTCAACTCCCGCGTGCTGAGGACATGTGCAGCACAGCTCACTGGGATCCTGCACTTTCTCTTCACACTGAGCTTGAAGCTTGAAAGGATACCGGTGCTATGGAAGACCTCCTGCATTGTACCAGTGCCCAAGAAGCCTGTCCCATCTGGACTTAAAGACTTCCGACCAGTTGCTTTGACATCTCATGTAATGAAAGTGTTTGAGAGACTTGTTCTGGCTCAGCTCAGACCCCTGGTGGCACCATCCCTGGATCCTCTACAGTTTGCCTATCGGGCCCACATTAGTGTGGATGATGCTTTAATCTATCTTCTGCAGTGGGCTCACTCTCACCTGGATAGTGCTGGGGGCTCTGTGAGGATATTGTTCTTTGATTTCTCCAGTGCCAATAACACAATTCACCCTTTTCTGATGAGTGAGAAGCTGCTCAGGATGGGTGTCAGCTCCTCCATTGTCTCCTGGATTAATGACTACCTGTCAGGCAGGCCTCAGTACATGCGACTGGGGACCACCCTGTTTGACACTGTAGTCAGTAATGCAGGAGTTCCCCAGGGTACAGTCCTGTCTCCATTCCTGTTCACTCTGTACACCTCTGATTTCCAATACAGCTCTGGGTCCTGCCATCTGCAGAAGTTCTCTGATGACTTCTGCAGATGTCAGGACCAGGGTGTATCAGGGATAGACAGGAGCTGGAGTACAGGGCACTGATTGCAAACTTTGTGGAGTGGTCCCAGGCAAACTATCTGCTCCTGAACATTGACAAGACCAAGGAACTGGTGATTGACTTTAGGAGAAAGAGGACACCAGTGGAGCCCACTACCATCCAGAGCCATGACGTGGAAATAGTGGACTGCTACAAGTACCTTGGCGTCCATGTGAATAACAGGCTGGACTGGAGGGACAACTGTAATGCTGCGTACAAGAAGAGCATGAGCAGACTCTACTTTCAGTGTGTGCAGCAAGTTACTGGTATCTTCTACCATTCTGTGGTGGCCAGCGCCCTGTATTTTGCTGTGGTCTGCTGGGGAGCGGCACAAGTAAAAGGGACATTGGGCGGATTGACAAACTGATTCATAAAGTGGATTACGTGATCGGCTGTGAGCTGGAGACATTTGTCACAGTGAGGGACAGGAGGACACTGGAAAAACTGCTCTCCATCATGGACACTCCTACTCACCCACTGCACCAGACTATAGAGGGACAGAGGAGATAATACTCCGTACAACTATATAACAACTCACCCACTGCACCAGACTATAGAGGGACAGAGAAGATAATACTCCCTACAACTGTACAACTCACCCACTACACCAGACTATAGAGGGACAGAGGAGATAATGCTCCAACAGGCTCCTACAGCTCCGCTCAAATAGTGAGAGATACAGGACTACATTCATACCATACGCCATACAGTTGTACAACAGCTCACCCTTATGTAACAGATAATACTCCCTACAACTGTACAACAACTTAATCTCAAGTAATGGATAACCTATGCCCTGTCAATCAGCATATTATTTGGACTGTAGTTCTTGTCTCTTGTATAGAACAGTGTTTTTAGAGTTTATTTTATAGTTTATTACTTATTTTTGTATTTTATTTTGACTTGTACATATACATTTATTTTTATAATTATGTCTCATTTGACACCTGTCTCTTGCCATCTTTTTGCTATACCATCTATATTTGTTCCTCGCAATTATTATATTATATTGTGATAAGTGAGCTACTGTATCCAAATAATTTCCCTTGTGGATCAATAAAGTTTGTCTAAGTTCTCAGTCTAAAATGTAATTTTAACTGCCATCCCGACTATTCTAAACAGTAAAAGCAAATTCACGTTGCTGCTGTGTTAAAAATGTCAACACTGATGTTCCAATGTACAAATCCGCTTCTATCATCAATTTAAGAAGCTTTCACTGCGTAATACCAAGTGGATTTAGTTACTAAGCAAAACTAACACCGACAAAAACAAAGGCACATTTGAAATACTGACCCATAGCTGCCTCCTTGATGAGCTGCATGTGGTACTTGGAGCACTTGTTCAACATGGCCCTCAGCTCCTCTACGCTGTGCTTCCCCGGCTCATGGACAAAAGCATGAGAGCAGCGTTTGGTGTGAATGGTGGCCGGTCTGATGATCTCTATACGGCCGTGTTTAAACGCCGCTGTGCTACAAGACTCACTCGTGACTACGGTTTGTCCATACTGCCTCAAAAACCCCATCTGGAACGCCAACTGAGTCATAGCATCCGGGTTCAACTTGTTTTTTTTCAACTGTTCTTTGCCTCCCTTTTTAAACTTCATTTCGCCTATGGTCAGCTTCAATATGGCTGCATCGAAGTTCTCCTTGGCTTTTTGGATACCACTTTTCAATTCACCGTCTAAGTTAAACTGTAATCTTTGGACAGCGGAGGCCGAATCTACAGCGGCAGGAGCAGAGCCAGGGTTCACGTTGGGTTTTTCCGTTGTATCTTTGAAGATTTCATTCAGAAATCTCAGCAGTGTCAGTCCATCTCCCCATGAATGCTCAAAATTGATCGCTGCATTTCCATCCTTGGCTATGATGATACTGAAGGACTTGTCGTACCAGCGATTGCACCCGTCTCCATGAAGCATGTTGTGAGAAATGTGAATATGGTCCTTCATAGCTTGATCATCAAGACAGAGGCAAAACAATGCGCTGTCCACGGTTTGCAAAAGTCCTCCATTGCCACTGGCAATTAGCTTCTCCCTTAAACCTGCCCACACGTCTCTGTTCTCACTCGTTAGGACACCTATCGGACTGGAAGCCGCTGGGGTTTCATCTGACAAAATGTACTTTAAGTGAGAGTGAATCTCTGCCGGTTTCACCAAATTTCCATCGCGATCAACAATATCAAACGTGTACAAGTTGCCTTTCCGCATCACTAAAAGATGTTTTCCCTTCTCGTCCGTAAACAGTTCGTCTCTTCCTTTTTTTGGCAATCTGGTAGAGTTGAAAAGCCGAAAATACCTGGACATGTCCAAAGGATATGCGTTGACCAAGTAGGCCCCATACCAGGACAGCGAAGGGGGAACCCAACGGATGAACTTTTTGAATTGGTCTGTGTCACTTTTAGCAGGGTTCAGGTGGAAAACGTCAGGTTCTAGTACTCCTGCTCTTAGTGTTTTCATGAAGCGAATGGCGGAGCAAACCATGTTGGTAGCACGGATGAGCTGGTCGTTGTATTCTGGTTTGGGGTCGGGATTGAAGGACATGAAGGGGTTACAGTTGAGCACCAGGGGTTTCCGTGCAGAGAGAAAGAAGTCAAGCCCAGGTGCTGGAAGATAAAAACATATGAGTTAGTACTACAAATGAACGTAGGTTGTATCTAGTTGTAGTTCTTGGTTGAGTGATATAATGATAAAAAAAAAAGCCATGTTAGAATGTTGTTACCTCTTCAAAAATATACTCAGAGTTGTGTTTTGTTTCATTCACACGTTTGAGTAATCCTGCATTTCTGGACTGTCTACATCTCCAAAACTCAAAATGCTCGGTTCCACCACGTGATGTCATGATGCAGTAGTTTTCAGGTAGTTACCCTTTACCTTTTGTTCAGTAGATACAGGCAATTCCAGGGTTGAATTTATCCAAATGATACTAGTGAAACTGTGAGGAGTTTAAAAACACAGTAGAGCCCTTCCAGTATTACCACATGACTTCTCAAAGTGGAACAGGGTGTTTTCTGATTGAGAGAATAACACAGCCTAAACATGCAGGGTTTAAGGATACATTTGTGTTAAACGTGTGAATGAAACAAATCTCAACTCCAGGTATGTTGTTGATGAGGAAACATTATAACATAAATCAGAAAACAGCATCATCTAGGCCCTTTAATTTTGTGTTTATTACACACGTGTGTGTTCTGGAAAGGGTGTGATGTTTTGGAAAAGAGTGAATGTATTGATGGATGCCGTAGATGATTTTATGCTGCTGAGAGCACAGGATGTGAATGATGTTAACTTTTAGAAACTAGTCTGGTCACTGTAATGCCATTTACTGATATATATTGATTTTATGACCTGCCCAGTGACTGCAGGTGGAAATTAGCACTAGTGCCACAACCTGGTACAATGCAGCTCTCCTTTTAAGGTCAATGTATATGGTCCTAGTGTCAACCTAAACTAAACAGAAGCAGCTGTTGCTGCATACCCATTTGTTTTGTTGGACCAGTAACATAGAGAACTGCATAGGCCACGATCCATTGCCAGTCAGTGTGAACCAATTGTAAGAAATATTAAGAAATGACTGTGTTACAATAACAAACACTTTTATCATCTTGATCTTTTGAAAAATTACAGTAATGATGGGACTTACTAGTAAAGCTGATCAAGCATTTGATCCAGCGCCTCTTAAATAGAGGAAGCTTTATCTTTGTCTCCATAACCAAAACAAACAGCACAGCCAATTTCACTTTTGACAACCAGCCGAAGTTGGCCTTTTGAACCACTCTGTACACTGCAGGTACAATATTTATTTATATTCAGCAACAGGTTCAAGCTGAAATTTGATCCTGGCCCTGTTGTACTTTGTAACAACTTTTGTTTTTTATTTTATCTAATGTACATTATGTTCAATCAGGATTTTAAGATTTAGCTCTTGCTCCCCTCACAAGATGGCCGCCAACAAGAGGATCCGAGTTCGATTCCCGGTGAACCCGTCAGAAAAAGCCATAAGACCCTGCCAAAAAGACAAGGCCGGAAAGAAAAAGCCCTGCTGAAGTGGCGAACCCAAGCAATGAGATAAGCGAAGACGTGACTCAGCCAATCACTGGGTCATGATTCTGATTTTTTTTTTCTTATTATTATTAATTGAACGCAAACACTTGTAGAGGACTAAAGTAAAACTGTGAAACACGCTAAGGGGCATGAAAATGAAACAACATAAAATACCAAATAAATACTTTATAAAAGATTCTGGCGCATTCTTTCAAAACAGTATTTTGAAAGCAGGTGGGAGGCAGTTCTAGCAGTTTTCTCAATTTTGACTGAGATCAGAGAGCTATAGTAAAATTTGAATTCATTAATAAAACAATAAAAGGGGGACTTATTCCCTCTCCATTTGATACAATGGATGTGACATTTCACCAAAAGCAAAACCGTGTTAACAAATATTTCTGAAGAAGAGTCCATATATTATGTCAAATAGAATGGGGGAATTTTTATGTTTAAAATTAGCCAACTTTTGACATGTGAACAAAAGATCTGGGGTGGAGTAATGAGTGCATTATTTTCAAATGAGTCTCCTTTAGTTTAACAAATATAGTAGTATATGCCTTAGTTTTCATAGACTGTCAGAAGTGGGCACATGATCCATAAAAGAAGTTGCAGTGAAGTCGTTCTAATCTAAATGATTTGTCTCACACCCTCATTGATAAACTTACTGTGTCATGTGTAGTATTACAGGTTGACCTATGAAACTGTGAGAAGCACCCCATTCACGGTCTCCTCCAAATTTGTGCCTGTCTTTTGACATGTTTTTTTCCAAATCAATGCAGCTGATCTGACCAAAAGCAAAGCTTTCATATTTTTCCAAATTTAAATATTTGCATTTTTTTATTTAATTAGCCTTAATCAATGACCAGTGCTTCTCTCCAGACCTCATGGACACTAGGAAGGTGTCTTCTGCTCCTCTTTAAACAGAGGATACAGAGTTCCTTCAGCCTGACACTGCCTGAGCCTGGAGTTATTGTTTAGATCACGTGGCCTCCGTCCATCTCAGCTCATCTAATAATTCTTGATGCCCTGAGGACTTCAGACCTCCAAACCATTGGACCCTTGTACCACAGTGTGACTAACATCTCCGCTCTCCTGGTCGTATGTGCACATATCACAGAATGGCTTAACTGATACGTTTAGACTCAACACATAACTTTAATTAATTCTTAAAGTTGTGCCTAATCTCCAATCTTTAGACACCTGTCTAGAGTGGCCTACACTCATTTGCATATTTCATATAATTAATGCTGTTTGCTTAACTTGATCAATAAATATTCATAAAACACAATTTGCTTTGGTGAATAGTGATGTTATTTCCAGATAAGGACAAGAATTTACAAAAATTCAGAACAATAGTTTAATTAATTATTCACTCATTAAACTACTAAGTTAACTGATTATACTGGATTGGTAATATTTCTCAACATTATGTTGAGTGGTCCCCCAAAACTCTACTTCTAGTCAAAGCCAAACACTCACAAAGGCCACGTGACTCCTGCTTTAACTTAGAATTCTTAATTCCTTTAATATTAATTACCCCCTTCAATACTACTACACATGACTCAAAAAGTTTAATCAAACAGTCAGTGCAAGCATTTGTCTGGCCAATGGTGGGGTGAGCTGTCATTCATGTCCCACCTATGTAGACGTTCAGTTCAATCCTGTTGACAGGACAGCACCGTCCAAGTGTGCTTTGTGTGCCTAGTGGTGATGGCACACCTGCAAGTCCAACAAAAAGGTCCAAACTGACCCTGTCTGTGGTAAATCTGTATGGATGATTATGTTTTCAAAGATTTTAGAATGGTTTTATTAGTGCCTCAAACACCAATAACCCACTTCCACCGTCATCACAAGTTCATAACATTTTATAAATTAGTTTTTTCATGTTATTAGTAGTTATTCTATCCAAGAATGTCTAAATGGGAAATACATATTTTACATTAGTTTACCACAGTCATGCAGCTAAAGGTTTTAGTTTCAGTTTTGTTAAACCACTTTAAACTGGTATTTTTTTTCATAACAGAAAGGCAATTGTACCTGAGATGTAGCTCGGATGCCTAATAGTTTTGTTCTGAGCGACCAGTTCTTTATGCAGCTGTGTTCCCACTCCATTCTTGAAATCTTCTGCAATTTTCTCTGTGTTTCTGCAAGAACAAATGTCTGTCAGAAGTGCTTGTTTTATTATTCTTTGACTCAGTGCTTTTCAAACTTACCTGAACTGGTCGTCATCTAGAAGAGGTCTCTGAGCAGCTAAATATCTTCTAATGGTGTCCTCTAGTTTGGGTAGTGGCAACCTAGGAACAACAAAGTCACTTCATTTGACTGTTTCTGCAATTGTATGAATTAGAGTGTTCATATGTTGTATTACCGGTTGGCCCACAAAACTGTGAGAAACCTTTCCTGCTAAAACTTAATGGGCGGTCACAAAAGTATAGACTCTGTGATCATTGGGACCCCCACCCCGCCTTTTGATGTGTTTTTATCCAAATTACTGTAGCTAATTTGGCCAAAAGCGAAGCTTTTATATTTTTCCAAATTTAAATATTTGCATTTTTGTAGCCAATAGCCTTTTGATTGATTGGCCTCAATCAGTGACCAGCGCTGTTCAGACCTCATGGACACTAGGAAGGTGTCCTGGGCTCCTCTTTAAACAGAGGATACGGCGTTCCTTCAGCCTGACGCTACCTGAGTTGGAGCTGTTATTAGTCACATGGCCTCGTCTGACCACACTGAAGGACCACATCGAACAAACATCTCCACCCTCCCTGGTCGTATGCGCACATGTCACAACACATAACTTTAGATAACTCTTAAAGTTGTACCTAATCTCAGATCTCTAGACACCAGCCTAGGGTAACTTACACTCATTTGCATATTTCATATTTAAATGCTGCATGTTGAACTTGGTCAATAAATTCTCATAAACCATAGCTGGCTTTGGTGAATAGTGATGTTATTTTCAGATATGTGTCACTGATATGGACAAGAATTTATGAACCTTCAGAACAACTGTTTAATTAATTATTCATTCATTCATTAACATAGGTAATTAATTATTTTGTATTGGTAATATTTCTCTTTCTAGTCAAAGCCAAACACTCACAAAGGCCTCGTGAGTCCTGCTTTAACTTAGAATTCTTAAATTCCAATTTATTATATCAATTAACCCCCCTTTAAGCAGTAAAGATGATAACATTTTATATATCTGTGTAATCCCTCAGTTGTCCAGGTATGATCCAAAAGAAAAATTTAAATCTAATAGCTAGACAAAAGTTTTAGCGTGAAAAGTGGCGAAACAGAAACACTTTACAGTAGTTCCCCTCATCTATCTGTAAATTTGACACACTCAAATGGTAGAAAATTATGACAATTTAATGGTTCTGTATTACACAAAATGGATTCTTGTGAGCTTTAAGCCATGTTATAATGTTGTAACCTGATCAAATACACCCAGAGCTGCGTTTTGTTTCATTCACACATGTTGGGGTTGTCCTGTATTATTAGTTTGTCTACATCTCCAAAGCTCAAAATGCTCTGTTCCACTTTGTGATGTCATGTAGTCGTAGTTTTTGGCTACGTTTTACCTTTAGTTCTATACAGATTGGCAGTTCTACATCTGAAAGTGTAGTTTAAAAACAGTGGAGCACTTCCTGAATTACCACAAGGTAACACAAAAGCAAAACACAACTATGTTTAGGTATGTTTGTGATGAGGAAACTAAACACTATAACATAGATCAGAAAATAGCATAAAATGAGCCCTTTATGGACCGTTACTCCTTAAATCTAGAACTTACCCCCTCTAGTGGTTAAACACCTGCTGTGCACTTTGACCAGGCGTTACATTCAAAAGCAAAAATCAAAAAATCAATTTAAAAGCTCAAACCAAACACCTTGGGCGCATCTCATTTCTCTTTCCTCGCTTCCTTTTCCATGATTCCTCTCATTGACTGTGCAGGAAATGGGTGAGGAGGTCCCACCCACAGAGGAGACACAGGGAGGAGAGAGGAGCAGAGGAGAGAGGAGTAGAAGAGAGAGGAGAAAGAGGGGCAGAGGAGAGTGAAGAGCAGAGGAGAGAGGGGAGCAGAGGAGAGAGAGAAAGAGGGGCAGAGGAGAGTGAAGAGCAGAGGAGAGAGGGGAGCAGAGGAGAGAGGAGCAGAGGAGAGAGGAGTAGAAGAGAGAGGAGAAAGAGGAGCAGATGAGAGAGAGGAGCAGAGGAGAGAGGAGCAGAGGAGAGAGAGAAAGAGGGGCAGAGGAGAGTGAAGAGCAGAGGAGAGAGGGGAGCAGAGGAGAGAGAGGAGCAGAAGAAAGAGGAGAAAGAGGGGCAGAGGAGAGTGAAGAGCAGAGGAGAGAGGGGAGCAGAGGAGAGAGAGAAAGAGGGGCAGAGGAGAGTGAAGAGCAGAGGAGAGAGGGGAGCAGAGGAGAGAGGAGCAGAGGAGAGAGGAGAAAGAAGAGCAGATGAGAGAGAGGAGTAGAAGAGAGAGGGGAGCAGAGGAGAGAGGAGCAGAGGAGAGAGGAGCAGAAGAAAGAGGAGAAAGAGGGGCAGAGGAGAGTGAAGAGCAGAGGAGAGAGGAGCAGAAGAGAGAGGAGAAAGAGGGGCAGAGGAGAGTGAAGAGCAGAGGAGAGAGGGGAGCAGAGGAGAGAGGCAGGAGGAGACACAAGTTGAAGGTGAATGGGACGGTCTTTCCTCAGGCGCTGGTTCTGACCAAACTGACCTTATAATGAGGATTATACAAAGGATCAGTTTATATTATTATTTCAGGACTTTTAAATCTAAGCTATTTTAGGATAAATGTGTTTTAACATATTTCTTAGATTAGTTTTAATGTCAAATTAAGGGTTGTTCATCATGCCAGACATGCTTTGCTGCTGTCCCTATACTTGTCTCACAGGAGGAGCTTGTATTGTCGTAACTACACAGTTATTTTAATAAATATCTGCCTCTTGAACTCTCGCTCTTTCTCTGTGGTTTCCTTCCTTTGCCTCCTCTGAGCTTTAGGACACCACTTAATATGGCACAGTTGATTGACAGCTGAATAATAGAGGTTCGAAGAGAGGAATCGAGGAGAAGGAAGTGAGGAAAGAGAAATGAGACTGTTACAAGAACTGCAATGCTTTGCATATAAGAGAGTGATGGTCAGTCATTTGCAGTGTACAGATCAAATTATGCATGGGGTGTTAAATAAATACAGGGTGAAATGGGCCATCAGGTAAAATGGACCAGTCGAGGTGGGAGGGACACAGCTCCTGGATTAATAACAGACAGTCACTGTAAACCAGTTAAAATTGTTGCCACACATGAACTTTTTCGGCTGTTTTGATTGGTTTGGAGATGATATTTGGCAGGCAATCATATGCCAAATATGCCAAATGATTGCATTGGCAAACCAAGTATGACTTCAGTAAAAATAAAATAAGGCTTATAGGCCTATCATTTTCTGGTGTGAATTCAGCAACATAAGCACTGCAGAAATAAATATAAATAGGTGTCCTTATTAAGACAAACATGGTTTTAATGGATTTTCGTGACAAAATAAACATTTAGCGCTTTCCAAAACTGAATTTACACCCCAGCCCACTGTTTCAGGTAAAGTGGGCCATTGCTTTGGAATTGGGAGTCGGGACAACCACATTTCTTTGACGGTTATTTAAGCATCAGATTCAGTCACTGGCCCATTTTACCACCACACGTGGACCTTTTTACCCAATATTAGGTTAACTGGGCCACAAAGTAAGACTTGAAATTTAAACAACTCTTACAAAATTATTTAACAGTAAACAAAATATTTTTTATTGAATAAGAAACTAGTGACTCTTTATGAACCAAACTGATGTGGAGGTTTACATTGATGTTAACAAACATTTTATTTAAGAAACTGCCAAAACGTGGCCCACTTTACCTGATTTCACCCTTTGTATTTTTTGTCTCGTCTTACCTGGGCAGACTCTTCTGGTAGTGCATTGACGGCACAATACTCCTATGCAGATAGTCAGAATGTTGGCTGCTGTATTTCCGTGCATTGATACTTATTGCTCTTGCATGCATCAAACATCCACATTTCTCGATACAGCTAATGCTTTTCAATGAGAGCAGTTTAGCCATGTTTTAAGATATCCTAATCAATCAATTTACTATAGAAGGATGAGTTAAAGGCGAAGAGATCCAGCTCCAACAAGCCAGGAACTGTGTACGAGATGTCAAGGTAAATAGATTGATAGCCTGTGATAGCAACTCCCTAGTCAAATAATCCTAATCCTGACAAATTGGATTTTGTCTTTTTATTTGACTAGGGAGGTTTTTAATCCTGTTGTTTTTTAAGAAATATCCTGTTAGGATCATGTTAAAAATCCTGTTGGAAAAAAGGAAGAAACCATGTAGAAAGTAATAATGATTTTGAAATTTGTTTAAAAACTTGGTGCACAACGTTGTCAGCAATATTTTTTTCAAAGACTGTTGTAGCTGCATTGGGGCAATTTATGAACACTGGTTATTCAGGCTTGAATCTATCCATCCATCCATCCATCCATTTTCTTCTAATTATCCAGGGCCGGGTCGCGGGGGCAACAGTCTAAGCAGGGACTCCCAGACTTCCTTCACCCCGGACACTTCCTCCAGCTCTTCCAGGGGGACCCCAAGGCGTTCCCAGGTCAGCCGAGACACATAGTCCCTCCAGCGTGTCCTGGGTCTTCACCGGAGCCTCCTCCCAGTTGGACATGCCTGGAACATCTCCTGAGGGAGGTGTCCAGGAGGCATCCGGAACAGATGCCCGAGCCACCTCAGCTGGCTCCTCTCGACGTGGAGGAGCAGCGGCTCTACTCCGAGCTCCTGCCATGTGACTGAGCTCCTCACCCTATCTCTAAGGGGACGCCCAGCCACTCTGCGGAGGAAACTCATTTCGGCCACTTGTATCCACCATCTTGTCCTTTCGGTCATTACCCAAAGCTCATGACCATAGGTGAGGGTAGATTGACCGGTAAATCGAGAGCTTTGCTTTTCGGCTCAGCTCCCTCTTCACCACAACAGTCCGGTATAGCGACCACATCACTGCTGATGCTGTACCGATCCGTCTGTCAATCTCATTCTCCATCCTCCCCTCACTCATGAACAAGACCTCGAGATACCAAACCGGACCCCCTCCGGTTTGGGAGCGTCTGGCAGAGCCCTCTGTCAGGGGGACCTTCAACTCACACCTCTGGGAAAGCTTCTCCCAGATTCTGGGGGAGGCTGGGGATATGGAATCCAAGTGGGCTTTATTCTTGGCCTCTATTGTCGATGCGGCTGCTCGTTGCCGTGGTCTTAAGGTCTGTGGTGCCCGTCGCGTTGGCAATCCCTGAACCCAGTGGTGGACACCGGAAGTAAGGGATGCCGTCAGGCTGAAGAAGGAGTGTTATAGGGCCTTGTTGGCTCATGGGACTCCTCAGGCAGCTGACAGGTACCAGCAGGCCAAGCGTACTGCAGCCCAGGCAGTCGCAGAGGCAAAAACTCGGGGTTGGGAGGAGTTCAGAGAGGCCATGGAGGAGGACTATTGGAAGGCCGCAAAGAAAATCTGGCAAACCGTCCGACCCCTCAGGAGGGGGAAGCAGTGATTCACCAACACTGTTTACAGTGCAGGTAGAGAGCTGTTGACCTCAACTGGAAATGTTGTCGGACGGTGGAAGGTCCATGGGTCATCTCCATAGTAATAATAACAATGTGCAATATTATTTAAAGTCACTTTACCTGCTACTTATTTATTTACCCACCACTGTCCATCACTGCACTGTACACAATCATCTCAGAATCAAAAACACTTATTGTGCAATGTTCCTGTGCCTTTTAGCTTAGCTTACAGTGTTGTGTTTTTTAGTTGATTGTAAATACTTATTATTATTTATCTTGATTTTGATGCATGCTCTTATTTTCCTACTGTTTCTGTAACTTGCGTTGTGACACTGCAATTTCCCCATTGTGGGACAAATAAAGGATTATCTTATCTTATCTTATCTTATCTTAAGGAATACTTTGAGATCTCCTCAATCCCACCGTCACC
Organism: Taenioides sp. WSHXM2023; assembly: GCA_029959045.1. Classification (NCBI taxonomy): domain Eukaryota; kingdom Metazoa; phylum Chordata; class Actinopteri; order Gobiiformes; family Gobiidae; genus Taenioides; species Taenioides sp. WSHXM2023. The sequence continues at coordinate 5,955,932 of CM057095.1, read as the reverse complement.
TCTTCTGAGGAGGAAGCAGAGGCTGGGGATTCAGAGGCGGACTCGTCCATCACCCTGGCTGAAGTCACTGAGGTGGTTGGCAAGCTCCCCGGTGGCAAGGTTTCGGGGGTGGATAAGATCCGTCCTGAGTACCTTAAGTCTCTGGATGTTGTGGGACTGTCTTGGCTGACACGTCTCTGCAACATAGCATGGTGGTTGGGGATAGTACCTCTGGACTGGCAGACAGGGGTGGTGGTCCCTCTGTTTAAAAAGGGGGACCGGAGGGTGTGTTCCAACTACCGGGGGATCACACTCCTCAGCATCCCTGGTAAGGTCTATTCCAGGGTACTGGAGAGGAGAATCTGACCAATGGTTGAACCTTGGATTCAAGAGGAGCAATGTGGTTTTCGTTCTGGCCGCGGAACACTGGACTAGTTCTATACTCTCCATCAGGTGCTCGAGTGTTCATGGGAGTTTGCCCAACCAGTCCACATGTGCTCTGTGGATCTGGAAAAGGCATCCGACCGTGTCCCTCATGGCGTCCTGTGGGGAGTGCTCTGGGAATATGGGGTCCGGGGCTCTTTGCTAAGGGCTGTCCAGTCCCTGTATGACCAGAGCAGGAGCTGTGTTTGCACTGCCAGCGGTAAGTCGACTTGAATCTAAGAAATGTATATTCTTAGATGGTTACTAGCTAATGATAATGAAAAGTGTAGCAGTACTGTTTTCAACATATCTTGTTTCTTTTTCAGGAAAACTGAGGTATGCAAACAACAGTAACTACAAGAATGACGTCATGATCAGAAAAGAGGTATTTAAAACCATTTATTTACCAAGGTTGATATCATAGTGTAATATATTCTCAATTGATAAGAGTGATTCAAGTCATTAATCATGTTTGTAGTTTGACGACTTTGAAAGACGACCAAGATTCAGAAAGTTCAAATTAACCAAAAGTTTATTCCCCTAACAAAACATCTAAACAGAGCTCTGGGTTAGCCTGTCCCTAGTAGCTTACAGTATGCAAGACTTATGTCAGGAGCAAAAACTGACTGCTTGCCTTACCCTCGACCCAACCATAATATACATTATGGTTATGCAATAATATATTAATAAGGTTCCGCCCGAGCTCCTCCTCACTCTCCCTCATCCTCTCGTTGCAGCTGTGCCAGCCTCCCTTCACTCCACTCAGAGACCTCCCTGTATCAAGTCAGGCCTGGACAAAAACAACATTCCACAAAGTAGAGTATTAAAGTAGCTATATATGATTCTGTGGGTTCAAGTAATATATAAAAATACGTGACTTCAATGTTTCACATGAGCATCAAGTGATATACATGAAACAAGTAATATAACCAAAAGGTGATTTCAGTGCTTATATGAGTTTTAAGTAAAACAAATAATATAACAAATGAATAACTTCAAATATGTGACTTTCAGTGATTGTATGAGCGTGTGCGTGCACCTGACAAGCATTATTAATTTGACATTTTTCTTCAGTACACAAAAGTGTGATGGAGGAGCTGAAGAGGATAATCGACAACAGTGAAATCACTAAAGAAGACGACACTCTATGGCCACCTCCGGACAGAGTTGGAAGACAGGTTTATATATTGGCAATTCTGCATGAAAAATATGCTATACTCAAAGCCAGGCTAATCTAGTAGCCCTACTGTGGTGTGTACATTTTGGATGCAAGACTTGTAAATCTTGGACAATCTAATATTTTTTTTTTTTTAAATTGGTAATCACTAGTTCTTCATCTTAAAAAAATGTTTTAGTAAATATCCCAAAACTGCAGTGCTCATCATGCCTTGTTTTTGATTGTTAACAGATCTATTCACTAATGCTTTTAATTTATAGGAACTGGAGATTGTGATTGGAGATGAGCACATTTCATTCACCACCTCAAAGATCGGATCACTTATTGATGTCAACCAGTCCAAGTGATTAGTGTTTTGGTAAAACTGGCAGTAAAGTACGTTGGACATCAAAATAACCACCCTCTTCTCTTCCAGGGACCCAGAAGGCCTCTGTGTGTTTTATTAATTGGTCCAGGATCTCAAATGTCTCGTTTTCTCTCTCATCGAACTTCACTTCAAGATCAAGCCAATCTAAGTCTTTTTCATTTCTAATTTTTTGTGCTTTATCTATTTTCCCATTCTCAGATCTGATTTGTACATTTGCCTGTGGTGGAATGGTTGTTTTTTTTTGTTTTTTTTTTTTCAAATAAAATGTTGGGAAAGATGCCTGTTTGTATAAAAAAATTATTTTTATTCACACAAGCCAGTAAGGCTGACGAGTAATTATGATTTTACATGAGATGACAATAGTGTGAATGCTTTAAGATGCAGAAAGTTGGATAAGGCACTTTTTGAACCATTAATTTACTGCTCTAGTCTAAATGCACAAAGAAATAATTACAGAAACTATCTTCTGGAGTGAAAATGTGCATCTGCATGTTCATTTTCCATTCACTTTAAAAAGTTTAGTTTTAATGACCACTTTATACAGTATTCTAACTCTTTTAGATTAGTTAGCTCAGTGGCTTTCCGTCCAGAACTGTGAAAATGTCCTCTAATGACTTGTGGACACATTGGAGAAACTCATGCACATTTTGGTATGTCGACACGTTGCAGCCGATCCAGTCGTCATGAATCCAGTAGCCCACCCCAAATCCATCCAGGGCCACGGGAGCAAACCCGAACATGCTCATAGCAGGACTGGTGAGGGTGCTGGTGACCAGGATGTTGTGGGTGATGGAGCTGTAGGCTGGGTCTGTGTACAGGCTGTGCAGAGGCTGCCCCTTTAAGGTGGCCAAGTACTGCATGGCAAAGAGGTGGCGGTCAAAACCTTGGCCTGGGAGCAGAAGAACATGCATGCAGGGTTAGAGATATCTATATTGAGCTTTTATACTATGAGGCATAAGTGCTAGGTTTGAACTATTTTACTACTTCATCAAGATGGGTGAATAAATGAGTTAGGGAATAAAATCTTTATGAATTACATTAAAAGGCTATGTTCCATTTGTAGTAAATAAATTCAATTTCTTTGCAATTGTATACATATATTCTATTTTAGCTAAAAAGTTACGTGGTTGATTTTTTTTCACCAGTAAATGGCAAATGTGAAACCTGTCCCCACCCTTCCCCTTCTGCCCACCTGGCCTTTGTTCAGGCTCACCTGTGTTCTCTGGTCTTCTTCTGTCAGACCAAAGCTGGCACACTATCAGACAGTGGTAACATAGATAGCACCTAGTGGTGATATGTGAGAATACAACAGGAGACAGTTGGTCAATCTAATTACAAATGATAGCTTTAAGATAGTTTTGTATATCATACCCCTAAATAAAGACTAAACAAAACCTAGTATTGTAACTTTCTTGTTTAGTGTTATGCTATTGAAAATATTTATTATTAATTTGAATGAAATATTAGTTCAAAGAAACAAAAAAGGTACACTAACAATGTATTGTAAATGTGGCAGAAATGCTTATTTTGAAATACTGGATGTTTTATTGTGATAGGAAATGTACAGGATGCAAATTGTAATTTTAACCACCATCTTGTCTATTCTAAACAGTAAAAGCAAATTCACGTTGCTGCTGTGTTAAAAATGTCAACACTGATGTTCCAATGTAGAAATCCGCTTCTATCATCAATTTAAGAAGCTTTCACTGCGTAATACCAAGTGGATTTAGTTACTAAGCAAAACTAACACCGACAAAAACAAAGGCACATTTGAAATACTGACCCATAGCTGCCTCCTTGATGAGCTGCATGTGGTACTTGGAGCACTTGTTCAGCATGGCCCTCAGCTCCTCTACGCTGTGCTTCCCCGGCTCATGGACAAAAGCGTGAGAGCAGCGTTTGGTGTGAATGGTGGCCGGTCTGATGATCTCTATACGGCTGTGTTTAAACGCCACCAAACTACAAGGTTCATACGTGGTTATGGTTTGTCCATACTGCCTCAAAAACCCCATCTGGAACGCCAACTGAGTCATAGCATCCGGGCTCAACTTGTTTTTTTTCAACTGCTCTTTGCCTCCCTTTTTAAACTTCATCTCGCCTATGGTCAGCTTCAATATGGCTGCATCGAAGTTCTCCTTGGCTTTTTGGATACCACTTTTCAATTCACCGTCTAAGTTAAACTGTAATCTTTGGACAGCGGAGGCCGAATCTACAGCGGCAGGAGCAGAGCCAGGGTTCACGTTGGGTTTTTCCGTTGTATCTTTGAAGACTTCATTCAGAAATCTCAGCAGTGTCAGGCCATCTCCCCATGAATGCTCAAAATTGATCGCTGCATTTCCATCCTTGGCTATGATGATACTGAAGGACTTGTCGTACCAGCGATTGCACCCGTCTCCATGAAGCATGTTGTGAGAAATGTGAATATGGTCCTTCATAGCTTGATCATCAAGACAGAGGCAAAACAATGCGCTGTCCACGGTTTGCAAAAGTCCTCCATTGCCACTGGCAATTAGCTTCTCCCTTAAACCTGCCCACACATCTCTATTCTCACTTGTTAGGACACCTATCGGACTGGAAGCCGCTGGGGTTTCATCTGACAAAATGTACTTTAAGTGAGAGTGAATCTCTACCGGTTTCACCAAATTTCCATCGCGATCAACAATATCAAATGCATACAAGTTGCCTTTCCGCATCACTAAAAGATGTTTTCCCTTCTCGTCCGTAAACAGTTCGTCTCTTCCTTTTTTTGGCAATCTGGTGGAGTTGAAAAGCCGAAAATACTGGGACATGTCCAAAGGATACGCGTTGACCAAGTAGGCCCCATACCAGGACAGCGAAGGGGGAACCCAACGGATGAACTTTTTGAATTGGTCTGTGTCACTTTTAGCAGGGTTCAGGTGTAAGATGTCAGGTTCTAGTACTCCTGCTCTTAGTGTTTTCATGAAGCGAACGGCGGAGCAAACCATGTTGGTAGCACGGATGAGCTGGTCGTTGTATTCTGGTTTGGGGTCGGGATTGAAGGACAAGAAGGGGTTACAGTTGGGCACCAGGGGTTTCCGTGCAGAGAGAAAGAAGTCAAACCCAGGTGCTGGAAGATAAAAATATATGAGTTAGTACTACAAATGAACGTAGGTTGTATCTAGTTGTAGTTCTTGGTTGAGTGATATAATGATTTTTTAAAAAAGTCATGTTAGAATGTTGTTACCGCTTCAAAAATATACTCAGAGTTGTGTTTTGTTTCATTCACACGTTTGAGTAATCCTGCATTTCTGGACTGTCTACATCTCCAAAACTCAAAATGCTCGGTTCCACCACGTGATGTCATGATGCAGTAGTTTTCAAGTAGTTACCCTTTACCTTTTGTTCAGTAGATACAGGCAATTCCAGGGTTGAATTTATCCAAATGATACTAGTGAAATTGTGAGGAGTTTAAAAACACAGTAGAGCCCTTCCAGTATTACCACATGACTTCTCAAAGTGGAACAGGGTGTTTTCTGATTGAGAGAATAACACAGCCTAAACATGCAGGGTTTAAGGATACATTTGTGTGTTAAACGTGTGAATGAAACAAATCTCAACTCCAGGTATGTTGTTGATGAGGAAACATTATAACATAAATCAGAAAACAGCATCATCTAGGCCCTTTAATTTTGTGTTTATTACACATGTGTGTGTTCTGGAAAGGGTGTGATGTTTTGGAAAAGAGTGAATGTATTGATGGATGCCGTAGATGATTTTATGCTGCTGAGAGCACAGGATGTGAATGATGTTAACTTTTAGAAACTAGTCTGGTCACTGTAATGCCATTTACTGATATATATTGATTTTATGACCTGCCCAGTGACTGCAGGTGGAAATTAGCACTAGTGCCACAACCTGGTACAATGCAGCTCTCCTTTTAAGGTCAATGTACATGGTCCTAGTGTCAACCTAAACTAAACAGAAGTAACTGTTATAATCTTTTATAACTTTGATCTTTTGAAAAATTACAGTAATGATGGGACTTACGAGTAAAGCTGATCCAGCATTTGATCCAGCGCCTCTTAAATAGAGGAAGCTTTATCTTTGTCTCCATAACCAAAACAAACAGCACAGCCAATTTCATTTTTGACAACCAGCCAAAGTTGGCCTTTTGAACCACTCTGTACACTGCAGGTACAACATTTATTTATATTCAGCAACAGGTTCAAGTTGAAATTGGATCCCAACAGCCCTTATGTACTATGTAACAATTTTTGTTTTTTATTTTATCTAATGTACATTATGTTCAATCAGGATTTTAAGATTTAGCTCTTGCTCCCCTCACAAGATGGCCGCCAACAAGAGGATCCGAGTTCGATTCCCGGTGAACCCGTCAGAAAAAGCCATAAGACCCTGCCAAAGAGACAGGGCCGGAAAGAAAAAGCCCTGCTGAAGTGGCGAACCCAAGCAATGAGATAAGCGAAGACGTGACTCAGCCAATCACTGGGTCATGATTCTGATTTTTTTTTTCTTATTATTATTAATTGAACGCAAACACTTGTAGAGGACTAAAGTAAAACTGTGAAACACGCTAAGGGGCATGAAAATGAAACAACATAAAATACCAAATAAATACTTTATAAAAGATTCTGGCGCATTCTTTCAAAACAGTATTTTGAAAGCAGGTGGGAGGCAGTTCTAGCAGTTTTCTCAATTTTGACTGAGATCAGAGAGCTATAGTAAAATTTGAATTCATTAATAAAACAATAAAAGGGGGACTTATTCCCTCTCCATTTGATACAATGGATGTGACATTTCACCAAAAGCAAAACCGTGTTAACAAATATTTCTGAAGAAGAGTCCATATATTATGTCAAATAGAATGGGGGAATTTTTATGTTTAAAATTAGCCAACTTTTGACATGTGAACAAAAGATCTGGGGTGGAGTAATGAGTGCATTATTTTCAAATGAGTCTCCTTTAGTTTAACAAATACAGTAGTATATGCCTTAGTTTTCATAGACTGTCAGAAGTGGGCACATGATCCATAAAAGAAGTTGCAGTGAAGTCGTTCTAATCTAAATGATTTGTCTCACACCCTCATTGATAAACTTACTGTGTCATGTGTAGTATTACAGGTTGACCTATGAAACTGTGAGAAGCACCCCATTCACGGTCTCCTCCAAATTTGTGCCTGTCTTTTGACATGTTTTTTTCCAAATCAATGCAGCTGATCTGACCAAAAGCAAAGCTTTCATATTTTTCCAAATTTAAATATTTGCATTTTTTTATTTAATTAGCCTTAATCAATGACCAGTGCTTCTCTCCAGACCTCATGGACACTAGGAAGGTGTCTTCTGCTCCTCTTTAAACAGAGGATACAGAGTTCCTTCAGCCTGACACTGCCTGAGCCTGGAGTTATTGTTTAGATCACGTGGCCTCCGTCCATCTCAGCTCATCTAATAATTCTTGATGCCCTGAGGACTTCAGACCTCCAAACCATTGGACCCTTGTACCACAGTGTGACTAACATCTCCGCTCTCCTGGTTGTATGTGCACATATCACAGAATGGCTTAACTGATACGTTTAGACTCAACACATAACTTTAATTAATTCTTAAAGTTGTGCCTAATCTCCAATCTTTAGACACCAGTCTAGAGTGGCCTACACTCATTTGCATATTTCATATAATTAATGCTGTTTGCTTAACTTGATCAATAAATATTCATAAAACACAATTTGCTTTGGTGAATAGTGATGTTATTTCCAGATAAGGACAAGAATTTACAAAAATTCAGAACAATAGTTTAATTAATGATTCACTCATTAAACTACTAAGTTAACTGATTATACTGGATTGGTAATATTTCTCAACATTATGTTGAGTGGTCCCCCAAAACTCTACTTCTAGTCAAAGCCAAACACTCACAAAGGCCACGTGAGTCCTGCTTTAACTTAGAATTCTTAATTCCTTTAATATTAATTACCCCCTTCAATACTACTACACATGACTCAAAAAGTTTAATCAAACAGTCAGTGCAAGCATTTGTCTGGCCAATGGTGGGGTGAGCTGTCATTCATGTCCCACCTATGTAGACGCTCAGTTCAATCCTGTTGACAGGACAGCACCGTCCAAGTGTGCTTTGTGTGCCTAGTGGTGATGGCACACCTGCAAGTCCAACAAAAAGGTCCAAACTGACCCTGTCTGTGGTAAATCTGTATGGATGATTATGTTTTCAAAGATTTTAGAATGGTTTTATTAGTGCCTCAAACACCAATAACCCACTTCCACCGTCATCACAAGTTCATAACATTTTATAAATTAGTTTTTTCATGTTATTAGTAGTTATTCTATCCAAGAATGTCTAAATGGGAAATACATATTTTACATTAGTGTACCACAGTCATGCAGCTAAAGGTTTTAGTTTCAGTTTTGTTAAACCACTTTAAACTGGTATTTTTTTCATAATAGAAAGGCAATTGTACCTGAGATGTAGCTCGGATGCCTAATAGTTTTGTTCTGAGCGACCAGTTCTTTATGCAGCTGTGTTCCCACTCCATTCTTGAAATCTTCTGCAATTTTCTCTGTGTTTCTGCAAGAACAAATGTCTGTCAGAAGTGCTTGTTTTATTATTCTTTGACTCAGTGCTTTTCAAACTTACCTGAACTGGTCGTCATCTAGAAGAGGTCTCTGAGCAGCTAAATATCTTCTAATGGTGTCCTCTAGTTTGGGTAGTGGCAACCTAGGAACAACAAAGTCACTTCATTTGACTGTTTCTGCAATTGTATGAATTAGAGTGTTCATATGTTGTATTACCGGTTGGCCCACAAAACTGTGAGAAACCTTTCCTGCTAAAACTTAGTGGGCGGTCACAAAAGTATAGACTCTGTTATCATTGGGACCCCCACCCCAGTTCTCATAAGTTTTCGAGCAAGCAGTTTTGAGGAGAGGAGAGCGGCTCCTTCCTCTCTGCTGAACAAACATTCCAGAGGGACAAAGGGACAAAGCCCAAGTTCTCCCTTAAAATTTGCGCCCGCCTTTTGACGTGTTTTTATCCAAATTACTGTAGCTAATTTGGCCAAAAGCGAAGCTTTTATATTTTTCCAAAGTAAAATATTTGCATTTTTGTAGCCAATAGCCTTTTGATTGATTGGCCTCAATCAGTGACCAGCGCTGTTCAGACCTCATGGACACTAGGAAGGTGTCTTGGGCTCCTCTTTAAACAGAGGATACGGCGTTCCTTCAGCCTGACGCTACCTGAGTTGGAGCTGTTATTAGTCACGTGGCCTCGTCTGACCACACTGAAGGACCACATCGAACAAACATCTCCACCCTCCCTGGTCGTATGCGCACGTCACAACACATAACTTTAGATAACTCTTAAAGTTGTACCTAATCTCAGATCTCTAGACACCAGCCTAGGGTAACTTACACTCATTTGCATATTTCATATTTAAATGCTGCATGTTGAACTTGGTCAATAAATTCTCATAAACCATAGCTGGCTTTGGTGAATAGTGATGTTATTTCCAGATATGTGTCACTGAGACACTGCGCTGAAGAACTGGCTCCTATCTTCACGGACATCTTTAACACCTCCCTGTAGTCATGCCATGTCCCAGCCTGCTTCAAGCTGTCCACCATCGTTCCTGTCCCCAAGAAGCCCAGGATCACTGGACTTAATGACTACAGGCCTGTGGCGCTGACGTCTGTAGTCATGAAGTCATTTGAGCGCCTGGTTCTGCCTCACCTCAAGTCCTTCACCTCCCCCCTCCTGGACCGTCTGCAGTTTGCCTACAGAGCAAATCAGTCGGTAGACGACGCCATCAACCTGGCCCTCCACTTCATCCTTCAGCATCTGGACTCCCCGGGAACCTACGCCAGGATCCTGTTTGTGGACTTCAGCTCTGCATTTAACACCATCCTCCCTGCTCTGCTCCAGGACAAGCTTGCCCAGCTCAATGTGCCTGACTCCACCTGCAGGTGGATCACTGACTTCCTGACGGACCGGAGGCAGTGCGTGCGGCTGAAGAATGCCTCGGACACTCGGACTATAAGCACAGGATCTCCACAGGGCTGTGTACTTTCTCCCCTGCTCTTCTCCCTCTACACCAACTGCTGCACCTCCAGCCACGACTCCGTGAAATTGATTAAGTTTGCGGTTGACACCACCCTCATCGGGCTCATCTCGATGAGTCTGCCTACAGGAGGGAGGTGGACCGGCTGGTGTCCTGGTGCAGCAGCAACAACCTGGAGCTCAACGCCCAGAAGACAGTGGAGATGATCGTGGACTTCAGGAAAGTCACAGCCCCCCTGCCTCTCCTCACCCTGACAGACTCCTCCATCACCACTGTGGACTCCTTCCGCTTCCTGGGCACCTGCATCACCCACGACCTCAAGTGGGAGCCGACCATCAGCTCCCTCATCAAGAAAGCCCAGCAGAGGATGTACTTCCTGCGGCAGCTGAGGAAAGCCAAGCTGCCTGCCCAGATGATGGTGCAGTTTTACACGGCCATCATTGAGTCCATCCTCACCTCCTCCATCACTGTGTGGTACGCTGGGGCCACTGCCAGGGACAGACAGCGACTGCAGCGCATTGTGCGCTCTACTGAGAAGGTGATCGGCTGTAGCCTTCCATCTCTCCAGGACCTGTACGTCTCCAGGACTCAGGGGCGTGCAGGCCGGATAGCAGCTGACCCCTCTCACCCTGGACATGGACTATTCCAGCCACTTCCCTCTGGCAGAAGGCTACGGTCCATACGGACCAGAACCTCTCGCCATAAGAACAGTTTCTTCCCCTCTGCCGTTGGACTCATAAACACTTTATGAACACTTTATAACACATGTACTAAGGACACTTTATAATACCCAGACTAAGCTGGACACTTATAACACCTGTCACTTTAAATAAGTCATGCCACATCACTTGATCTTTTGCACTGTCAGTTTGCACTGTTGTTCTGATGCTTCTGTACATACTAGACTATTTTTATTTTTTTTTATTATATATCTTAATCTTTTTTTGCATGCTCTTGCTTTATTTTTAAATAGTGATACTTTATTATTATTATTATCTTTTTCTTTTTTTTTTTTTTTATAGTGATATCTCTACTTTATATTATTATTATTATTCATTGTTCTATGTTGCACCTCATCACCAAAGCAAGTTCCTAGTTTGTGAATTGTGTTCACTGACAATATGGCAATAAAAGCTTTTCTGATTCTGATTCTGATTCTGATATGGACAAGAATTTACGAACCTTCAGAACAATTGTTTAATTAATTATTCATTCATTCATTAACATAGGTAATTACTTATTTTGTATTGGTAATACTTCTCAACATTTCTCTACTTCTAGTCAAAGCCAAACACTCACAAAGGCCTCGTGAGTCCTGCTTTAACTTAGAATTCTTAAATTCCAATCTATTATATCAATTAACCCCCCTTTAAGCAGTAAAGATGATAACATTTTATATATCTGTGTAATCCCTCAGTTGTCCAGGTATGATCCAAAAGAAAAATTTAAATCTAATAACTAGACAAAAGTTTTAGCGTGAAAAGTGGCGAAACAGAAACACTTTACAGTAGTTCCCCTCATCTATCTGTAAATTTGACACACTCAAATTGTAGAAAATTATGACAATTTAATGGTTCTGTATTACACAAAATGGATTCTTGTGAGCTTTAAGCCATGTTATAATGTTGTAACCTGATCAAATACACCCAGAGCTGCGTTTTGTTTCATTCACACATGTTGGAGTTGTCCTGTATTATTAGTTTGTCTACATCTCCAAAGCTCAAAATGCTCTGTTCCACTTTGTGATGTCATGTAGTCGTAGTTTTTGGCTACGTTTTACCTTTAGTTCTATACAGATTGGCAGTTCTACATCTGAAAGTGTAGTTTAAAAACAGTGGAGCACTTCCTGAATTACCACAAGGTAATACAAAAGCAAAACACAACTATGTTTAGGTATGTTTGTGATGAGGAAACTAAACACTATAACATAGATCAGAAAATAGCATAAAATGAGCCCTTTATGGACCGTTACTCCTTAAATCTAGAACTTACCCCCTCTAGTGGTTAAACACCTGCTGTGCACTTCGACCAGGAATTATATTCAAAATCAAAAATCAAAAAATCAATTTAAAAGCTCAAACCAAACACCTTGGGCGCATCTCATTTCTCTTTCCTCGCTTCCTTTTCCATGATTCCTCTCATTGACTGTGCAGGAAATGGGTGAGGAGGTCCCACCCACAGAGGAGACACAGGGAGGAGAGAGGAGCAGAGGAGAGAGGAGTAGAAGAGAGAGGAGAAAGAGGGGCAGAGGAGAGTGAATAGCAGAGGAGAGAGGGGAGCAGAGGAGAGAGAGAAAGAGGGGCAGAGGAGAGTGAAGAGCAGAGGAGAGAGGGGAGCAGAGGAGAGAGGAGAAAGAGGAGCAGAGGAGAGTGAATAGCAGAGGAGAGTGAATAGCAGAGGAGAGAGGAGCAGAAGAGAGAGGAGAAAGAGGAGCAGAGGAGAGTGAAGAGCAGAGGAGAGAGGAGAGAGGGGAGCAGAGGAGAGAGGCAGGAGGAGACACAAGTTGAAGGTGAATGGGACGGTCTTTCCTCAGGCGCTGGTTCTGACCAAACTGACCTTATAATGAGGATTATACAAAGGATCAGTTTATATTATTATTTCAGGACTTTTAAATCTAAGCTATTTTAGGATAAATGTGTTTTAACATATTTCTTAGATTAGTTTTAATGTCAAATTAAGGGTTGTTCATCATGCCAGACATGCTTTGCTGCTGTCCCTATACTTGTCTCACAGGAGGAGCTTGTATTGTCGTAACTACACAGTTATTTTAATAAATATCTGCCTCTTGAACTCTCGCTCTTTCTCTGTGGTTTCCTTCCTTTGCCTCCTCTGAGCTTTAGGACACCACTTAATATGGCACAGTTGATTGACAGCTGAATAATAGAGGTTCGAAGAGAGGAATCGAGGAGAAGGAAGTGAGGAAAGAGAAATGAGACTGTTACAAGAACTGCAATGCTTTGCATATAAGAGAGTGATGGTCAGTCATTTGCAGTGTACAGATCAAATTATGCATGGGGTGTTAAATAAATACAGGGTGAAATGGGCCATCAGGTAAAATGGACCAGTCGAGGTGGGAGGGACACAGCTCCTGGATTAATAACAGACAGTCACTGTAAACCAGTTAAAATTGTTGCCACACATGAACTTTTTCGGCTGTTTTGATTGGTTTGGAGATGATATTTGGCAGGCAATCATATGCCAAATATGCCAAATGATTGCATTGGCAAACCAAGTATGACTTCAGTAAAAATAAAATAAGGCTTATAGGCCTATCATTTTCTGGTGTGAATTCAGCAACATAAGCACTGCAGAAATAAATATAAATAGGTGTCCTTATTAAGACAAACATGGTTTTAATGGATTTTCGTGACAAAATAAACATTTAGCGCCTTCCAAAACTGAATTTACACCCCAGCCCACTGTTTCAGGTAAAGTGGGCCATTGCTTTGGAATTGGGAGTCGGGACACTGTAGTTAGAAATACAACCACATTTCTTTGACGGTTATTTAAGCATCAGATTCAGTCACTGGCCCATTTTACCACCACACGTGGACCTTTTTTACCCAATATTAGGTTAACTGGGCCACAAAGTAAGACTTGAAATTTAAAGAATTATTTAACAGTAAACTAAATATTTTTTATTGAATAAGAAACTAGTGACTCTTTATGAACCAAACTGATTTACATTGATGTTAACAAACATTTTATTTAAGAAACTGCCAAAACGTGGCCCACTTTACCTGATTTCACCCTTTGTATTTTTTGTCTCGTCTTACCTGGGCAGACTCTTCTGGTAGTGCATTGACGGCACAATACTCCTATGCAGATAGTCAGAATGTTGGCTGCTGTATTTCCGTGCATTGATACTTATTTCTCTTGCATGCATCCAACATCCACATTTCTCGATACAGCTAATGCTTTTCAATGAAAGCAGTTTAGCCATGTTTTAAGATATCCTAATCAATCAATTTACCATAGAAGGATGAGTTAAAGGCGAAGAGATCCAGCTCCAACAAGCCAGGAACCGTGTCCGAGATGTCAAGGTAAATAGATTGATAGCCTGTGATAGCAACTCCCTAGTCAAATAATCCTAATCCTGACAAATTGGATTTTGTCTTTTTATTTGACTAGGGAGGTTTTTAATCCTGTTGTTTTTAAGAAATATCCTGTTAGAATAGTGTTAAAAATCCTGTTGGAAAAAAGAAAGAAACCATGTAGAAAGTAATAAAGATTTTGAAATTTGTTTAAAAAATTTGGTGCACAACGTTGTCAGCAATATTTTTTCAAAGACTGTTGTAGCTCCATTGGGGCAATTTATGAACACTGGTTGTTCAGGCTTGAATCTAAGAAATGTATATTCTTAGATGGTTACTAGCTAATGATAATGAAAAGTGTAGCAGTACTGTTTTCAACATATCGTTTCTTTTTCAGGAAAACTGAGGTATGCAAACAACAGTAACTACAAGAATGACGTCATGATCAGAAAAGAGGTATTTAAAACCATTTATTTACCAAGGTTAATATCAGTGTAATATATTCTCAATTGATAATAGTGATTCAAGCCATTAATCATGTTTGTAGTTTGAACCACTGTAGAAATGAATAATCCTGCATAATCTAATAATTGTATGTATGGCTTTACTTTTGTACAAAGGTATTTACTGTATTTGTGTTATTGTAGGCATATGTACACAAAAGTGTAATGGAGGAGCTGAAGAGGATAATCGACGACAGTGAAATCACTAAAGAAGACGACGCTCTATGGCCACCTCCGGACAGAGTTGGAAGACAGGTTTATATATTGTCAATTCTGCATGAAAATTATGATATATTAAAAGCCAGGCTAATCAGGATGCAAGACATGCAAATCTTTGAATAACCTCTGTAAAAAAAAAAAAATTAAATTGATAATGACTAGTTCTTCATCTTAAAAACATGTTTTAGTAAATATCCCAAAACTGCAGTGCCCATCATGCCTTGTTTTCAATTGTTAACAGATCTATTCACTTGTGCTTTTAATTTATAGGAACTGGAGATTGTGATTGGAGATGAGCACATTTCATTCACCACCTCAAAGATCGGATCACTTATTGATGTCAACCAGTCCAAGTGATTAGTGTTTTGCTGAAAGTGGTAGTAAAGTACGTTGGACATCAAAATAACCACCCTCTTCTCTTCCAGGGACCCAGAAGGCCTCCGTGTGTTTTATTACTTGGTCCAGGATCTCAAATGTCTCGTTTTCTCTCTCATCGGACTTCACTTCAAGATCAAGCCAATCTAAGTCTTTTTCATTTCTAATTTTTTGTGCTTTATCTATTTCCCCTTTCTCAGATCTGATTTGTACATTTGCCTTTGGTGGAATTGTTTTTTGTTTTTTTAATGGAAAATATGCCTGTTTGTAAAGAAAACTTACTTTTATTCACACAAACCAGTAAGGCCTACAAGTAATTATGATTTTACATGAGATTACAATGCCTTAAGATGCAGAAAGTTGGATAAGGCACTTTTTGAACGATTCATTTACTGCTCTAGTTTAAATGCACAAAGAAATAATTACAGTACAGAAACAATCTTCTTGAGTGAAAATCTCCATGTTAATTTCCATTCACATTTTGTTTTAATAACCACTTTATACAGTATTCTAACTCTTTAAGATTAGTTAGTTCAGTGGCTTTCCTTCCAGAACTGTGAAAATGTCCTCTAATGA
Source organism: Taenioides sp. WSHXM2023 (assembly GCA_029959045.1). NCBI lineage: Eukaryota > Metazoa > Chordata > Actinopteri > Gobiiformes > Gobiidae > Taenioides > Taenioides sp. WSHXM2023. The sequence goes on along the minus strand of CM057095.1, from coordinate 5,940,238 downwards.
CTTGTGGACACATTGGAGAAACTCATGCACGTTTCGAGCCAGGTATGTGGAGACGTTACAGCCGATCCAATCATCATGAACTCCGTAGCCCACCCCAAATCCATCCGGGACCACGGGAGCAAATCCCCCTAGACTCACCGCGGGACTGGTGAGGGTGCTGGTGGAAAGGATGTTGTGATTGATGGAGCTGTAGGCTGGGTCTGTGTACAGGCTGTGCAGAGGCTGCCCCTTTGAGTTG